>VMDO01001792.1:53457-191110 GCA_007922755.1 Pedetes capensis
GTGCCGTCGAGTCGGTATCCGACTCATAGCGACCCTCTGTACAACAGGGGAAACACTATTGTCAGTGCTTCTCTGCTGTTCATAGGGTTTTCAATGGCAGATTGATTTTTGGGAGGGGGTTGCCAGGTCCTTCTCCCAAGCCTACAGCTTCTGGTGTTCCCAGGCAGTCTCCCATCCAGGTACTAACCAGGCCCGACCCCGCTTAGCTTTCGAGATCTGACGGGATCGGATGCCACAGGGCTACCACTGCAGGCATTGTTTATTTAGAAGCTACTATTTAAATGTGGGGATCTTTATCATCACTGGGATGAGAGACACAACTTGTTTGAAGCAAACTGGAATGATTCTGAAGCACTATGAACTTACTCTCAGAGGCACATGCAGCTGAGTCAATGTGTGTCTGGTTTGCCCATATAACTAGGACTTTATCAAACATAACTCCCATGTGGAATACAATGTTTATTCAAGGACAAGTATTTTAAAAATTGGCTAATGTAAACTTTACACATTCATTGTGTCATAAAAGCTCAGCAGTGACAGTAGTAATTGCTTTGAATTTAGACCAACAGAAGATTTTATAGGAGAGGAGTATTTTACTGCTAACAATGTTAAGACTTGCTCAGCCTCACAGTGCATGGTTGTCTAACACATTTGTGTGGCTATAACAAAGTACCTTAGACTGGATAATTTATATACAGCTAACATTTATTACTCACAGCTCCAGAAGCTAGGAATTCCAAGACTAAGACATCAGCAGAAACGCTGGCACACATTTGTAATCCCAGCACTGGGTAGGCTGAGGCCAGAGAATTGAGAGCTGAAGGCCAGCCTGGGCTACAGAGTGAGATTGTGTCTCAAAAAAACAAAAAAACAAAACAAAACAAAAAGACACGCCAGCAGATTCAGTGTCTGATGAGGACCCATTCCTCATAGATGTCTCCTTCTATGTGTCTTCACATGGTGGAAAGAGCAAAGAAGCCCCTCAGGCCACTTAGAGAAGGGTGCAAGTCCCATCTCAGAGGGCTGTGCCCTTATGACCAATCACCTCTGCAAGGTTTCACCTCCTAACAACACCACTTTGGGGGTTAGATTTGACACATAAATTTTGAGAGGACACAAGCATTTATCATAGCAATTGTTGATAATGTGATGTAAATCTTTGAGTGCTGTCAAATTGGGGGAAAACTTTACCAAGTTTTTCATAAGAACTGTAAGATTTCAGGCCTTTCAAGTATCTTACAGCTCAGTCTTAAAGAGCATCTTAAATGCTCTTTGAATCAACAGTATTCATTTAACCAGTTTTCATCAATGTTTTTGTGGTAGTTGTATATTGAGTTTCATGCTACCTTTGTCATTATAAATACCTTGTGTTAATTCAGCTGGATATTTAGAAATTCTGAAAAGTTCTGTATCACACAATTCCCATTACAAAACGTATAGTGCAATGGAATACTACTCAGTGATTTTAAAAAATGAAATAATGTCATTTGCAGCAAAGTGGATGGAATTGGAGAACATCATCTTAACCAAATGAACACAGGCTCAAAAAGAGAAATACCATATGTTCTCACTCATGTGGGAGCTGAATCATATTTAAAGGAAGAAAAAGTCCTATACATAAATTGATATATAAAAAATGCACACTTAGCGTAAAAGAGACAATATAAAGAGTAGAAAGGAGGAGGGAGGGAACTAGGGGAGGGAAGTGATGATTGGAGAAGATAGGATGGGGAGGAGGGTCAATGTGGAAGGATGAACGGGGAGAAGATGATCTCAATGTAAACAGCACAACCTCATGAATACATTGGAAAAATAGGGGACTATAACCCAAATAAGCATTTGAGTTTTACTCCATATTAGCCATAAGCCTCCATAAACCTTGTGGGTTGATGAAAGTGTTGCCAGAAGTGATGTAAAGGATGCATAATGGAAAAAGCCAATGCTGTATTACTCTGTACCCCATCATCATTTACTAATAAAGGGGAAAATGTGTAGTGTGTTTATCCCCACATCTGTCAGCTTGTCATGCTGTGGGAGCTTGTGTCCTGTTGTGAGGCTGAAAGCTATGCCACCAGTATTTCAGATACCAGCAGGACCACTCATGGTGGACAGTTTCAGCTGACCTTCCAGACTGAGATAGACTAGGGAGAAGGACCCAGTAACCCACTCCCAAAACAATTAGCCATTGAAATTCTTATGAGTAGCAGAGAAGCACTGTCAAATATAGTGCTAGAAAATGAGCCCCCCCAGGCTGGAAGACAATCAAGAAATGCCTGAGGGAGAGTTGCCTCCTCAAAGTAGAGTCGACCTTAATGATGGGAATGAAGTAAAACCCCTGGGACCTCCATTTGCTGATGTGGCACAACACAAAATGAGAAGGAACATATAGGCTGCAACATTGTTCTCAAACATAAACAGATCATGTGCATGGCACAGTGTTGGGTAGTGTTCCATTCTGTTGTACATAGGGTCACTTTTACTCCAATCTGATTTGATGGCATCCAACAAACAACAGGTTTATTATTATATATGCTGCATTGCTGGGTCCATTTCCCCCCACCTCTTTCATGTGTATGTGGTGCTGAGGACTGAACCCAGTGCATTGCACACACTATTCAAGTGTTGTACCACTGAAATACATCCCAGCTCTTTGATTTTGACATAAGTTCTCACACGGTAGCTCAAGCTGTCCTCAAACTCAGATCCTCCTGCCTCTACCTCCCAAGTGCTGGGATTATATGAAAGTACCACCAAGCCCTGTTCAAATCTTACTGTTTTCCCTCCTCAATACTAGGGAGTTGAACCCAGGGCCTCACACATGTTAGGCAAGTCCTCTCCCACTCAACTATACTCCCAGCCCTCTTTTGTCTTTAATTCAGAAGAGAAAAGTGCTCTCTAGAGAGGCTTATTCTTCACAAGTTAACTGAGTGCCTGAAAGTTCAGACAAAACACTTCTTCATGATGTATTTTATTCCTAAAAGAAAACCACATTGCCAGGGGAGAAAAAATCAATTTTATTTGAATGTCTATTCTTTATAGCAAGCAAAAACTAAAACACTGATTTTGTGTATGTCATGGCTTAGTTAGTAAAGTCTTTGTGACAAAGACTACTAAACCTTACTCATGATTTTCAGATTTCCATGGCTAGAAACGCTCACCCTTTCTCTCTCCAGATATATTCACTTTAACCTAAGTATGTAGCTAGGCATCCCTGATTTTCCTTTCATTAACTAATGCTGAAGAATTTTAGGAGGGAAAAACTAAATACATGTGGGAAAAGTGGTGGAATAATGCAGCCATTTCTACAACTAGGCCGACTGGGAGCCTGTTTCCTATTCAGTGCAAATGCCAGGCAGTGTGGCTGCAGCCTCTGTTCCCATGGAAACCTTGGCCTTGCTGAAGCTCAAGTTAATTTCTTACTGCCATCTGCCTGTTGAGCTACAGGGCTTTCTTCAGTTAATATCATGCAGAGGCCTCTTAGGAGAGAGAAGTTAACTTAGGAACTCCCTGGGCTCTTTCCCCAGGAGGTCAAGATTGAAAGCAGATCCAGCTGAACCTCCATACAGAATTGAAGGATGAAAGGAGCTCAAAGACACTGTATGAGCTCTTTCAAAAAGTGAATCGACATCTAATGCAAATGGACTAGATGGGATGTTTTAAAATAGTTCATATTACATTGGACAGAGTTTGTGTAATGTCTTATCATCCTTTCAGCCCGATGATTGACCAAACTCCTTGTGCTTCTTGAAAACGTTCACGATATCTCCAACAAAGGTCATAAACAAGTGACCCATGATTCAGCTCTATGCTGCAGACGTGGGATTTTGACCTGCACAGAGTTTTAGAATAATGCTTAAATTAGTTGCCAACTTCTAGAAATTAGCAAACTTCATTAAAAACATAACAGAAGCAACAACGACATTTCCACTTTTTCTCGAAAGCTTGGAAAAGGAGGCTGGATCCTCATTCTTACTGGTGAAAGTCACATCTCAGTTATAGCTGTCCCCCCCACACACACTGAGGGAGTGGTGTGGCTCTCCTCTTTGCCACAATCCCTGTCATTCCTTATCCATTTACATTTGCTGTTTCATTTATTAACATTTGCATTCACACTTCCTGCCTTAAATTCACATAGCCCACTCCCTAAGAAGTAATATAGAAACTCCGGAACTCAAACACATACATCTCACAGAGTACAGTCAGCCCTCGGTCTCCATGGAGGACGGGTGTAAGACCTTCTAAAGAGACTAAAATCTGAGTGCTCAAGTCCCTTGTATAAAATGGCACAGTATTTGCATGTAACCTACACATATTTTCTCCCACATACTTTAGATCATCATTAGATTACTTTCACCTAATACAATGCAAATGCTATGTAAATAGCAATACTATGTTGTTTATTTTTTTGGAAATTTTTAATGTACAACTTAATGTGTTTCATTCTGACATGCATTTCATTGTGACATTTCCATATATGCGTTTCATTGTACATTGCACAGATAACTTCCCCCTTACCCTTTTATGCCCCTCCTCCCCTCCATCCAACCCCCACTCCAATGGCCTCTCTTCTCCTTTTTAGGGAATAATAACATGGACAAAAGTCTGTACATGTTCAGTCCAGATGCAATTTTTTTCAAGTATTTTCCATCTGCAGTTTGTTGAATCTACAAATACAGAACCTATAGATACCAAGGGCTGACTGTACAGTATTTTTACCAACTTAATACAGAGTAGAAAAATAAAAATTAATGGATGTTTCTGTAGTATTAATTACCAATAGTTGACTTAAGTAATTTGCAGTGCTTACCACTAAGGATGGGGCCTGCAGCTGTAGCCCTGTGGCATCCCATCCCGTCAGATCTTGAAAGCTAAGCCGGGTCAGGCCTGGTTAGTACCTGGATGGGAGACCGCCTGGGAACACCAGGTGCTGTAGGCTTGGGAGAAGGACCTGGCAACCCCCTCCCAAAAATCAATCTGCCATTGAAAACCCTATGAACAACAAAGAAGCACTGACAGTAGTGTTTCCCCTGTTGTACAGAGGGTCGCTATGAGTCGGATACCGACTCGACGGCACCTAACAACAACAACAAACCACTAAGGATAAGCAGAGGAGAAAATTGTAGTCACGTAGGCCTGTCTGTTCTCCATCCAATCGTGCATATATATTTTGGGGAAGGAGGGTTGAGACAGGGGCTCACTCTGTAGCCCAGGCTGCTCTTGAACTTATGGCACTTAACCTGCCTCAGCCTCCTGAAAGCTGTGGTTACATGCCTGCATCACCACACCTGGCCCTCCACCCAATAATATTTATTAATAATAGTCACCTGTACTTGTTGTTTGCTTCTGCTGTGGCAAGCACTGTGCTTTACAGCAACTACCTATTAGGTCACTGTAACGTTCCCCAGAAAACTGAGACTTAGGAGGATCTATGAATTACCCAAAATCATTTGGGTAATAAATAAACTCTGTCTTCACTTAATTCCCTATGATTCTACAGCCTATGCATTCAAACATTACGGCTTATTTCTCTTCAAGTGTATTTACCAAGAGTTTACATGTCTATCTCTATATTTCTACATCTATTTTAGAATACAATCAGAATGAGCTAGGTGCCATGGCCCAGGCCTGTAACCCAAGCAATTTGGGAGACTGAGGTGGGAGCACCGACAGTTCAAGGCCAGAGACAGCTTGCACAACTTAGCAGGACTCTGTCTCTAAATAAATAAATATATATATATATATAGGAGTTGGGATGTACGTCAGTGGTGGAGGGCTTGCCAGCATGCATGAGGCCCTGAGTTCAACTACCAGCACCAAAAAAAAAAAAAAAGAGGACCACAGTGAAAAAAAAATAACAAACAAAAAACTATGATACAACCCTTAACTTCAAGGAGCACAGAATTTCAATGAAAAGGCCAATTATTTTAGTAGGTTTTATTGCCTACCATTCTCACAAACAAATATGCAATTATAACACAGCAAAATATGATAGAGGGTCCTAGTCAGAAAGAAAGGGAATAAACAGGCCTCTGCAGCCATCTGCCTCTCAGCCATCTGAGACATGAATATCAATGTAAGTTTCCTCTGAGACAAAGGCCTTGATCTGGTGGTCAGTGCTGCCCTGACAGATAATATCTTTGCAAATAGCATGGTTGCTAGGAGATTAATACCTTTTCAGATAACCTGGTCTGTAACCTGTAGCACTTTTACAAATGGTCTAATCTATAACCAGAATTCTGTTTACATATGAAGGCCACAAGGCCTCCATGTCTAGACTAGGGAAGGGGATTCTCATTGGAAGAAAGACCCCTCCTGCAATCAAAAGAAAGCAAAGGCCAAGGAGTGGGAGAAACCTGACATACCTATGAACAAGATCAAAGAGAAGGGAGAAATATCTGTCCTCTTAATGAGATAGAAACTTAAAACCTCAAAAGTCCCTCCCCATATTTTGTTTCCACTTGACTGCTCTGTATTTTCTAATTTTACAATGGACTTGGATTACTTGTTCTCAGGGGAGTCTACAAAGTCCAGACCTCTGCAAAATTCCAGAATGTCTGCAGTTTGCAGTGTCCAGTCACCTATAGTTTACAGCAATGTTCAGAGCAATCTACAAAAGCCTGCAGATGTTGGCAGCTGTCTGCAGTTTTCCACAGATGTTTGGAGATGCCTCCAGCCTTACTGATGGACCTATAAGATTCTTGACCTCCAACTCAGATGCATAAATGCCACTGTTCATGGATCTTTACTGCTGTACCTGCCTGTTTTCTGATCTTTGTCAAAAAGCATAACTTTCTTCCTCTCTCTGCCTCTCCCCCTAGTCAGTACCTGTTCCCCTCTCTCCACACCAGTCTAGGTCCCCAACCACCTTGCCCTAAGCTCTGGGTGCCTACTGTAACATGGGCCTAGGGTCTTTGTTTTGTAAATGGTTCAAGGGCTTGGGTAGGATGTGTGACCAATTTGAAAATGTCCTCCCAATGTCCTCAGAAAGCCACTGTAGCATCTTCATCATGGAAGAATGGCAGGAGCCATTTTCAATCCCCCTTTCCTCCATATTGCCTGCCAATGCCTAAGCCAGCTGCCTAACAGTATTTGCTTTCTCTGTTTACCCTTTCCTGTATTTGAACAGCTCTGTTCCATACTGACTGTCTTTGGGAAGTGGTGGTATGTCTGGTCAGATGAAACCTTTGACAGCAACATTTGACAGCACACAATGCTCTTGAGGGCGCTTTGACATCAGTTGGAAAGAAATCAAGATTAATATATAAAGAATGCTCATTTCAGTGTTGCCTGTAGCAGTGATTACAGTAACATATATGTCCAATAGTAAGGGATTTATTAAATTATAGCACATCATTTACATGATTAAAATTATATATTACTAAAAATATAGTCATTAAAAATGACCCTGGTAGTTTTATGCTTTCCCATATATCCTATTGTTAGGCAGGCTACCTTACGCATTAATGGAGAAATGTGAAAGAAAAAGGGGATTCAAAATGACCCCTGTATTTGGCCATGATGGATGAAAATGTGTAAGACAAAATTCAGAGCATTGAAAAGGATGTTATTCAAATGGATCCCAGTGGACTCTACAATCTAGACTGCCTGAATTCTCAACATTCCAAGACATCTACCTACCTATGGGCCCACTCTTTTGAAAGAACTCAACAGTCCATTAACTCCTTTTACAAAACAAAGATCCCAGGTGTAATGCTTTTCCCCCTTCACCAAAGACCCAAATTCCCCAATTAAAAAATCACATTTGATGCTGAATCTAGGCAGTAGCTCTCATCTGTTGAGTGCTGTCACTTCTTGAGGGTGTACTATCTTTTAATAAACTTTATCTGCATGCTCTGCCATAACTGCTGTGTATAAATTCTTTTATATGCCAAATACAAAGATCAAGATTGCTGCTGGACTCCCGGACCTCTGTTCTCAGTAACACACTAATTATAATATATAGTTGAAGGGGAGAAAAGCAAGTTTGCAAATTATGTGTATATTATAACCAAATTCTTTTTACCTATGTAGTTACACTTGAATAGAAAAATTGTGTGAGGATATGCACCAGTGTGTTAACAGTAACAACCTTTGATGATTATGAGTAATTTAAATTTTGTTTCCACTTGACTGCTCTGTATTTTCTAATTTTCTAATTTTACAATGGACTTGGATTACTTGTGCTATTCTCTTCATTTTAAAATAAAAAATAAAAAGCAGAATGGCTGAGACATCTGATAGGCAGATTAGCTCAGGCATTAGCAGGCAATATGGAAGAAAAGGGGACTGAAATTGTCCCTGCCTTTCCACCATGATGAAGAAGTCATGGGCATCTCTGAGGACATTGGAAGAATATTTTCAAATGGGTTCCACACCAAACCCAAGCCATTGGGCCATTTACAAAAAAAGACCCCAGGCTCACATCACACTAGGTTCCCAGAGCTAGACTCCAAGAGCTGATGTCATATTGGGTGTGCCCTAATTTGAATAAAGCTAGGAGAAACATGTGCCTTCTCTCTCATTTTCCTTTTTCTTTCCTCTCCAGTTGTCCTTTGCTATTCTCTTCTTTTTCTAGCAACCACACGCATGCCTCTCCCTTCTCTGGGCCCACATCTTCTCTACCTAAAGTAATTTTTTGCCTCTAAAATCATGTTTAACTCCCATGTTTTCTGCCTTCTTTACCTTCCCCTGTTGTTTTTGTTAGGTGCGATTGAGTTGGTCTGCCTCATAGCAACCCTCATAGGGTTTTCAACGGTTGTTTTGGGGTTGCTTCTGGAGAGGATTGCCACATCCTTCTCCCATTTTTGCTATGCCGGGGATCAAACCCATGGCCTCAGAGAGTGCGGAGCAGCACCCTACCAACTGAACTAAACCCCAGCCCTTACCTTCGCCTAAGGAACAGAAACTTCTTTATACCGAGTCACCCAGTGAACTCAAGTTTTTCCAATTTCCTTTCCAGGTTTACCTACTTTCTCCAGATGCCTCAGTTTTCCTTGTAATTATCCCCTAAAGGTATACTATCTTTAATAAAATTATTCTATACTCTCTATTGTAACTTCTGTGTTGTGTATAAATTCTTTTATATGCTGGATACAAGGACCAGGATTTTGCTGCCAGGTTTCTAGACCCAGGCTCCAGACCTGCCTGTTTGCACTCCCTGCAAATCTCCAATAACAATACCATGACCATGAACGCATGACAAGGGCTGCCAATACACACATGGACTAAGATTATAAGCTCAAAGTTTGATATTTGTGCTGCCTACAACACATAGGCATTTTTTTCAACATTGCAGGAAATAAACTAGCTATAAAAATGATTGAGCTATTTCTCACAACAGGCATCAAGACATCTTAAAAATTAATACTACACCCAGTATCTTCACATTTTTATTACCATGTAAATGGCTTCAATACATATAATCTATTTCTCTTTGCCTGTGTTGCCTAGGCAACAAAATACAGAGTGGAATTTCTTAAAGGTAATTATTATCTGCTCTCCATCCAGTATTCTACAATTATGATCTGTGCCACTTCTTCTCCCACTTTTATTCAGAGCTAGCCCAGTGGAGGGCCCTGTGTACTCCCAACAACAAGGTAGTGATTTTAAAAGCAGAATATACTCTATTTCTGGTGCCCTCTCCCTGGAAGGAAAGTGAGGCAGGACAGAAAGACAGGGGAAATTTGGGGGGACATGAGAAGGAAAAGGCTGCTCACCCCAGGATCTGGTCTGAGTCTTATCAGCCAAGAATTCTAGCACCACCAAAAAAAGAAAGCTGCTGTGAGAACTGCTTTTATAGAAACTAGTGCTTCACTAAGAATCTCACTAAACCAGATTATACACTATAATTAAAATTAACAGGTCTAGGTAATTTCCTTGTGACTATATGTAGTAAGAATTTCCTCATCTACCCCAATCTGGGCATTTTAACAATGCTCATTTTCCCATCTGTACATCTACACCATGGACCTGCCGGGACCCCATTGACCAATGTTAACTTCAAAAGCCCCCATATCATATTCTTACCTAATAAACTTTACAACTCTGCTTCAATCTCCAACTCATCCTGAAATTTATTTCTGGGATCCAGCCAAGGACCCAGCATTCCCTGAGTGGAGGTCCTTAAAGGGGGAAATCCTCAGGGCAGGTGGGAACTCTAGGTTGCAGCATCTCTCATTGCTGGTGACACTGAGACAATTTTGAAACCTTTTCTAGGAGATTCTAATACATCTCTACTATAAATCCTATTCCGTTTTACACTGTTTCATTGTAAAAAACAAAGCAAAGCGAAACAAAAAACAATTTTAAAAAATTCCCCTGCAAAAGTAACTTGTGATGCTCTTTTTCTGGGTTTAATATTGTATTTGTTTCTAAGACTGCTGTAACAACCACAATTTAGGTGCTCAAAACAACAAAAATGTATTCTCTCACAGTTCTAGAAGCCAAAAGTTCAACATCAAGGTGTCAGGAGGGCCACATTCCTCGGGTGGTCTAGCAAAAAATCCTCCTCTGTCAGCTTCTAATGGCTCCAGGCCTCCTTTCATTTCCAACAGCCTCCCTCCATCCTGTGCCTTCTTTGTCACATGGCCACCTCCCTGTTTCTCTGTTCCTCTCTCCCCTTTTTAGGATACTAGTCATTGGATTAGGGCTCACTCAAAATCCAAAATGATCTCATCTTTACATCTGAAAAGAGTATTTCTGTAACAACAAGATGGCAAATTTGAAGTCAACATCAGCTACATAGTGAGATTTGTCTCAAAAAAAAAAAAAGCAAAATTTCTAAGTAATGTCACATTCATAGGGACTGGGAGTTAGAATTTGGATATAACTCTTTTGGGCATAAGTTGAACCTACCACAGTGTTGCACCTCTGTATGGTTTTTTATTGTTGTTGCTTTGTTGTTTTGGGGGGATTGCTTTGTTAGAAGCTAATTATAATCGTGTTGTTGCTGTTGTTATTAGGTGCCCTGGAGTTCAGTCTGACTCATAAGGACTCTGTGTACAACAGAACAAAACACTCCCCGATACTGTGCTATGCTGGGCACTATGTCAGTGCTTCTCTGCTATTCATAGTTTTTTGTTTTTATTAATAAGTGTTAGTGGGGTACAGAGTAGTAAGGCTTTTCCTATTTCCATTGTGCACCTATTACATCATTTTTGGTTACACTTACATCAACTTACATAATTTATGAAACTCTTTGATTAATATGTGGTAAAAATTGTATGCATTATGGGTTATATTCCTGTTTTTTTCCCCATGTGTTATTCATAGAGTTTTTAAATGGCTGATAGTTTTTTGGGATTGGTTTGGGAGGGGGCTGCCATGTCCTTCTCCCTTTTTTTTTTTTTTTTTTTTTTGCAATTTTAGGGATTGAACCCAGGGCTTCAGAGAGCACAGAGCAGCACTATCATCTGAGATAAACCCCAGCCCATTCATAATTATAGCTAACTCTTATTGGTAACTTATTTGTCCAATATGCTAAGCATTTTTAAGCACAGTCTCAATTAAGATACAAACTACCTTTCAGCCACTTTACCTAGCTCCATCTCCCCTCAACTACTCAAATATCCAGGTTTCATTATTTTGCCTTCTGCTAAAGAGAGTGCTGCTATTGTTGTTGTTCAGTGCCGTCCAGTAAGGTCCAACTCAAAGTGACCCTATGTACAACAGAACAAAACACTCCTCAACATTGGGCCATGCCCCATGATCTTTTTTATGTTTAAGCCCATTGTTGCAGTCATTGTGTCAATCCATCTACCTAAGGGTCTTTCATTTTTTCATTGACCTACCACTCTTCCAAACATGATGTCCTTCTCCAGGGATTGGTCCCTCCTGACAACATGTCCAAAATACATATGACACAGTCTAGCCATCCCTGTTTCCAAGGAGCACTTTGGTTGCACTTCTTCTAGGAGGGATCTGTTGGTTCTTTTGGCAGTCCATAGTGTATTCAGCACCATCGTGTCTTCAGCACCAATAAGCCTCAAGTGGCAATAGTGAAGGATTCTACAGGGAAAATATTAAGTCACATGGGAAATATCAAAAGATGATGGAAGGAATACACTGAATCATTATACTAAAAAGAATTGGCAGATGATCAACCATTTGGAGAGGCTGCATTCCAGAGGGCATTGTTGTTAAATCTTCTAAGAAATGTTATGTAACTAATGCTTTGGATGGATTCAAATATGACATTTTATGGGAGGATGTTGAAGATAAATATGATAGTGAAGAGATAGTGAACACTGATAAGGTTCCAATTTCAAACAATGGAAACAAGTGTAATGAAAAATAAGTAAATAATAACAAATAAATAAATTATTGCATTTTATTGTTTTTATGATATGTATAATGCTTTTATAATTTCCCCAAAACCTAGCTCTAAACCAAGAATCTAATCCACATGAGACTCTAATAGTATTCTAATACTCTATGTAATGGGTTGGGGTTTACCTTAGTTGGTAGAGTACTGCTGTGCACTCTGAGGACCTGGGTTTTATCCTCAGCAAAAATGGGAAAAGGATGTGGCAATCCACTCATGAAACAGTCATTAAAAACCCATATGAGGGTCACTATGAGTCGGACCCACCTTGACAGCACCTAACAACAATTCTATATAATAGAATATATAACTATATAGAGAGCTATAGATATATATTCTAGTCCTTCTATTTCTCTGGAGAAAGTTGACTGATACAGCCAGGAACTTTCACACAATAAATTGTATACATTGATACATTAAAAAAAAAAAAAGTTGCATATGATCAGGAACCAATGGTACTGAAGGATTAAGGAGAAGCTGCCTTGAAGGAATTGGCAAAACAAAAGGCTCCAGGAATTGATGGGATACCGATAGAGATGTTTCAACAAACAGACGCAGCACTGGAGGTACTCACTTGTTTATGCCAAAAGATTTGGAAAACAGCTACCTAGCCAACTGACTAGAGGAGATCTATATTTGTTCCCATTCCCAAGAAACATGATGCAACTGAATGTGGAAATTACTAAACAATATCATTAAGTCACACACAAGTAAAATTTTGCTAAACATCCTTCTAAAGTGACTGTAGCAGTATATTCGCAGGGAATCAATGGAAAGTCAAGGAGGATTTGGAAAAGGGCGTGGAATCAGGGACATCATTGCTGCTGTCAGATGGATATTGGTTGAAAGCAGAGAGTACCAAAAAAAAAATGACCACGCAAATACATTTGACTGTATGGATCACAATAAATTATGGATAACATTGAGAAGAACAGGAGGAGTACCAGAACACTTAATTGTACTCATGAGGAATCTGTACATGGACCAGGAGGTAGTCGTTCAAAAAGAACAAGGAAACACTGCTTGGTTTAAAGTCAGGAAAGGTGTGTGTCAGGACTGTATCCTTTCACTATACCTCTTCAATCTCTACACTGGGAAAATAATTCGAGAAGCAGGACTTTAGGAAGAAGAATGTGGCATCAGGATTGGAGGAAGACATTGATAATCTGAGTTATGTAGATGACATAACTCTGCTTGCTGAAAGTGAAAAGGATTGGAAACATTTACTGATGAAGATCAAAGAACATAGCCTTCAGCATGGATTGCACCTCAACATCAAGAAAATAAAAATCCGCCGGGCCCAGTGGCACACGCCTGTAATCCCAGCGGCTCTGGAGGCAGAGGCAGGAGGATCGCAAGTTCGAGACCAGAGGCAGTCTGCGTAATTTAGCGAGACCCTGTGTCAAAAAGTAAAAATAATGAGCTGGGGGTACAGCTCAGTGGTCCAGCACCTGCAAAGCATGCAGGTGCGACGCCCTGGGTTCAACCCCCAGTACCGCAAAAAAAATAAATAAAATAAAATAACAAAAATCCTTGCAACATGGTCAGTAAACAACTTCAAGATAAATGCAGAAAGAATTGAAGTTGTCCAAGATTTTGTTTTACTTGATTCTGCAATCAACACCTACAGAAGCAGCAGCCAAGAAATCAAAAGATGCATTGTGTTGGGAAAAGCTGTTGTGAAACGCCTCTTTAAAGTTTTGAAAAGTAGAGATATCTCACTGAAGACAAAGGTGTGTCTAGCGCAGTCCCTATTTTCTGGTACATCATATGCTTGTGAAAGCTGGACAATGAATAAGGGAGACAGGAGAACTAATGCTTTTGAATGATAGTGCTAAAGAGAGTGTTGTTGTTGTTGTTGTTGTTAGATGCCATCAAGTCAGGTCCAACTCATAATGACCCTTATAGGGTTTTCAGTGGCTTATTGTTTTTGGAATTGCCTCAGGAGTGGATTGCCATGTCCTCCCATTTTTGCGGTGCTAAGAATCAAACTCAAGACCCAAAAGACTGCAGAGCGGCGTTCTATCAACTGAGCTAAATCCCAGCTCACTAAAGAGAGTAGCATTTCAAAATTCCTACTAATGAATAAAGCAACAGCTTTCACAAGTCACAGAGAATTCCTACTCACAGACAATCTCTAGTATTTGACCACTTTTTGAAGCCATACAGTTAGACTTATCGTTGGTTGTAATACCAATGTGATCTGTAAAACTCAGTATCTGATACCAATGTCTGATAGACTATTTTAAATATTCCAGAACTCTCTTTACAAAAAAGACAAAAATAAATAACAATTTCTGCTTCCTAACTTACATCAAGTGCCTGTGTCAAGCTAGACTATCATAATGCATGCTGTTTTTTTCCAACTGATTTCTTTCTTTCTTTTTTGAGACAAGGTCTTGCTATGTAGCTCAGGCTGGCCTTGAACTCTTGATCTTTCTGCCTCAGCCTCCCAAATGCTGGGATTACAGGCATGCACCAGCACATCCAGTGCAACTTTGTGTAAAGAAAAGGTTTCAAACATACATCAGAATTGAAGGAATTTAACAATTAATATCCATATCCCCACTACCTAAATTCCACATGAATATTCTATCATTCATGTTTTATCCTATAGTTATACATCCATCTATCCTATCTATCCATGAATCCATCTTATATTTTCTCCCCCTGAGTACTTCAGCATGCACATCACAAAACCAGGCAAGAACCTAGGCTCTCTGGAGGCAGACAGGCAGATACCTCAAGTAAGGAAAGAGGGAGGAGGTTAGCTGGGCACACCCACATCCTTTTCCACTTAAAATTAAGCTAGGTATTCCTTTGCCATGGGGAAAAGCCAGAAGTAGCACGAGAGGTTGTGAGTATGTCAGGAGGGGTCTCTCTCCACATAGAACCAGGAAAAGTGGAAAATGTATTCCAATGTAAAGAATACAAAGCATCCCAAGAACAAACATGGCAGTTTCCTACCATATTTAGCACTGCTGCCATGCAACAACTGGGCTTCAGTGACTCCGGTCTCTTCATTTTTCACAACTCCCTATGACGCTATCCATCTCTGTTTCTCTTTGTTTTTGTTTCCATCTTGCCCTCATTCTCCCCTATTTCAAAAGAACCTTTTCTATGCAAAGAAAACAATGGCAGTTTATGGTGATGGACCCAAATTCCAAGAGCTCCCTGATTAAAGAAGCAAGAGAATTATTTATTCCTAGCCCATAGCAGAAAATTCCAGGAAAAGGCTAAAATTGGTCCAGTTTGGATCCCATATCTATTTGGGATCAGTCACTGAATCCAGGGGGACCATGATTGGCTCAGAGTGGGTCATGTTGTTAATCCTTGTGCTAAAAGAGAAAAAAGGCTATTATAGCAAGTAGGCAGTGGTACTTGGCTTCACTAAGACCACAAAGAAAATCCAGTGCTCTAAATTATTTATTTATGTCCCTTTCCCCACAAGGCCACTCCACCCACAAACTTTGATAAAAAAATGAAAAAAATAATGGAAAAAGCCAATGCTGTATTACTCTGTACCCCATCATCATTTATTAATAAAGGGAGATTTTTAAAAACTATCTCTAGCAAACAATTTTTACATTGTGAAGCTTTAGGGGCAGCGATTTGTACTTGAGGATTTGTTTAGATTGGGTGATTAATGAAAGATTAATATGCTGCCATATCAAGGAATATTAACAGTAGAATATTAATAGCTTTTACTGAGATTGATCATGATTTCTTTGTTCTTAAATTTGTTGAGTAAAATAAAAATTTAAGGGGGGAATTCAGAAGGCCAGAGGAACTTGTTATGAAAAGGAGAGTAAATTGTTTAACCTCTTTCTAACCTTCTGTAGCATGTTTATTTAAACATTCTGCCAATGTTGATATGATTCACCCAAGAATGTAACCAGGTTATGTACAGTTAGATATAATTTATTTACAAATCTGCAGAACCTTGGCTGCTTCTATAACAAATGTTAAGAAAATAAACTGAATGTGCAAGACTTTAATCAAACAATGTCAACATATAAAATTAAAAACAAAATGCAGACAATGCCAACTTGTAACAACAACTTTGTTTTTCCAACTCAAAGATTTGACCAGTTGTGAAATATAGATTATAATAGATAGCACGGACAACACAATTCCAGTATCTCTAATATCAGTCTCACCCATTTCTCAAACTTTAATTTTAAGAATCAATCCATTCCATCAAACTAAAAATGAAACTCACCAAAAACCCATTTTCTTTTGCAAAAACTACAATCTAGTTTTGTGACAATGTTAGCAGTGCTAACATTCTAGGACTCCTTATCTTTCCCAGCACATGGATTTTGAAGTCCCAAATACTCTGACTTTTTCAAAGTACCAGGATTCAATCCTATAAGCAATTGGAACTTGGGTAATGTACTTTATAGGTCAGGCATGGTGGAGCATGTCTGTAATCCCAGCGACTCAGGAGGTGGAGGCAAGAGGCAGCCTGTGTAATTTAGCAAGACCCTGTCTCAAGACAAATAATACAAAAAGTGGCTGGGCTTGCAGCTCAGTGGAGAATACTTGCAAAGTATGTGCAAGGTACTGGGTTCAGCCCCTGAGGACTGCCAAGAAAAAAAAAAGTACTTTATAATGTAGTGAAAGGGGAATATGAACTATTAAATGGCTCTCCATGAGATCTCTTCAGGTAGTCAGTTTATTTCAGCAATTGCAAGTAAATTCTGCCTTGATCCTAAACCAGATGCTTTTGGTGTTGGCAACTGAATACTAGGGTCCTTCACAGCACTGTGATTTGACCCTCTCTTGGACCTTTTCAATCCACATCCTGCTTCTCCTTTGCAGATAGCCTTTCTGCCCTGGGAAATCTTGTCTATTAGTCCTAAAAGCCTGGGTGGGGTTTCCCCACAACCAAATCAGGCCACTTCTCTGCATCCCCTGGGGGAGAAGATAGTTGAGTTGGACAGTTGAAACATAACAGGAAAGCAGTTCCTCTAGGTTCCTGTACCAGGAAATAGCTCCCGGTGCCAAGTCTATAACTCTAGTGCCAAGACCTTAATCATATGTGTTTGACATTCTGTGTTTAATTCCACAGCTACTGGAGGAATAATGCTTTGTTAAAAGAACCGTGCTGTCTAAAGTGCATCCTGTTCAGCAGAGAGTCTTGAGCAAACACAGAAACTTTTGTCCCTACTTGTATCATATGGCAGACAAAGACTTCCAGTCATAATTCTCTTCTAATTCTGGACACACAAATCAAGCCTTTAAAAAAATAAAAATAAATGCAATAAATTAGAACATTGGAACAGAGGGCAATCCATTCAGCCCAATATTTTGATTTTGAGAGCAGAGACCAATGAATGTCTTAAGGCATAATATGGTTACCTTCATAATGTAAAGCCCAAATGGTAACAGATGGACTCCAGATATCTCTAGTTGGCCTTCATTACAGCCTGTAGGTCCTCATAACCACAATTCTGTCCTATAACCTTGAGCCCAGCCAAAGAGACTGAGCCACACACCGTCATCACTCAACATCCAAGGAAGTTAACTCCTTTTCTACCTCTCTTACTTCTCTCTCTTTCATTCCCTTCAGATAAACATGTTTCAACACAGTTGTTTTGGCCTACTTTCTCCATTTTAACACATAAATGACTGTCCTTCCTGAATGCCAACCCAATATTCTCTTTCTTGGTTTGTAAACTCATATGTCCCTCTGGCAGTTGTTTGTCACAAACAGGACCTTGGAAGCTACCTATTATATTTATATCTGCACCTCAATCAGGCAGGTCACACAAGGTATGGCCTAACCTTGCAGACATATTGTTAGTTAGCTTTTGTGTTGCTGTGCCCAAAATGCCCGACAGGGATAACTTTAAGGAAGGAAAGGTTTATTAGGCTCATGGTTTTAGAGGATTTCAGTCCACAGGTGGAAAAGCATGACTGAGGAGAAGGCAGCAGAGGAGAGATCTCCATATCACAATAGACAAGAACAGATAGACACCAGAACCTGGAGCAGTATATCCTACAAAGGCCCACCCCCAGTGACCTCCTTCTACCAGGGAGGTCCCACCTCCCAAAGTTCCTAAGCCTCTCAAAACAGTACCACCACCTGCAGACCAAGCATTTAAACATGAGCCTTGGGGAACATTTTATATTAAAATCCTCACACATTCCCTACATTAACAGCCTCCCCCTTTTATAATATATCACTTTATTTGCAGCTAACTACTTAATTCAAATCTCTAAGCCCATAGTTTTCAACCTTGGCTGCACATTAAAATCAGACAGGAAGCTTTGAAGACATACCTGCATTTCAGTATCTTCAGGGGATTGGTTTCAGGGCCACCCCTTAAATCCCCTATATAAGAGGATGTAGTATCTACATATAACCTACACACATCTCTATTCTTCAAATAATCTCTGGATTATTTATAATACAATGTAAGTGCTAGGTAAATAGTTGTTTAGGGAATAATGACAAGGAAAATAGTCCATGTATATAGTACAGATACAATTCTTTAAACATATTTTTGAACCCTAGGTGGTTAAACACATAGATGCGAAATCCATAGATATGTAGAATCAACTGCATATGGTGGAACAAGGGCTTTTCCAAGGTTCTAAAGTTGAGAATTCCTAGATTTGAAACATACATTTCAATTCAAGCCAACTTAGTCCTTTTCCACATCTGTCTGTACTGACTAAAAGATTTAAATCTTCTTAGTATGACTTCTTACAGAATCTTTCTATTCTCTTCATTATTTTAACTGCTGCTCTCAACTCACTAAGGTTTGTGATGTTAATTTGGACAGGTGAAATAATAATTGGTACCATTTGCAGACCACAGCAGCTAGAAGTCAAACAGATGGAAATAATCATATTGTAAGCTTCTCAAAGGAAGGGACATACCGTATTCATCTTTGAATTTCCACAGTATCTTACCATAGTACTTTGATCAAAGTAGACACCTGATACATATTTAGGAGGGAAAGAGGATAATCTTTATATAGGGTCTGCTTCCAATTTTTAAAATATCTGTAATATATATGATGTGCATGTAGTTGGAAAATAGTTTGAGGGAGTAAGTAGTATTTTTTCAATTGATTCACTTTTTTAAAAAGCAGCTTTATTGAGTTATAAATCACATGCCATGTAGTCTACCCGTTTAAAGTATGTAACTCAATGGCTTCAGTATATTCACAAAGTTGTGCAGCTATCACTACCATTTTAGAACATTTGCCATCCTAAAAGGGAACCCTGTACCCATTATTGGTCACTCCCCTTCCTCCCTAGTCCCCCAAGACCTAGGCAAACACTAATCTATTTTATGCCTCTATGGATGTGCCTATTCTGGACATTCATATAAATGGAGTCATGTAATAAGAGGTCGTATGAATTGGACTTCTTTCACTTCCCACACACCTTCAAGGTTAACCTAGCATTGAATCATGAACTACCGGTTCATTGATTTTACAGCCAAATAACATTTCATTGTATAGATATAAATCTTTATTTATCCATACATTGCTGATGGACATCTGGATTACTTTCACTCTTGGCTATTATAAATAATGCTGCAATGAACATTTGTTTTTGTGCAGACATGTATCCTTATATCTCTTGGGTATATACACAAGGGTAGAATTGCTAGATCTTATGGTAACTCTGTTTATCCTTTGAAGGAGGAACTGCCAAACTGTTTTCCAAGTTGGCTGCACCATCTTATATTACTATAATCATCTCTTCCTTCCTCTTTTCCTCCATTAAAGCATTTAGGTCTTTCTTTTCCCACTGCCTAAAGGGCAGGATGTGGATGGCTGAAAGAAGAAACTAAAGTGTTCCTGACATTCATGTCCAAAAGCCTACACCCTCAGTGACCAGTGAAGACTCTCAAAACAGACAAAAGAGATTAGAGAAAGGACTTCCCCCCACTCCACACCACACTGATCCTCAATACAAAGAAAAGTTTCCTCCAGGGCTGGAAAGAGAGCAAGAGACAGAGATGAAATGGGATGAGAAGAGAAGACAGTTGTCAGGGGATCCCCGAGGGCAGTTGTTGAACAAGCGTCACCCTTTAGGAAACTGCCAGATGGAGAATTCAGACCCTGGATCTTTAGAGAGCTCAGCAGACATTTCTTCACTCAACACAGCAAGAAGGAGCAAATGTTTGGCAGCACTCAAAGATGACACTGGCTGGGATTTAGCTCAGTGGGTAGAGCGCTGTGCTGCAGTCTCTGAGGCCCTGAATTCAATTCCCAGCACCGCAAAAATGGGAGAAGGACCTGGCAATCCACTCCCAAGGAAATCCCGAAGCACTCAGCCATTGAAAACCCTATGAGGGTTGCTATGAGTCGGATACCGATTCGACCGCACCTAACAACAACAACAACAAAGATGACACAGAATCATGTAGACATGGTGTAATGATCAAATTAGGGTGATCAGCATATCCATGTGCCAATCAAAACAATAGGAAGCAGTAGGGCCAGGGTGGCAGAAATAGGGACATCTCAGGGACAATTACAGGAATGAAGGACCTAGGGCCTGCCATGTAACCCCTTGGAATTTAGACTCCACTTGAGGAGAAAAAAAACTGGCAAGGGAACCCTAAACTAATTATAATTAATTTTCTACCAGTCTAGCAAAATATAGGCTAAAATTTAAAACTGTGTTTTGACAAAATGAAGAAAATCATATTTTTGAGGTGTGAAGGTGTCAGCAGCAGTCAGGGGTGCTGTAGCCCAGCATTAGCACCTATCCTGAGGAGGTCCCCTTCTCAGTGCTAGGTGGTTGGCTGAGCCATTAGCAGGAATATGGAGGAAAAGGGTACTGAAAATGGCTCCTGTGTTCGTCCCTTCATCCATGATGGGAGAAGCTATGTGGGACACAAATCTCCAAGGACATTGGATTCACCTATGGGTCCCACACTCTTATCCAAGCCATTGAGCCATTTACAAAACAAAGATCCCAGGCTCACATCATGCCAGGTGCCCAGAGCAGGGCACCCAGGGCCAACTTCACACTGGGCCTGCCCTTGTTTGAATAAAACTGAAGGGAATATGTGCTCACCCTCTCTTTTCCATTTCTCTCTCATCCTCTCTCTCTCTGCTCTTCTTTCTCCAAGGATCATGTACACGTCTCTACCTTCTCTTGGGCCCGCCATCTTCTCTGTCTATCCAAGCCACCTTTCCTTCCAAA
Source organism: Pedetes capensis (assembly GCA_007922755.1). Classification (NCBI taxonomy): domain Eukaryota; kingdom Metazoa; phylum Chordata; class Mammalia; order Rodentia; family Pedetidae; genus Pedetes; species Pedetes capensis. The sequence continues at coordinate 74,960 of VMDO01001792.1, forward strand.
AGCCTGCTTACCTCTCCTCTTCTCTGGCTTCTTTACCTTCCTCTGGAGAGTAGAAATATCCTTATGCCAATTCACCCAGGAAATGTAGCATTTTCCAACTTCTTTTCTAGGTTTACCTAAGCTTCTCCACTTGCCTCAATTTTCCTTAAAAGTGTACTATCTTTAATAAATCTATACTATAATGTCTACGTCAGGTATAAATTCTTTTATACACCAAATGCAAGGACTGAGTTTGTGGGGCCAGGTTTCTAGACTTGCCTACCTGTACTCCCTGTTTCTCCCCAGTAACATGAGGTTTTGCTCCTAGGGTTCCTGGACCCATTCTCCAGACTAACTCCTCATGCCTCCCTAGTAACATCGGGCCCTCCGCTCAGGTGATGCCAGGTCCTCAGCTCAGTAGCAAAAATTAATTTTAGAACAAGTCATAGGATGAAGCAGAATTGCAGAATTTATTAGGTAAAAAGTAAGTGATAGTATATGCTTCAAAGCACCATGGTATATATAGAGAGAGACATCCTCAGGTGTCTTCATGATGGATGTTTATAGACTGTATAGCCCTTGGGGTGGGGACTGGTGTTTAGCTCACTTGGTAGAGTGCTTACTCTGCACACTCTGAGGCCCTGGGTTCCATCCCCAGCACTGCAAAAATGGGAGAAGGACCTGGCAGCCCACACTCAGAAACCATCAGCCAGTGAAAACCCTTTGAATAGCAGAGAAGCACTGACATAGTGCTGGGCCTGGCACAGTATCTGAGAATGTTTTGTCCTGTTGTACATAAGATTGCTGTGAGTCAGACCCAACACTCTGGCATCTAACAACAAGAAACAACATAGTCCTTGGGGTAACATTGCTCAAAAGATGAAACCTACAATTTAATACAAACTCTAAAAAAGACACTGGGCTGCTTTACTTACCCTCTCCCTTAGGAAATTTCCCCTATGCAAATAAGACTAGGAGGCAGCTTTACAAGATACATTGTTTTAGGGAAATGCCACTAAGATAGAAACCTAGGTTTAAATGGGTTGAAAGAAGAAGTTCCACTGTTGAGTGTTTAAAGTAGGAACACTTTGGTACACCTTCTATTGGAGAAACTTCCCTTTAGTAAAATGAGATTATGAAGTGGTCCCGGAGGTGCATTGTGCAGTTTTACAGATAAGAAAATAGTCATTAGGGAGTTGCCTGGGCATGTTGTTACTGCAAATATTGCTCATAATCCTGTTTGGGAGACTTTTAGAGAGGCACAGGATAACGGCAGAAAGTTAAGGCTAAACTCAAAGTGTACATATGTTTTGACCCTAAGTGTGACTTATTGATATTTTTGACATTTTCATTTAAAATATTTCTCAGAATTATGTCTCTATGCAAGCAATCCTCACAGCAATTTTCTTAGTAGTTGTGTCAAGAGTCTTTGATTTTCAGCTGGTGAGATTTAAACCAGGTCCCAGCTAAAGGCTCTTTTCCTTCCCATGTCCCCTATTCTGCCTCACATAAGACTAGAAAAAAGACATGAAAAGTTGGGCATGTTGACACATGCGTGTAATCCTAGAATTTGAGGAGCAAAAGCAAGAACATCATGAGTTCGAGGCCAGCCTGGGCTACATAGCGAGAACTTGTCTCAAAACAAAGCAACAACAACAAACCCTAAAGAAGTCAAATGTCTAATAAATATATCAAAAGACACATCCAGTTCTAAAAATACCATGTTCAGCAAGCACGTGGGATAAAAGGAATTCTAAACTACTGGTAGAATGGTTAGTGGGAACTACCTATTTGGAGAGCAAGTAATCAGCGCTTAGTAACATTAAATAGTTATGTATCCTTTGAACCAACAGTTGCCTTCTTAAATATACCCTAAATAACTCTCGCATAGGTGTGTCAGAAGATGTACAAAAGAAATCTTACTGTAAAGTGACGGGAAAAAAATTACAAAATAAAAGTCTACCAACAGCGGAATAGATGAATAAATTATGCCAGAGTCATTCGAAGAAATAGTATATCATACAGTCTTGTTCCCCAAAATGTGATTCCCTACACAGCAGCATTGGTTGCACTGAGAACTTCAGATCCATCAAATCACAACCTATATTTTGACCAGATTCCCTGGTGAAGTCTATGCACCTGGTTGATGATGTGTTGTCCTGTGCGGTTAAGTAATAAACTAAAACTACTTTGTATCAGCCTAAATAACTCCTTAAAACATAATATTCAGAGAAAAAAGTACAAGCTGCCAAAGGTTAGCATAGCATATCATTTGTATAAAATTTGATAACATGCACAGAAATGCCATAGGGTCATCCCTCAGTATTCTTGGGGAGTAATTCTAGGACTCCCACAAATAACGAAATCTGCAGCTACTCAAGACCCTTTTAAGAAATGTGGTAGAGCACTTGCCTCACAAGTGCAAAGCAAGTGCTAAGCCCTGGGTTCAGTCCTCAGCACCAGGGGGAAAAATGTATTCACATCTAACTTATGCATATCCACTTGAATGCTTTAAATCATGACTAGAGTACTTGTAATTCCTCATACAATGTAAATGCTAAGTAAATAGTTATTATATTTCATTGCTTAGGGAATAATGACAAGAAAAAATAGTGTACATAGTACAGATGCTGGTTTATTTTTGTGTTTTGTTTGTTTGGTTGTTTTTCTGATGCTGGGGAGAGAACCCAAGGCCTTGTGCATGCTAGGCAAGCCCTGTACCACTGAGCTACATTCCTATCCCTTTGGAATATTTTTTATCAAAGTTTTATGATGAGGAGAATACACAGCTATAGGGGATGATTATATATTTTTAGAAATATATTCAAATGTACTAATGAATAAGCCATTGAATTATGTTATTTAATTAATATGTGCTATTAAAATATAAGCTAGGGTTTAGCTTGGTTGGTAGAGTGCTACCCCACACTCTCTGAGGGCCCAGGTTCAATCCCTAGCACCCAAAAATGGGAGAAGGATGTGGCAGCCCACTTCTCAACCAATCCTGGAATAATCAGCCATTGAAAACCTTATGAGGGTTGCTATGAGTCAAATCCAAGTCTATGGCACCTAACAACAACCACAACACTGAAATATTAAATTATAATTTTTCAATTTTATTTATTTTTATTCTTTGGGACAGTCTTGCTATGTATCCTGAATTGCTTAGAACTTGGGATCTCCCTGCCTCAGCCTCTCAAGTGCTGGGATTACAGGAGCACACCACCACATCTAGCTTATAATATTATTTTTGATGAATTAAGCATCTTTTCACTTAAAGTATCAAGCTAGTTGCCAGACTTAATGCTTTCTTTCTCCCATATCATTCCTGTGCTAGCACACTCAAGGCTTTGGGGTAATACCCCCATAAAATACCCAGCATGGTGGCTGGCACATAGAATTGGATTTTTAATCTGAGCCCAGGTGCTTGTCCTGACTTTGAGGGATCTGGGAAAACATGTCATTTCTCTGGGCCTATGTCTCCCAAGGCAATCCCGAAACAGTCAGCCATTGAAAACCCTATGAGGGTCGCTATGAGTCAGATACCGACTCGACGGCACCTAACAACAATAACAACATGTCTTCTTTGAAAGAAGAATAGGAGCTAAGAGTGTACCACAGTGATACAGTGCCTGCTTAGCATGTGAGAGGCCCTGGGTAAATCCCCAGAGCCAAAAATAAAATAAAATAAGGACAAAACCTCTTGCCTGGTTTATCTCACAGTACCCCTGTAAGAACAAAGAGAGGAAGAGTATGGAACTGGCTTTAGACTTTAAACTGCCTTGGGAAGGTCAAGTTCTCCCTCAAATGTTTAACACCATGGTGTCAGTCACCAACTCTACGCCTCCCTAGAGATTACTATAGCAATTCTATCCAAAAAAACGTCACATCTCTGATTGAAAGGGAAGTCTTTGGGGTTGTTCATCAATTTTACCTGGGTTTCCCCCCATTCTGGGCACATCATAAAACTGCTTTCCTGGGCACATCCTACTTTCTTGAGATCAGATATAGCCACGTGACGCTTTGTCCAGTGAATTTTCAGCATAACTTATGTCTATCGCTTCCAGAAAGAAACCTGAAGAGCCACTTTGGGATTGCCATGTCCATTTCCAACACAACTTCTGGAGGATTGTGGAACTAGTGTGATAAAACTAAGGTGAGCAGCATCTTCATACAGTAGACAGGCTTGTAGCATGAAGGAGAAACAAGTCTTTGTTACAAGAAGCACCTGATATTTTGTGATTATTTATAACCACAGCAGGACTAAGTCTAGCCTGACAGATATAAGGGACAAAAAAAAAAATTCATGTAGTATAAGATTAAAGAAAAGGGTGGGTGGTCACAAAACTCTTTATCAGAAATAAAAATAACAGGGCATAACAGACATGGACTCTCAAGCCCCCTTCTGTAACTCCATGACTCACCAGAGACTTATTCTTTCTCATGCAAGATCAGAGGGAGAGCAGTTTCCAGGCTCTCTTGATCCTGGCAGAGAAGTTGGTCCATTTCTTTCAGACAGGGTGTTAACACCTAGGGACAATTAGGCATGTTCGTGATTGGCATCATAGCTATTAAAGCTGTTTTCCTCCTTCCAGAAATATGGTAGGATTCTACTTCTTAGCCCCCTTGGGATTCTTTGGGGCCATGCAACTAATTACGTGCGGTAGATTATGACCAGCCTGCAGCTGTAGCCCTGTGGCATCTGATCCCGTCAGATCTCGGAAGCTAAGCAGGGTCAGGCCTGGTTAGTACCTGGGTGGGAGACCGCCTGGGAACACCAGAAGCTGTAGGCTTGGGAGAAGGACCTGGCAACCCCCTCCCCAAAGTCAATCTGCCATTGAAAACCCTATGAACAGCAGAGAAGCACTGAAATAGTGTTTCCCCTGTGGTACAGAGGGTCGCTATGAGTCGGATACCTACTCGACGGCACCTAACAACAACAACAACAACAACAGATTATGACCAATTAATTGCCAGTGGGAGACCCCCCAGAGTTTTCTTCTCTGGTGTTTTGATCCACAGTGTTAGAGATGGGGAAAGGAGAGTGGGGGAAGGGGTGAGGAGGGGAAATGGAGAGTCTCTAAGATGAATTAAGAAATTATAATGTGTTTTATGGTACTTGGGGGTTGAACCCAGGGCCTCACACATACTTTGCAAGTGTTTCACCACTGGGCTACACCTCCCCCGTCCATTTTTTTTTTATCTTGAAATATCTGGCCTCTAACTCACGATCCTCCTGCCTTCGCATCCCGAGTCCATGAGATTACAGGCGCGCACCACCACACTCAGCAAGAAATGAATTGGTAAGGTCTATTAGTACTCATGAGCTTTTTAAATCGTTTTCACAGGTTTGACCACTGGTTCATTATTCTATCTCTATATTTTCTTATAAATGTGTTTGTCCGTCTGAAAACAATGAAAAGCGGAAGCTGCTTAATGCAGCCAGGTGATCTCCAACAGGTGATTCACTGTTTTAACATGGCCTAATCCCCACACACATTTTCTTTAGTTGCCTCATGAAAAGTACCTTATTTCAAGTGCTCCGATGAATAGCTGAAGAATTACTCATCTCATCAACTAAGGATTTCCTCTCAGTACAAAGGAGTTTTACTTCAGCCTTTATGTGGTTTTGTTTCTGAGACAAACCACACATCTCTGAAACTCTTGATGACATCTCTGAAACTCTTGATTTGTTGCCAAGAATACTTAAACTTTATTGATTCAGTGGACTTCCCCCTGAGGTGAGAAAACTTACTTCATATTTGTTTTCATCTAAGGAGATGTTAAGATAAAGAATGTTATTCACCCAAGACTCCCCATCTGGAGCAGGAGAAATTTTCTGAGGTTGATGTTCAGATCTTGACACTAAAGATGGACTATAAATGGTTTACAGATTTTTAGAAGCTTAATTTGGGTAGATACTTTGAGAGAAAAGACAGGCACCTCCAGGTGAAACCATAGCATTCTCTGTGGTTTTCAGAAGGTAGGCTACAAGAAACTATTTGAAATATGGGAAGACCCTTCTTCTGCCTTCCTTGGTTTCTTCAGTGATTACTCCACCCAACCTTCTGGTCTCAGGGTCAGTGTTGCTGCCTCAACAAACTATCCCTGAACCCTAACTCTATTGTGTCCCTCTGAATTACTTACTTTTACATACTGTGACAAAAATACCTGAGAAAAAATTTATTTTGGCTTATAGTGTCAGAGACTTCAGTCCATAGTCCTTGGCTCCACTGGTTCAGGGGTCAATGCAAGGCAGAACATCATGGTGGCAGGAACTTATGGGAGAGGTTGTTCACCTCACCTCATGGTACACAGGAAGCACGGCAGAGTGACGAAGGGACTGTGACATAGGGATAGGCTTCAAAGTCACACCCCCAGTGACCTACAACCTGCAACTAGGCCCCACCTCCTAAAGTTTCTAAAACCTCCCAAAAATAGTCCACCAGCTAAGGACCAAGTGTACGTGAGAGACATTTCATATTGAAACCATAACATCCTTATTCATTCTCTTATGTCGTTGTTGTTAGGTACTGTCGAGTCATGTCCGACTCATAGTGACCCTCACAGGGTTTTTCAATGGCTGATTGTTTAGGAATTGCTTCAGGAGTGGATTGCCAGATCCTTCTCCCATTTTTGCAGTGCTGGGAATCAAACCTGGGACCTCAGAGACTGCAGAGTGGCACTCTACCAACTAAGCTAAATCCCAGCCCCCATTCTCTTATAGAACAGCATAAATTTTCTTCTCAGAAATCACAATTATCACTGTTTCTTTATTTAGGTAATAGTGTCTGCCAATAAATCATAAGCTCTGTGACAGCAATGATATTCGTTGTACTGTTTGCTGCTATTCCAGCACCCAAGTTCTCTATTTGAAAAATATGTATCCAGCCTCTGTTATGCATCAGGCACTGTGGTAGGTACTTGGGATGCAGGGTGAATAAAACAAAGATCCCAGCCCTAATAGAACTTACATCCAAGAACAGGAACTCAAACAACACATGATAAATATGATAAGTTATTTGGTTCAACCACACTACAAGAATGAAATTCTGTCATTGGCAGCAGTGTGGATGGAACTAGAGAACATTATGTTAAGTGAAATAAGTCAGGCATGGAAAGACGAATACAACATGTTCTCACTTATGTGAAAAGGCTAGAGAATAGAATTGTGGTTACCAGAATCCAGGATGGATGTGGGGGAAGAGAAGTGGAGAAAGGATGTGCAATGGGTATTAGGGTACAGTAGGTTAGGAGGAACAACTTCTGACATTCTGTAGCACAGTAAGAGAACTATAGCCAACAACAATTGGTTTTATATTTTGGGGGGACTAGTAGAGAAGATTTTGAATGCTCTCAACACAAAGAAATGATATTTAAGATGATAGATATGCCAATATCCTTGATATGATATCACACTGTATACATGTATTGAAATATCATGCTGTACCCTATAAATATGTAAAATTACTGTGTGTCAATTAAAAAATAAAAATGTATTTAAAAATAAATTACATGATATGCTGTAAGAGATAAGTGCATTGGGGAAAAAGAGAGGTAGGGCATGGTAAGGACGGAAAGCTGGTTGCTAGTTAACTAGGACAACCAGGTTTAGCCCCACTGAGAAGGTAGGATTTGAAGGAGGTGAGGAAATGAGCCAAGCAAACACCTATGTAAGAATGCTCCAGGCTGAGGGAGCAGCCAGAGCAGATTCTTTAAGGCAGGAAGGTGCCCGTTTGTTCTAAGAACAGTAATGAGTCAATGCCACTGGAGTGGGGTAAGAGAGGAACAGCAAATGAGATCATAGGTGCTCAATACATGTTTTCCCAGTGGTGAAGGAAAAAATAAACATTTGTCTTGAAATTTTTCTTTTGAGAACTTTAACATGCCTTAAGTATTCTCCTATAGGTGAGAAAACAGTCTTTAGACACATCCAGTCCACAAACTGTAATCTCAGATATGTTGTTGTTGTTTTTGTCGTTGTTAGGCATAGAGGAGTTGAGTCTGACTCATAGTGACCCTATGTGCAACAGAGGAAACATTCTCTAACACTGCCGTGCCTGGCACTATGTCAGTGCTTCTCTGCTATTCGTAGGGTTTTTGATGGCTGATTGTTTCAAGAGTGGACTTCCAAGTTCTTCTCCCTAGCCTATAGCACCTGGTGTTCCCAGGTGGTCTCCCACCTAAGGACTAACCAGGCCCGACCCAGTTTAGCTCCTGAGATTGAATGAGCTCAGACCCCAGGGAGGTACAGCTGTAGACGGTCCCAGATACAGTAAGTGGCAACTCTACAAAGCATTATGTCCTTTTGTTGCCCAAGAGGAAGCTTTTCCTGGCTTTGTTAAGAGATGGCCATGTGTCCTCTTAACCATGAGTCACTGGACCCCTTTTAGCTTGGATTCACACAATGGAGTCTAAAGCCAAAGAGATAAAGTTGGTTCTGTGGCTCCTGCCACAAGCCCGTGGTGCTGACAGGCCACTCCACCTTCAAGGATGACGTGATGGGAACCAAAGAGCAGGGGGAGGAACAAGAAGGTGTTTAAAGAGGGTGAGGGGCACTATCGCACTCTGCACATTGAACAGATGGAGGTGGAAAGGAAAACAGGCATCGTGCACAAACTGCTGCACCACTGTGATGTCACTCACTCTCCAGAAAGGTTCTGAAATCCACACCCCTAACAGTGTGTATCAGTGGTTTCCAAACACCATTGCAGTATCAACTGTGAGGTGCAGGGACAACTCACAGAGCCTCTTGGGAAGTTTTCTCACCAGGCACATTCTAGACGTCTTGATGATATGCCTATGCTTTCCCAGAAAACAACATCTTTTGGTAATGGAGTGGGTTTCCCCGGGTGAGATTTCAGGCAACAGTAATCAACTTCAGCCAAGGTACTAGAGGCAAGGAGGTCTGCTAAAATCTCTGAAACCACAGACCAGAAGTCCATCTTCCTAGCAGAAGTGACCTGTGGGAGAATTTGCAGCTCTTCCCAGGTATATCTTCCCCTCTACCCGCAAGTTCTTCCTATGGGGCAATCAATTGGAAGCAGTTGGAGACTTTTGTGCCTATTAATGAATTATAACGAGAGATAGGAAGTTTGAGGAGCAGGTCAAGATGTCCCCACAGATTCCTACCTGCTGGTATTCATAGCCTTTAGGAGGACCCCTTCACAGTACTAGGGTTGATCTCTGTAGTCAATAGCATAAAGCAGAAAGGATGTCATGTTACTTCTGCAATTGTTCCTGTTGTTAGGTGCCATCAAGTCAGGTCTGAATCATAGCAACCCTATGTACAACAGAATAAAACATACACACCCCATTCTCTGCCAGGCACACAATCTTTTTTATGCTTAAGTTCATTGTTGCAGACACTGTATCAAATCCATCTAGTTGAAGGTCTTCCTTTTTGTCATTGACCTGTCACTCACTCAAACATGATGTCCTTCTCTAGGGGTTGGTGCCTCCTGACATGTCCAAAATATGCAGATGCAGTCTAGCCATCCTTGCTTCCAAGGAGCACTTGGGTTACACTTCTAGGACAGATCTGTTGGTTCTTTTGGCAGTCCATGGTGTATTCAATATTTGTTCCTAGCACCATAATTCAAAAGCATCAGTTCTTCTCCTATCTCCTTTATTCAATGTCCAGCTTTCATAACCATATGATGCTACAAAATATGCCATGGCATGAGTCAGGCACACCCTCATCCTTAAAGTGCTAAAAGATAAAGATATCACATTGAAGAGGTCTTTACCAACAGCTTTTCCCAGTGCAACGTGTCTCTTGATTTCTGGTGCTTCTGTGGGTGTTGATTGTAAAACCAAGTAAAGCAAAATCTTGGACAACCTCAATCTTTACCCATTTATCATGAAATTGCATGCTGATTCAATTATAAGGATTTTTGTTTTGTTGATTTTGAGTCACAATCCATACTGAAGGCTATGTTCTTTGATCTTCATCAGTAAATGTTTCAAATCCTCTTCACTTTTAGCAAAGTTGTGTTATCTACATAATGCATGTTGTTAATGAGTCTTCCTCCAATCAAGATGCTACATTCTTCATAAAAACTAATTGCTCAGATTATTTGCTCAGCATAGACGTGGAATAGATATGGTGAGATGATACAGCCCAGATGCACACCTTTCTCCACTTTAATCCAGGTAGTGTTTTCTTGTTCTGTTCTAACAACTGCCTCCTTGTCCATGTACAGATTCCTCATGAGTATAATTAAGTGCTCTGATATTCCCATTCTTCACAACGTTATCCATAATATATTGTGATCTATGCAGTCAACTGCCTTTGTATAGTCAGTAAAGCATAGTTAGACATCTTTTTGGTATTCTCTGGTTTCAGCTAATATCCATCTGACATCAGCAATCATATCCCTAGTTCCATGCACTCTTCTGAATTCAGCTTGATTTTCTGGCAGTTCCCCATCTATGTACGGTTGCAGTCACTTTTGTTTGATCTTTAGCAAAATTTTACTTTCATGTAATATTAATAATATCATTTGATCGTTTCCACATTCAGTTGAATCCCCTTTCTTGGAAATAGGCACAAATATGGATCTCTTCCAGTCAGTAGTCCAGTTAATTGTTTTCCAAATCTCTTGCCATAAACAAGTTAACACCTCCAGTGCTGCATGTGTTTGTTGAAACATCTTAATTGGTATTCCATCAATTCCTGGAGCCTTGTGTTTTGCCAATTCCTTCAAGGCAGCTTCCACTTCTTCCTTCAATACCATTGGTTCCTGATCTTATGCAAATCTCTTGAAATGGTTTGTCACCCACCAATTTTTTTTTTTTTTTGGTATAAAGATTCTGCTTATTCCTTCCATCTTCTTTTGATGTCTCCTGCACCATTTAATATTTTCCCTGTAGAATCCTTCACTATTGTTGTTCAAGACTTGAATTTTTTCTTTAATTCCTTAAGCTTGAGGAAAACAGAGCATGTTCTTCCCTTTTGGTTTTCTGCCTCCAGCTATTTGCACATCTCATTATAACATTTGATTTTGTCTTCTCAAGCTTCCCTTTGAAATCTTCTGTTTAGTTCCTGAACTTCATCCTGTCTTCCTTTTACTTTAGTTGTTCAATATGCAAGGGCAAGTTTCAGAGTCTCTTTTGGCATGTAATTTGGTCTATTCTTTTTTCCTGTTTTTTTTTTTAATAACCTTTTGCTTTCCTCATGAATGATGTGTTTGATGTCATGCCACAACTTGCCTGGTGTTCAATCATTCATGTCTAACATATCAAACCTCTTTTTGAGGTAGTCTCTGAACTCAGGAGGGATATACTCAAGGTCACATACCTTGGCTCTCAAATACTTGTTCTTATTTTCTTCAGTTTCAGTTTGAACCTGCATATGTGCAGTTGATTGTCCGATCCACAATCAGCACCTGGTCTTATTCTGACATTTGATATTGAGCTTTTCCATTGTCTCTTTCCACAAATGCAGTTGATTTTGTTCCTGTATGTTCTATCTGACGACTTCCATGTGTATAGCTGCTGTTTATGTTGGTGAAAAAATGTATTTGCTTTGATCTGACAAAATCTTATCATGCGATCTCCAGCATCATTTCTGTTATGAAGACCATATTTTCTAACAACTGAGCCTTCATAGTTTCCAACATTTGCATTCCAGTCACCAGTAATTATCGGTACATTCTGATTACATGTTTGATCTATTTCAGATTACAGTAGCTGGTAAAAATCTTCCCTATCTTCATTTGTAGCCTCAGTAGTGGATGTGTAAATTTGAATAATTGTCATATTAACTGGCCTTCCTTGTAGGTGTGTGGATATTATTCTATCGATGACAGCATCATACTTCAGGACAGATCTTGAGGTATCTTTTTTGATGATGAATGCAACCCCATTTCTCTTTAATCTGTCATTCCTGGCATAGTAGACCATATGATTATCTGATTCAAAATGGCCTATGCTGGTCCATTTTAACTCACTGACGCCTAGAATGTCAATGTTCATGCATTCCATTTCCCTTTTGATGATTTCTAACTTTCCTAGATTCATCCTATATACATTTCACATTTCCATTATTAATGGATGTTTACAGTTTCTCCTCATTTTGAGTCATGCCACATCAGCAAATGGAGGTTCCTGGGGCTTTACTCCATTTCCATTATTAAGGTTGACTCTACTTTGAGGAGGTAACTCTTCCCCAGTCATCTTTTGAGTGCCTTCCAACTTGGCAGGCACATTTTCCTGCACTCTAGCTAACAGTGCTTCTCTGCTATTCATAGGGTTTTCAATTAGGTTATTTTACAAACACTGTGGCTTTCATCTTGGATTCTCCTTGTCCCTCAGCTCACTTCCTCTGGGGGCAAGTTAGCTGCCATGTTGCAAGAACAATTAGGCATACTCCAGAGAGCACCACATAATTAGGAACTGAAACTCAGCCATCAGCTAGTAAGAAATTGAAGACTGCCAACAATATAAATGAGTTTGGATCAGATTCTCCATTCCCAGTCGAGCTTTCACATGACTATAGCCCAAGCCACCTGTTTGACTGCAACCTCATGAGAGAATCTGAGCCAGAACTATACTGGTAACCTGTTCCCAAGTTCCTGACCCACAGAAAGTATGTAAGATAATAAATGCTTGTTGTTTTCACTGATAAATTTTGGAATAATTGCTATGCAATAGTAGATAACACAATGGTGAAATCAAAAGCTTATAGGAAAATTAGTCATAGAATCCCAAACTAAACATTTCCCTCGAACTAAATCATATACCATTTTAATAAGCTCCTCTTAAAGAATAGCATATATTAAAATAGTATACAAATCATAAATTATTACATCCCTTTATATATCAACCAGATCAGGAAATAAAATATTACTAGGAGCTCAGAAGCATTCTCTTGCCTCCTTGTTAAAGGTAATCACTATGGTCATAAAATAGTTTTGCCTATTTTTGAACTTTATATAAATGCATTCATACAATATATTTTCTTTTGTGTCTGACTTCTTAACCTCATCATGTTGGTAAGATTTATCTATGTGGCTTGTGTATCAAAAGTATCTATTGAATTGTCTTCTTGATTTGTAGGAGTTAGTTATGTATTCTGGATACCTTGGCAGATATATGAAATATTTCTCCCATGTTATAGGTTTTTTTTCATTTTCTTTATGGGATATTTTTACTAAAGGAAGCACTTAGTTTTCATGTAACCCTTATAGTTTTCATTTATACCTTATTTTTTTTGTGTGTGGTTTGTGCTTTCCATGTCCCGTTTGAGAAATAATTTCCTGTACCAACATCATGAAGATCTTATTTTCTTTCAGAGGGTCTGTTTTTATAGATTACATGTGGAATTGATTTTTATGTATTATCTAGTGTAGAAATTATAATTCATTTTTCCTATGTGATTCAATGCTATTTGTGAAACAATTATTTTCCTTGCACTATATTGTTCCTTTGTCAAAAACCTAGGGACATATGTGGTTGATTTCTTTATTCTGCCCAGTCTCTTTGCCTATCTTTGCATCATCACTACCTTGCTTACCTGGAGCATTATGGCGAGCCTTGGTAGGTAGTATGTTCTTCAAGATGGCTTTTGGCTATCTTATTCTTTTGTGCTTCTGTATAAACTGGAATCATCAATTGCTCAACATTCACAAAATCTGCTAGGATTTTGGGGGGATTACATCCACTCTATAGATCATAGGGAAAACTGACATTTTAAAAACAAGTCCGTAAGTCTAAAAATACCACATATTATTACTCCATTTAATTAGGCCTTGATTAATTTGTTTCAGTAATAATTTGTAGTTTCAGTAAAATAGTATAAAGGGACAAGCAGTTTTTGTCTTTTGAAAGAACTTCAGATTTACCAAAAAGTTACAAACAGGGCTTCAAGACTATGAAAAATTTGGTTCAGGTTGGGGTGTACATTCAATGTTAAAATTTGGAGGCTTCAGATTTAAAATTTAATCCTGTATGTAAACAGGATTAAATGTTTTTCAACTATTGCTCAATTTTGAAATAGCTAATGAAATTTAAAAAATTAAAAGCTGAACCCATGGGTTCAGGTTCAGAAAAAAATTTTTAAATACTTGAGCTGGAATGGATTTAGGGTTTGGACTTGGGTTCCGTTTGAAGCCCTGCTATGTTTAAATACACATAGTATTTAAACCCAAACTGAACCTAATCCTCCAAATTTTAATGTATTGAACCTGCACCTGAACCTGAGCCTATTTTCTTTTGTGGGTTTGAAACCCTGGCTACATAGCCCAGATCTCTCACATCCCCAGCACACACTCTTGCCTAATGTGAACATCTTTGATCATCACAGTATGTTTACCAAACTAAGAAAATTAACATTGGTAAATATTGAAGTGGGCTGGGATTTAACTCAGTTGGTAGAGCACCGCTCTACAGTCTCTGAGGTCCCGAGTTCGATTCCCAGCACCACAGAAATGGGAGAAGGACGAGGCAATCCAGTCCCAAGCCAATCCCGAAGCAATCAGCCATTGAAAACCCTATGAGAGTCACTATGAGTCAGACACTACTCGACAGCACCTAACAACAACAACAAATATTAAAGTATAGGTGCATGCAGATTTTAACCAGCCATTCCCCTAATATCCTTTGTCTTTCAGTATCCAATTTGAGTTGCCACGTAGCTTTTGGGTGACTTTTAAGAAAGCAGATTCCTATTTGTGGTCAGCATCTCGTGGTCCCTCTGCATTCCCAGTCACTCCTGTCCCATCACCACAGAGCAAGGCTCTTCTACAAGCCTTCCTTATATTCAAGGAGTCCCTCTAGTGGAGGATATTGGAGTAGATGAGAGATCACACTAGGGATACCCAACAGTGGGGACACACTGGTCCCCTAGGAAATAGCACACCTCACTTCTCCCCTCCATTTGAGTCTCTGCTCAAATGTCTTTCCTCAAAGAGGTCTTCCTTAACCACTCCATCTAAATCGGCTCCCCGTCCCTCTCCTACACCTTTGCCCTGCTTTGTCTCTCTTCATAGAATTTGTTATCACCTGCTGTGACATATATGAGGCATAATGCAAAAATACAGCAAATGTTTAATTTAAAAAAGAATTATTACAGGAAAGACACATTGTCATTAATCTCCCTCAACATACTGCCCCTGGTTTCCAGCACATTTAACCCATGTCCTTGCCATTTTCTGAAGCAGTTCTGGAAGTCATCTTTCGTGAGTGTCTTCAGGTGTACTGTCATGGCTGCCTTGGTGTCCTGGAACAGTTCAAAATGCTTACTTTTCATGGGCATTTTGACTTTGAGGAAGAGCCAGAAGTTGCAAAGGGCCAGATCTGGCAAATAAGGTGGTTGAGGACACACTATAATGTTTCTGTTGTTGTTGTTGTTGTTGTTGTTGTTGTTGTTGTTTTTACCAGAAGCATTGTTCATGATCCATAATTTGTTGTTATTATTGTTATCAGGGGCCATCAAGTTGGTATCCAACTCATAGCCACCCTATGTACAACAGATGAAACACTATTGTGCTTCTCTGCCTTTCATAGGGTTTTCAGTGGCTGATTGTTTTTTGGAAGTGGGTTGCAAGGTCCTCCTCCCATGCCTACAGCACCTAGTATTCCCTGTTAGACTCCCATCCAAGTACTAACCAGGCCCCACCCTGCTTAGCTTCCAAGATCTGATAGGATCAATATCACAGTGGTATGGCGATCCATGATTTAGGGCCCCGTTATTGTTGTTGTTGTTACAATACATGGGGGCTGAACCTAGAGCCTTGTGCATATTTTGCAAGTGCTCTATCTCCAAGCTGCAAACCCAGACCTTCTTTGATTTTTTATTTTGAGACAGGGTCTTGCTAGGTTGGCTGCCTCTGGCCTCCATCCTGCAATCCTCCTGCGTCTGCCTCTCAAGTTGCTGGGATTACAGGTGTGCATCACTGTGCCCAGCTAGGGCCACTTTAAAACACAATGACCCTCAACCTTAGCTCACACCCAACAGATTGCAATGAACAAGTTGAAACTTGTCACATACTAAGTTTCCACCCATCACTCGCCACTTCCTGTAGGGAAGATCCCTGCCTCTCCGTTGCCTGACACTCACCAGTAGCATTCACTGTATATTTTGATCACACCTTGTATTATCTGTTTGCATGCTTATTTTCTATCCCTATGTTGAGGCATAAGCTCTATGGACTATGAATATTCTCTGTCTTGCTCACTGTTGTAATGTTGGCATTTAGAGCTGTGCTTGACACCCCGTAAATGCTCAGTATCTTTTCCTTTCCTTTTTTGTCCCCCTTGGTGACAGGGTCTCATTTGGGAGCCCAGGCTGGCCTCAAACTCAAGATCCTCCCACCACCACCTCCTGAGTTCAGGTGCACATCACTACACCTGGCTTGATAATTTTTTTGTATTTTGATTACTGAGTAAATACGCAGCTTTAATCTCATGGAGAACCTTCAAAGAGGTATATGGAGCCAGAAATCTTCGGATACTGACCCTTACCTACCATCTTTTAGAGTCTGGGTAAATTACTCCACACATAAATATTATCACCTATAAGATGGAGGTTTCCTCTAAGAATTGAGGGCATTAATACAGGTAAATTGACAGTGACTTGTGTAAGTATTCAAAAAATTACTGGTGGGTCAGTCTGTGTAAGGCTGTACCATCGTGAGGGATGGGGAAACAGTTTCAGGTTAAGTTGCTGAAACAAGGCCAAGGGCATGGAAGTCAAGGGTTTTATATTTGCAAATGGTTTTAATATTTTGCAGGGATGTCTCAAGCTCATAGCTGTATTTCTTGAATAGAGATGAAGAAGGGAAAAGAAAATATTCAAATACTCAATGGAAACAAGAGAGCAAGTAGAGCATTCATACAGAGGTGCTTTGGAATTGAATGGCAATGTGGCAAAATTCAGTGGACACTGAACCAGGAATCTCAAGGTGACTTTGTGGCAGGATTGGGAAACGAATCCGTGTATTTAATTTCTCTCTCAGCCAATCTTCCTTCATTTTAGCCAACATTGTTTCCTTTTCACTTACAGTCTAATTAAGAAGCTGCAGCCCTGATTAAATGTCCACTTGACATCCACTGCATATGTTTGGCAAACAGAAATCAAGATGTCTGATGCAGGTGCCATGGCACACACCTGTAATCTCAGCAACTCTAGAGGCTCAGGCAGGAGGATCCTGAGATGGAGGTCAGAGGCAGCCTCCACAACTTAGCAAGGCCTTGTCTCAGAAGGAAAAGGGGTCAGGGTGCAGCTGAGGAGTAGAGTGCTAACCAGCTTATGCAAGGTGAAAGAGAAAGAGAGAGAGAGAGGAAGGAGGAGGAGGAGGAGAGAAAAAAAGAAAGAGAAAAAAAGCTGGGTGTAATAAACCAAATGCCCTCTCCCTCAAAAAAAAAAAAAAAAAAAATCCCCTGTATTTTAGGTGGGTCTTTTTTAGTGGCAGGGGACTCACTTCAAATTCCTTTGGTGGGGGCAGATTTATTGGCTCATGATCTGCAGAGTCCAGGAAAAACAGGTAGAGTTAGGTACCTGGGCTTGTGAGTGATCAGGAGCTACTCAGTTCTGCTGGGTTCCTTTTGCTTAGAACCTCCTCAGCAAACAACAGCTGCCATCCCATACTTTCTGATTCACACCAAAAGGATGAAAAGCAAGAACCACCTTCTCAGAGAACTCCAGCAGTTTTGAATTGGATCTGCTTTTCTCTGATTGGCCTGGTTTGGAGTGCACGACTATGAACCAAGCATTGACCGTGCGTAATGTCCTGCTCTCATTGGTTTATATCTAGTTACAGGCTCTCCTCTGAGTTAGAAATACAGCTCCCCCTGAAGGACATGTGCTAAGTGCTGGGGAGAAACTTGGTCCTTAGAGAAAGAATCAGGCTATGTGCCAGAGGGTGAATGGATGCTGAAGGATATAAATGACAGATGTCTATGGTGCCAGGTCTTCAAACTCATAGTCCATGTCCTTTGTCCATAGGACAGCTACTACCTTACAAGACTGAGGTCATTACCTTTGGGGATTGGCGCTATCTTGATAGATTCCCTTCTGTAAAGGCTGTATCTTTAACAGACAGATCTACTCAGGCTCACAGAAAGAATCACCTAAGCATTCTTTGAAAAAATTGCCTTAGTGATATAGAGAAATCTTTAAGAAGAAAATCTTGTTTAGAGGGGAAAAGACAAAAAGTAGGGAGAAAAACCATGAACCAAAAATAGAGAGAAGGGCATAGCTAAGAAAGCATGGCGGAGTAAAGCCCATCAGAAATTCTAGCACATCCCTGCAACCTTCTCCTTGCTTCTTAGGCTGCGTGCTTTAGCTGCATGGCTGAAGAGTGCTCTCAGGAGAAGGGAAGCAAGGGAGGCAGCATAGGGCAGGAGATCCGCTAACCAAGAACACAGACTCACCTGGAGACAGTGTGACCCTGCAGGGAGCCCCTGAAGCCCAAAATGTACCACTGAGTCAATCCCAGCTGGAGGCAAGGAGCTGGCCTTTTGTCAATGAGTCATGAGGCGGGGGTGGGGGGTGGAGATATATCTCCTCCCTGGCACACAGTGCCTCTTTGGTCAAGGGCAATTTTCCAGAGAAGGGAGCAGCTGTGAGTTGTTATCAGTCAACAGGCACAGCAGCTGGGAGATAGAGATTGGCAGCCGAAGGGGAAGGGAGGGTGTACACCTGCAACCTGTTCTTCACTAGCTCTTTGCTTATACCATTCATCTGAGCTTTAATAAAACATTTCATTGTGTGGCTAATTCTTACACTTCCTAAATATCTGCTCCTCTCCCTCACACGACTTCCAACTTAGTTCAGCCTCTCAGTGTCTATTACCTATACTCTGAAACTAATGTCTTAATTGCATGGTCGCCAATAAACCAATATCCTTGTATTTACAGTTTTGTGCAATCTCCTCCTCCCACATGGCTTTGATTAGTAAGCTGCAGCAAAAGTGACATTGTGCAGTCTCCAGGGACAGGCCTTGAAAGGACTCGCAGCTTCACTCTTTGCCTTCTTTGGAATGCTCCATCTCTTTGTGAGAAAACATGGTCCGCAGTGAATGATGAGCAGCCACAGAGCGAGAAAGGCCTTGAGACCACAAGGGTAATGGGACCCACCCTTCCCAGTGTCCCAGCTGAGTTCAGCACTCAGCTGACCCACCAGCTGAATGATGCCACATGAGTGAACCTAAGGAACACCAGCAGAAGAGGTACCCACCTAACTGATCGTGAGCAATGATGTTGTTGTTGTTGTTAGGTGCCGTTGAGTCAGTATCCGACTCATAGCGACCCTCTGTACAACAGGGGAAACACTATTGTCAGTGCTTCTCTGCCGTTCATAGGGTTTTCAATGGCATATTGATTTTTGGGAGGGGGTTGCCAGGTCCTTCTCCCAGCCTACAGCTTCTGGTGTTGCGAGGCGGTCTCCCATCCAGGTACTAACCAGGCCCAAGCCTGCTTAGCTTCCTAGATCTGACGGGATCAGATACCACAGGGCTACAGCTGCAGGCGTGAGCAATAATAGGTCATCGTTAAAAGTCACTGTGTTTAGGGGTCCGTTGTTACACAGTGATTGATAATTAAAACACCCATTTCTCACTTTTGTCTCCTCAAATTCATCCTCTATGTGCTTTCTAAAGCCTGGATTGGGACCATAGCTCTCCCTGCTTATGAAAACCCTGATTAAGCTCTACTCTTTTCAGAATCCAGACTCAACTCTTAAACTTGCCACATGGCATATGAAATCTGTCACACCCTAGCACTAGCCTACTTTCCAACATAATCTTCAAGTATGAAACCTGCACTCTAGCCACCATGAGCTTCTCCATCCTCTCTGCACATGTTCTATTGTCATATGGCATCTGCCAGTCCACCACCTTGCACATGGCCAACCCAACTCTAAGGGCAGATTTTCCTTCCAGCCTTCCGCAGCTCCTTCAGGTAGACTCAGTCACTTGCCTCTTTGCTTTCTGAGTACTGTCTTACTTCCATAAACCCCCATATTGTGTTTGGCTTGTGCCCATCCCTTCCAGAGACCATAAGCTCCTTCAGTGTGGGGATCACATTGTGTTCATTTTTGAACCCCCAGAACCTAGTTCAATGGAATTCATGCCCTCAAATGGTGGCTGACCAATTGTCCAATTGCAGAGAATCACCAACCATGGGCTGCTGCTTCTTCCTGCTGTCTTTCTTTCTTTCTTTTTTTTTTTTCTTGCAGTACTAGGAGTTGAACCCAGGACCTTGCACATGCTAGGCAAGTGCTCTTCCATTGAGCTGCACCCCAGCCCCTTTTTATTATTTATTTTTACTTTGCAACACAGTCTTGCTAAATTGCACAAGCTGCTGTGGCTTCAACCTTTCCATTCTCCTGCCTCCACCTTCTGAGTAGCTGAGGTGACAGGTATGTGCCACAGGCTCCAGGCTGAGCTTCTTGAGAGCAGTGCTAGGTCTTATTCATCCTGTCATGGTTGGTTAAGCGGTCGGTCCTCACTGAATATTTATTTAATTGGGTTGCGTGGAGGGAAATAGAAGGTTAAGAAATGAGGAAACAAAAGGAAAATAATAAATGAACAAGTTCATTGAGATTAGGCAGCTAGAAGACAGAGTCTTTAAAAGGCAATGACAATTACGACATCTGAAGGGGGAAAGATTCTTAGAATCTCTAGACACTTTGATTTCAGTTAGTTCTCTGTCTATCCCTCTCTTTCTCATTTCCCAAGTGGTCTAAGTTTTATTAGAAGAAGAGAGCTTGCCTTCTGATGTGCTTTGAGCACCAGTATCGCTGGCTTTTCTCAGACACCTTCCCCCTAGGCCTAGATGCAGAATCCCTGCTCACAGTGGTTGTTAAGTGCCCTCAAGTTGTGTCCAACTCATAACGACCTTTATTGGGTTTTCAATGGCTGATTGTTTTGGGAGTACCCAGGAGTGGATTGCCATGTCCCTCTCCCATTTTTGTGGTGCTGGGAATAGAACCCAGGGCCTCAGAGACTGCAGAGCGGCACTCTACCAACTGAGCTAAATTCCAACCCTGCTCATAGATAGAGTTTGAGTAAGGCAGTGCCAAGATGGAGTCCAGGCTCCCTGGGACAAACCCTTCCAAGCTATTTCCATGTGTTGCCTTATATGTGGCGATAAATGGGAGACACTTCAGACAGGCCAGGAACACACGCCTACCTTTAATGTTAGCCTTGGGGAAAGGGCATGAGGGATTTTCCCAGGACTTTAGGCTTGGTTTTTTTGTTCAGAAAGCTCCAAAGGATTTCATTTTCAATCATTTAAGTTGGACTGGTGCCAGGGGCAGTGGCATTCACTTGTAATCCTAGCACTCAGGAGGCAGAGGCAGGAGGATCATGAGTTTCAGGCCAGCCTTGGTCTACAAAGCAATACCCTGTCTCAACAAACAAACAAATAAAACAAACAAACAATAAAGAAATAGGGAGTAGGGCTCAAGATTGTACCGTAGTTCACAAAATGCTCCATGAGTGAGAAGGAGAACAAGGTAGCAGGTATATATAAATAGGTTTGTTTTAGTTCTCAAGTTCATCTACATCAGAATCACCTGAAGCATTGGTTTAACCACGGATTGTTGCCTCCCCCCACCGCCCAAGTTTCTGATTGTGTTTCCAGCAACTTCCCAGGTGATGCTGTAGCTGCAAACTTAAGACCACATTTGGAGCACCACTGCCCAGACCAGGAACTTCTGTGAGGGAGAAAAATTGGGCCTTTTATCTTACCTGATTAGGGCTTAGAATAGTGAGGATGTTAAATGTACGCTTTTCTAAAAAATTTGAATGACATTAAAATTAATCATCCGTTTTAGAAAGGTTATTTAAAAAACATTCCACTCTGTGTCAGTGATGGCATCTTTTTGGATTAAGAAAAAAATCAAGTCTCCGATGAACTTCGTTGTCCCATTTTATCTCCTCCAGTAAATTATAATGAAGAGAGTAATTCAGGTAACGCTGATTCTGGCAAACAAATAGAACACAGAGATACAAATCATTCAAGTCCATTCTAGAAAAGGAATTTTCCCTGGAGGTGCCCATAAATTACTCTTCATGTTATATTTGTTTGGTTTCAAGTGATAGAAATACTGCACTTTCTGAATAACTTAGGTGGAAAGCAGAATTTATTGGTTTGCGGGATTCACTGGGGAGAGCTAAACTACCAAACCAAGCAGGCGTGTTGCTGAGCCCAAGGACACCATTGGGTCCAGGCTTCTGAAACCAGCCATTGCTCCCTTTGGACTCTCTTCTAAGCCCCTCTCTTCCTTTTTGGCTATATTACCTGTCATTACAGACTGCCTTTCTCCATAGAACAATAAATTGTTCTATGAATAATAATAGCATAATAGAATAAGTAAAGGAAGAAACTCAACTCAGATTAGAAGGTGAGAAGTGGGTACTATACATAAATGGTGTGATCACAAGATATAGTGAATAGTTAAATTTAAAAACCTTATTACAGTAAAAGACACATTGCCATTAATCCCCCTCAAAATGTTCCCTCTGGCTCTGAGCGCACTTATCCTATTGATGTTCCCATCAATTCATACTAGCTGCATTTCAAGTGCCTGGTAGCCACCATACTTGGACTCTGATATGGCCCTGGAATCCTCTATCCCTCCCAACATGCATCCCATCCCCACCCCTACCTCCCTCCAGCCCCTACAGCCAGAAATGGAGATGCAGGTGAGAGGTGGTAATACTGCTAGTTTGAGACTGAGAAGCAACCTCGGAAGGAGGTGACCCTCTGTGACGTTGAGATAACTCAGCCAGCCTCCCTTGCATCCTCCCTGACTGCTCACGCCCAGCAAGGCTGCACCTGAGGCAGTGTGAAGCACTTCTAGAACCTTGAGAAAGTGTGGAGTGAGGAGTGGGGGGATGCCCCGACCTCCACCCAAAGTGCAGCTGGAATCCTGCTCACAAACTGCCATGCGCCCTAGGAGCCCAGTTCTAAGCCACTGTCCAGCCGGGCTAAGCATTCCCACAGGAAGTTTTGGTACTCTATATTTCCTGGTCAATTTTGATCCTCCCTTCCATTTGTACCAAGCACCTGAGCCCAGCTGGGAATCTGAGATATTCTTGAGAAATGTTCCCAACTACCAAGGCGGTATTACAGCTTGATACCCTCAAATGAGGGCTGGGATTTAGCTCAGTGGGTAGAGCGCTGTGTTACAGTCTCTGAGGCCCCGAGTTCAATTCCCAGCACTGCATAAATGGGAGAAGGACCGGGCAATCCACTCCCAAGGCAATCCCAAAGCACTCAGCCATTGAAAACCCTATGAGGGTCGCTATGAGTCGGATACCGACTCAACAGCACCTAACAACAACAACAACCCTCAAATGAGAGAGGTATAAATGCAAAGCAGACATTCTTTGGTTCATAAAGTCCTTCTTCTGCATTTGTGGGTTCCACACCCGTGGGTTCAACCAACCTAGGATCAAAATTTTCCAAAAACAAGAACTGTATCTGAACTGAGTATGTCATTATTTCTTTACAATATAACAAATATTTCCATAGCACTTGCATTGTATGAGACTTGAGTATCTGCAGATTTTGGTATTCACAAGGGTCATGAAACCAATCCTCTGAGGATACGGAGGGACTTTCCTCACTACCACATGACCTTTTCCAGAATGTGATCAGGCCTTACCTAGATCGTTGGAAGTGGAAGTTTTTCTATTTGGTTTACACATTGGCCCAAAGTCAGGAACAGAATATTTTTCGGTTTGCCTAAGTTAAACTTGAGGTTTTTCTTATTGAAAAATTGTAGCATGTAGGCAGAGTTCCAAATAAAATGACAATCAATGCTATCCATTCTTTTAGGTATTGTCTTTTAGTCTTTTTACTCTCAGTTGATTGGGAATATGTTTTGCACAATGTCACTTTTAGTTTAGATGAAGGACCAAGAACAGAGATTCTTTAGAAAAATATCTAACTGCAGCAAATATTATTGGCTGCTGTTAAACAAGTTCATGAAACATAAGTCACCTATGTTATGGTTTAGATCTTAAATGTCCCCCAAAAGCTCACATGTGGAAAGCTTGGTCCCCAATGCCACAGTCATCATCTTGTTCTTCTTCCTCTTCCTCTTCCTCCTCCTCCTCCTCCTCCACCGCCTCCTCCTCCTTCTCTTCCACTTCTTCATCTTTGCAGAATTAGGGGGTTGAACCCAGGGCCTCATGCATGCTAGGCAAGTGCTCTTCCACTGAACTGCACCTTCAGCCCCTTTCTTAATTTTTTATTTTGAGAAAGGGCCTCGATAAATTACATAGGCTACCTCTGACCTCAAACTTGAGATCCTCCTGCCTTAGACTCTGGAGTCATTGGGATTACTGGCATGGTCCACAGTGCCTGGTATCACACACTCAGATTTCAGCTTACCTAGGAAATGAGTGTTTTTTTAGAAGGAATGAAGCAACACAACAGCTCACCTCTGCCCAAGCTAGGTCACAGGTGGTAATTCTAATGGACATTAACTCATTCAGTGGATGATCATTGTGCTGTTTTCTTTGTATGTGGTAATTATGTGAATGAACATTTCCGGAGTTCCCTATCATATTTTGGGTGGAGACTTTGTTTAATTTTTCATGTGCTCCACTTTCATGCTCTGTTATCAATGAAGGTGGAAAATTCAGCATATGGAAGAATTCAAAATGTGCTGCATTTGATGAGAAATAAAACTGAATAAATAAAATATGAAAAAATTGACAACTGACAAAATAAAGCACATTATGAAAGCATTAACATTTTCTTCAAATTATACAATTGAGGGAACAAAAAAGTTCACTTTAAGCCGTATGAAGATGTGAATAACTAGTAATAGAAGTAGAATTGGGAAGTATTCACTTGGGAAATGCTATACCAATGGAATATTTGCAGAGCACAGATATAGATATATCAAAATTCTTGGATTATTACTGATGTGCCAGTTTATATTTTTCCTACAAATTTAGACTTAGACCATTTTGTTCTTTCTAAAGAGACAGAGACAATCTCATTCATTAATTTTACCAACAATTATGATTCTCCATTCTGTGGCAGATCCTGATATAATTGCTAGAGATTTAATAATAAATAAAACCAAGCTCTTATTCTCAACAAGTTGTCCATCTAATAGGAGACAGATAAAGCCTTTTTGTTTCTTTGAGATGCGGTCTTACTATGCTACCCAGGCCATCCTTGAACTCCTGACCTTAAGGGATCCTCCTGCCTCAGCTTTCCAATAGCTAGGACTACGCACACACTCCACAGCACCTGGCTTAAAGAAATAGAGATTGTGAATACTTACACATTATATCCTTCATATCTATAATAAGTGCTGGATTCTTGAACCCTACTGACCACAGCCGCCAAAATTCTAATGGCCAGAATGGGTGAAACCAGGAAAGCAGCTACGCAGCACTCTCCTAGGCCACTGCTTTGGCTGGATGTCACTCTGTCTAGATCCTCACAGGGGACTGTTTGTGGTGCAATGCCTGTGTCTATTTCCCCAGATATTATCAACATAAGAAAAGAGTACATGGGGGCAAGAGATATAGCTCAGTGGTAAAGCATTTGTCTAACACATACAAGGCCCTAGGTTCAATCTCCAACACTGATTAAATAAATAAATAAATAAATAAATAAATAAGGGATGCTGTCAAGGGAATATGACAACTGTGGGGGACTAACCCACAGGTTGTGTGTTTAAAACCCACAACCATTAGGTGCAGTGGTGCACGCCTCTAATCTGAACAACTTGGGAGGCAGAGGCAGGAGGATCAAAAGTTCGAGGCCAGAGGCAGCCTGCGTAATTTAGCGAGACCCTGTATCAAAATAAAAAAATTAAAAATGGGCTGGGTGGGGGATGCATCCCAGTGGTAGAGCACTGGCAAAGTACGTGTGAGGCCCTGGGTTCAACCCCAAATACCACAAAAAAAAGTAAACCCACAGAGTAAAATTGCCTTGTGTAAAAATAAATGAATTTTATTAATCCTAATTGACCGTCAGACTCATGATTTTGCCAGGCATGGTGGTAAGTAACTATAATCCCAGAACTCAAGAGGCTGAGGCAGGAGAATCTTGAATTCAAGACCAGCCTGGGCTACATAGCGAGACCCTGTCTCAAAACAAATAAACACAAACAAACCAGCAAAACCAAATTAGCCTAATGACTTTTCATGGAAAGTAAGAGATGGCAGACAGAATTCATCTCTTTGTGGGTTTTCTGCCCCAGTAGAACTATTGATTCACCTCAGTTATCCCTCAAACTCAGAGATGGCCCCTTAACAACAGCAACAACAGCAACAACAACAAAACTGAGGATGCTTGTGCCCTTGCACAGACTCAGCGTCTCTGGGAATGAGAAATGGGCTTTTTTCTTAAGCTCACAGGAGTTTTGCTAGTAGAGGATTGAACTAGAAGATTTTTCTTAGGTGTTTCTCAAGCTTGCTTGGCTGGGAAAAGCAGCTGGATAGTTTGTCAGCTCCACTGAGTCCCACCCCTCCTCTGAGATCCTGATTTAATAGGTCGAAATGGCACCCTGGAATCCAGAGCCTTAACAGAGAGCACCAGGTGACTCTCATAATTGTGCAAGTTTGAGAAGTACTGAGGAAGGGTAGCAATCTATTTATTTAAAAAGACCTCTACCCAATTTCCTAAACTTTTCTTGGATAAGAATTACCCAGGTCTCTTTAAAAAAAAAATAAAAAAGTCAAACTTTCCTCAACTGCACCAAAAGCAAAGGAGATTTTAGTAAAACGTGTGTCTTGCTTCCTTCAAACATATCTAAACTAGGGGCTGAGGATGTAGCTCAGTGGTAGAGCACCTGCCTATCATGAGTCTGACAGTCAACTAAATGAGTCTGCTATGGTGCCTGGTTTCCTAGTTGATTCCTTTTAGCTGAGAATGGTAATAAGGGCTTCTTGAGTCTCATTTTTACCTTGCTGTTGGAACATCTGAGGACTTGTGGGGGAGTACAATATATAAACATAAAGTTTACCATTAGAGACATTTCGTACATTCACAATGTTGTGTAGCCATGACTATGCAGTTCCAGATCATTTTTATCACTCATATGGGGACATTAAAACACCCAAATGCCCAGACTATATCCCAAACCAATCAGTGAGAATTGTTGGGGTGGGATGTAGACACTTGTGCCCTTTGGAACATTCCAGTTGGTTACAATGTGAGGCAAATTTGAAACCATTTACGATTTCTGTGTTCCAGAAAGCCTCTGCTAATGAATCCCACCATGGTTTCTCATGCTGCTGCTCTGCATTCGGTGAGTACATCTTCATTTTGCTCTTTGTGAGCCATTGTTTAATTTTATTCTCATGCCCCATCAACTCTTAAATGCTTATGTCCTTCTCAGGAACAGTGACCAAGTTTCCTACTGATTTGTCTGCCTTCCACAGGTTCTCATTCAGTGAATGGTGGTATAAAAATGAATGAATGAATTTACTTGAAGTGACCTTACAATGATAGTGTGAGGAAGTAATGTTTTTGTTGTTGTTTGCAGTACTGGGGGTTGAACCCAGGGCCTCATGCTTGCATGTTTTGCAAGTGCTGGACCACTGAGTTGTACCCCTAGCCCATTTTTTTACTTTTTAAGACAGGATCTTGCTAACTTGTGATCCTCCTGCCTCTGCCTCCCAAGTCACTGGGATTACAGGCATGTGCCACCGCTCCTGGCTTGGAAGTAATGTTTTAATTAATACAATAAACATATGTAAAGCCCAAATTATGTGCCAGCCTTCATACTGTCCCAGTCTCCAATCTGACAGTGGGAATCAAGAGGCAAGATGGATATACAGCAGGATGATCTGTACTCTCACATAGTCTATCAATCACATTGGAATGGGAATGGGAATATGGAGAGGGGCATCTAATCCAGGGGCCACAAACTTCTTTCTCTAAAGACCCAGATAGTAACTTTTTAGCCTCTGAGGGCCATATAATCTCCGCAACACTTACTCAGCTCTGCCATTGCCACTGTAATCTAAAAGCAGCCACAGCAATACACATACACATGGGTATGGTAATACACCAATAAAACTTCATATATACATACATACATATATATATATATATATATATTTTTTTTTTTTTTTTTTTTTTTAACAGTGCCGGGGGTCAAACCCAGGGCCTTGCACATACGAGGCAAGGGCTCTACCACCAAGCTACATCCCTGGCCCTTATTGTTTTGAGACAGTGTCTCCCTATGCAGCCTATGCTGGCCATACCCTTGAGATCCTCCTGCCTTCACCTCGCAGGTGCCGGGATTAGTGGCCTGTGCCACATACCTGGCAAAACTTGACTTATGAAAACAAGTGGTCAACTAGATTTTTCCTGAGAGTGCAGATATTTGCCATGCTCTGATCTAATACATACTGGAAAGAGAAGAGTATTTCAGGAAACTCATACCAAAAGAGTTAAACTGTATTTGAAGTTTACTAGGTAGGGGCTGGGATTTAGCTCAGTTGGTAGAGCACTGCGCTGCAGTCTCTGAGGTCCCAAGTTCAATTCCCAGCACCGCAAAAATGGGAGAAGGGCCTGGCAATCCACTCCCAAGGCAATCCCGAAACAGTCAGCCATTGAAAACCCTGTGAGGGTCGCTATGAGTCGGATACTGACTCGACGGCACCTAACAACAACAACAACAAGCAAAGATAGGGGAGAAAGATTCCAGGCACAGAAAGAAAAAAAATTTCCAGTCTAGTAGGGCTAAAGCTCTAGGTCTTATGAAGAAGTGGTGTCTTAGTCTATTTCGTGTTGCTATGGCAGAATGCCTCAGACTGAATAATTTATGAAGAAAAGAAATTTGTTTCTCACAGTTCTGAAGGGTGGGAAATCCAAGATCAAAGTACCAGCAGCAGCTGAGGGTCTTCTTGCTACATTGCCACATAGCCGAGGGCAGACCATGATGGCAGAGAAAGAGAGGAGGAAGAAGAGGTGAAAAGGAAAAGGAGAGCTCCTGAGAGGGAGCAAGAGAATAAACTGGAGCCACAAGCCCTTTTATACTCCACACTAATGACCTAACTGCCTCCCATCAGACCCCACCTCCTGACACTGGGGATTAAGTTTCAATGGCGATTAAGTTTCCAACACATGCTTTTTGGGAAGCACATTCAAACCATCTCAAAACCCACAGAGGCCATCAGGAAATTCAGCTTGAGGGATTCTCACCCCTGAGGGCTATTGCCACATACAGCAGCCCAGCCAGTAACCAGTAATAAGACTCTTAGTTATTCCCTCTATTCCCTCTCTGCTGACATCCAAAAGGACAGTGGTGGAGGACGGGCCCACAGGCCACCTTGCTAGATGAATACCTTCACACCAGTGCCAGACTTTTCTCCGTGGAGTAAAGGCCTCTCATGGAGTCAGGAAGATGGACCCCCAAAATGTTAGTAAAGCATGAGGCAAAAAATGTTGGAATTCTAACTTAGTCCTTTCCTTTTCCTGCACTTCACCAGGAAAAAGGCACCCAGGAATACTTCTTCTTTCCAAAACTTGCTATCCTCCTTCCAAGTCACATTTCAAATCCCTCAGCCTGGTGGTCCCACTCAGAAAACTCAATCTGTCCTTTCAGGAAAAGGAAGTTCAGCTCTTAGTTCCATGTACTTTATAAACCTGAGCAATGCCTTGGATTCAGCCACATGTTCATTTAAGACTACTCTCTGCTCAGGCAATGTGTAACTATTCACTGAGAACAGGCTACAGGCTAGGTGCTAACGAACTGAGGGTCTTATTTGAAGGGGTTGGTGCTGGGGCCTGGGGATACTTCTGGCCCTATGAATACTGGTGGATATAGGTGTGGTGCTATGGTTTGGAGAAGTGTCCCCAAAGGACTGTGTATTAAAGGCATAGTCCCTGCCCATGGCACCATTGGTAAGTGGTGGAGTCCTAAGGAAGTGGGACCTAGTAGGAAGAAGTTAGGTCACTAGAGGCATGCCCTTGAAGGGGATATTGAGACCCTGTCCCCTTTTCGCTCTCTGTCTCTCTCTCTCTCTCTGTCTCTCTCTCTCTCTCTCTCTCTCTCTCTCTCTCTGCTTTCTTGATGCCATGAAGTGAACAGGTCTCCTCTGCCACAGGATCCCAAGACAGTGTACCGCCTTGCTACAGGCCTAAAAAGAATAAAGCCAAGCAACTACCAACTGAAACCTCCAAAGCTGTGAGCCAAAATAAGTCTTTCCTCTTTTTAAGTTGACTTATCTCTGTGATAGTCACAGTGACACAAAGCTGACTAACACATTCTGCATTCAGTCTTCCTACTCATAGATGATTCCCTATGGGCACTGAAGAGGTAAGGAGGGACATGTCACCATGACATAATCAACATGACAGGCTGCCATGGAGAAGAAAGGAAGGATATTTCTCCTGTTAACACCGATTTGACCTTTCCACACTAAAAAAAAAAGCAAAACTCAGAAACCTTTTTTGAATGGCCACGAAGCAGCTGGCACAATTCTTGGTGCTGAGGCTATCAATAAATACACAAGGCATTCTGATTCCTGTTCGCTCACAGGGAGTCAGCAAAGTTGGCCTTGCCCTTTCTGGAGTACTATCGCTGGGCCATTATGATATTAGGGAGATTTATCCCAGCCGGCCTGCCGGGGCCTGGTTTGCATTACCGCAGGGGCCACCCGAGCTGTAAATACAAGCTGTAAAGGGCTGTGGCGCCAGCTCTCATTAGATGATTTTGATTCCAAGGCACCCCTGATAGAAAAGGCGGGTGGTGGACGGTCACCTCACTTAAGGCGCAGAGGTTATGCAGAAAATAATTGGGCTCACTCCTCCGCTTAACACCCCCGACTCCTCTCTGCCCAAGAGATGGAATCCCATGTCCTAAGCATGGACTGCTAACCCTTCAGGATCTTCCCTGCCAATCCTTCCAGGGCCCCCTCTGCCACTCTCCCAATGCCAGCCCCATCCCCAGTCACCTGGTTTCTGAACCAGAAAGGCCCCGTTGCTCTTTCCCTGGGCTCTGCACAGGGACGGCACTCTGCCTAGCTCACCACTCACTTTCTCATAACTGTGTTCGCCTGACAGCCTCCTTCCACTTTCCTTGGCCTCCTGTGAAGCTTCACCTGTCCCTTAGCTGCCCCCACTCACCACAAACACAGGAAGAGACCTTGCATCTCCCTCCCAAAGCAGGCCTTGCCAGAGACCACAGGAACATTTGGATCTCGTCATCATTGTCCTTTTCCTTGTCTCCCTCCTGTGGGGGAGGGGCAGCCTCTGCTATTTCTGTGCCCCAGGGACCAGTGTCAGTGTTGGCAAGTAAAAAATAACAGCCAAAAGGGTACAGGGGGATTCCCTACCACAACCCCAGCCACAGTACCACTTCCATCTAATGGCAGTAGTGTGTGTGTGTGTGCGCGCGCGCATGTGCGCACCAGTGTTGGAGGAAGGGCAGAAAACAGACTCAGAGGAGAGCAGGAAGGTGAACTGTGAAGTACTGGGAAGCTATTCATTCTCATGTCATTCAAACCAGGACATTATCGACTTCCTTACTGCTCCCTCTATTTCTCTCTCATTTCCCAAAAATCTATTTTCTACCTAACAGCCACGGGCTGGGATTTAGCTCAGTGGGTAGAGCACTGCACTGCAGTCTCTGAGGCCCAGAGTTCAATTCCCAGCACCGCAAAAATGGGAGCAGGGCCTGGCAATCCACTCCCAAGGCAATCTGGAAGCACTCAGCCATTGAAAACCCTATGAGGGTGGCTATGAGTCGGATACTGACTCGACGGCACACAACAACAACCTAATAGCCACAGTTTAAAACAAAGTTCGTATCATGCGGCCCCTTTGCTTGAAAGCATTCTGTGGTTTCCCATGCATCAACTCTCACAAAATAAAGCCAAGGTTTTTACATTGACCTATAAGGTCCCTGGGCTGGGATTTAGCTCAGTTGGTAGAGCACCGCTCTGCAGTCTCCGAGGTCCCAAGTTCAATTCCCAGCTCTGCAAAAATGGGAGCAGGACGTGGCAACCCACTCCCAAGGCAATCCCGAAACAATCTGCCATTGAAAACCCTATGAGACTTGCTATGACTTGGACACGACTCGACGGTACCTAACAACAACAACAATAACATAAGGTCCCTATGACCTGCCCGGACCCTGTTACCTCACTACTATCACTTATGACAGACTGAGAATCCTGTATCAAAATATTTGGGATCACAAGTGTTTTGAATTTCTGATTTTTTTTGATTTTGAAATATTTCCATATGTATAATAATATATATGTTGTTATTGGTAGGTGCTGTCGAGTCAGATCTGACTCAGCAATCCTAGCTACAAGAGAATGAAACACTCCAGGACACTAGCCATGCCCTGAATTATGTCAGTGCTTCTCTGGTATTTATAGCATTTTCAATGGCTGATTGTCTTGGGTAGTGGGTGCTAGGTTCTTCTCCCAAGCCTACAGTACCTGGTGTTCTCAGAGGGTCATCCATCCAAGCACTAGCTAGGCCAGACCCTGCTTAGCTTCTGAGATCTGACATGATTGGACTCCAGAGTGGCATGGCAACAGGCAAATTTTATATATATTTATATTGTAAATATATATTATAAATATATAAATATATTTATATTGTATATATATTTATATTATATTATATATTTATATATTTATTTATAATATATTAAAATATATTTTATATATAATATATAAAATATATCAGGGGCTGGGGTTTAGCTCAGTTGGTAGAGTGCTGCTCCACACTCTCTAAGGACCCAGGTTCGATTCCCAGCACTGCAAAATGGCAGAAGGATGTGGCAATCCACTCCTGAAGCCATCCTGAACCCATCAGCCATTGAAATCCCTATGAAGGTTGCTATGAGTTGGACCCAACTCAATGGCACCTAATAAGAACAATATAATATACATAATAATATGTCTTGGGGATGGAACTCAAGTCTAACCACAAAATTCACTTATGTTTCATAAACACCTACATTTATTTAATAAACATATAGTCAGATAATTTTATGTAATATTTTAATAATTTTATATATGAAGGAAAGTTGCATGGTATGGAATTTTCCACTTGCAGCATCTTACTGGTGCTCAAAAAGTTTCAGACCTTGGAGCATTTCAGGTTTAAAATGTTCAGATTAGGAATGTCCCACCTGTGCTACTCTCCTTCTCCTCTGCTTCCACCCGACAGGCCCCTGGCACCAGCTCTTCCCCATGTGCATTGCTTTTGCTCAGACGTCATTTTCTCAATGAGGGACATCTTGACCACGTGTTTCTCTTTCCGTCCCTCCTTACCTGCCTGTGCTTTGGTTTTGTGTGTGTGTCTGTGTACCCAAGCCCTCGTGCGTGCTAGGCACACACTCTATCACTGCACTGCATTCCCAGCCCTATTTTTTCTTTCACCCATCACTTTCATCACCTTCCATCCCATTATATACTGTACTTATGTGTTTTGTTTTGTTTTGTTTTTTGTTTTGTTTGCATATTGGAAGGTTGAAACCAGGGCCTCATTCATGCTTTGCAAGTGCTCTACCACTGAACGACATCACCAGCCCATTTTTTACTTTTTATTTTGAGTCAGGGTTTCATTAAGTTACAAAGGCTCCCTCTCACCTGGAACTTGTGATCTTTCTGCCTCACTGTCCCAAGACTTTGGAATTATGAGCGTGGGCCACTGCACTCGGCTTCACTTAGGTGTTATTTTATGGTTAACTGTCCATCTTCTGCCTGCCCTACCACAAAATCTCTTCCATGTAGCTCTATGTTGAGCCATCCCCTACAGTTAGATTGTTTCCATTGCTCACTACTATAATATTGTGAAAAAATCTCAGTATATGAATTTTCTCACAGATCTTTACTTATTTCTAAGAATTAAAGTTACTTGATCAGATGGTATGTATTTATTAGACTTAACACATTCTAAGAAATTGATTTCCTGTTTTTGTTTTTTTGTTTTTATGTTTTTTTGTTTTGTTTTGTTTTGAGTAGCATGTACTTGTTTAGAAGGAACATTATCCTGTGTTGGGAATAGTTTATAAAATTCAATTGGTTATATATCCTGGCAATTCAACTCCTATGACTCTTCCCAAGAGAAATAAAAGCAGAGCCATACAAACATATGCATATATAAATGTACAGAGCAGCATTATTCACAGTAGCCCCAAACTGGAAGCAACACAGACCTTCATCAACTGATAAACAGAAAGGCAAGATATGGTATTTTCATACAATGGAATACTATTGGGCAACAAAAAGGAAGAAATTATTGGTTCATGCTGTAATATTAATGCTGAGAGAACCCAGGTGCAAAAGACTACATTTGCATGAATCCCTTTATATAAAATCCCCAGAAAAGGCAAATTTACAGAAATTGAAAGCAAATTAGTGGTTGTTTGGGGCTGAAAATGGGAGCAGAGATTAACTATAAACAGATGCTAGGAAACTAAAAAAGTATAAACTTAACAATGAGTAGATTTTATGGTATGAAAAGTATACCTTCATTAACCTATCAAGAAAATGAGGAAAACAGGTAATCATAGGGAAAGATTATGAAAAGGTTAATATAAAGTGCATGTTATAATTTTAAAGTTTAATAGAGAGTATAGCATAAGGCACAAAAGGAAAAAATGTTATATGTAGTGTATGTGAGTATATGAGTAAAATACACACATGTATATATGAACGCTCCTTTTGTGAAGGCTCCTTTTGTGGTGGCTCTAGACTATTGGATAGTCTGATAGAAAATTCATGAGACAAGTCAATTTGCACAAATAAGAATGAACTCATGGCCCTATACTGGCACCATATGTCATTACCAGGAAGGCCTGGGTCTGTAGCATTCCTCAGGAGCAAATAGATGGTTAGACCAGTCCTGTTCTCTGAACCAACCATTATTCTTCATTTCAAAGATAATTTTATGGACTTTAAATGTTAAAATAATAATTATCATAAAGCTCTCAAATGTGGCTTTCATGTTTTCAAAAGGAATGAAAAACAAAAGAATCTTCCAGACTGCAATGGCTCTATTGGTGGGATTTCTGAGCAAGGCAGTTGAGGAGGAGGGGATATAGAAAAAATGGAAAAATAGTCCCAGAGAGGAGTAAGCAGCAGGTCAGACCTGAGAGCCTGGAATTCCTTACCACACACAAAATGTGAAGTATTTCAATCCCATGCATACAAAACTTTTTTTAAATTGTATTTGTATGGATTGGATTTACATAACCTTCTGAAGCAATAAGTAAAACACATAGGTCAGATTTCAGTAAATAATTAAGGTTCCACGTTACCTTTCCTGTTTTTGTCTCACCGGTCTGGTGTCTTGTGATGAAAACATGTGCAGAGGTTACGATGTATTCTTGAGGCAGACACCAGCTCTGGGCTGGACCAACAAACCTGAATGACCTCAGACCTATGCAAGGAGGACCTAGACTCAGGGAATGTGGCCAGCTCTTAGAATTTTAGCATTTTTTTGGCAGCCTCATACTCCAGAAGATACAGACCACAAGGAACAGAAGAGGATCAATATGGCGTCTTCCAGGTCCAGGCAGGAGGTCAGTAGGAGGGATAGCGAGCAAATGGGTGGGTGATATAGAGAAGACAATAAGGAAGTGCCCCATGCTTCAGGGAATGCATTGCATGGTATCATTAAATTATGTGTGAGCTTTATATTGCTAAATAGTAAATGGCCTTAAATAAAGAAGCTGAAATCAACATGCATTTATTAGCACATGATCCTGTAGATTTGAAGTCCAGCATGGCATGGCAGGGCTCTTTGCTCAGGGTCTTACAGGCTGAAATGAAGGAGTTGGTGGCAGTGTGTTCCTTTTTGGTGATTCTGGGTAAAAATCAGCTTCTAAGTGCATTTTGTTTTGGGCCACATTCAGTGGTTGGAGAATTTAGATCCTCAACCCCTCGCTAATGCTCTGCTGTAGGCCACCCTGGAGGGTGCCCACATTCCTTCACCAAGAAGAGCCCAGTTCCTTTCAAGGACCAGGTTCAGGTCAACTGAGGATAATCTTTGTGTCTTACTGTCAATTTATTTGGGACCTTAATTACACCTCAAAATCTCTTCAGAGCAGTCTGCATGTTAGTATTAGACTGAATACCTAGGGGAACATGTCTGCACGAAGGGCTGGGAATCTTGGTGGCCATTTTGGAATTCTGCCTACAGTAAATTTCCTAGGAAAGGTTCTGCAGTCTAGCTAAGTGGTCCTTGGGGGTGGTAGTATCAACAACGAAGGGATGTTTTGGAAATGTGTGGGCACATATTTTGCTGTTATAATCATGGGATCGGTTTCACTGGCATTTAGCGCTCAGAGCCAGGCTCACCAGAGGACAGTCTCCCACAATGAGGAATGTGTGTTGCATTATACCCAGCTTTTGAATGTCTCCGTAGGCATTTGTGTAGATGAAAAGTCTGTGTACAGTTTTCTGAACCTATATATAAAAGAATTTTTTGAAAATGCCATGACCCCAATTTGATCATTATACAATGTGTACATATATTAAATTACTATATTGTACCCCATAAATATGTACAATTATTTGTTGATAAAAAATAAAACACAAAAGCATAAAAAATTCGGGAATAAGACAAAGGATTTAATCACATTCAAACCTTGAGAATCTTCTAGTTTTTGAGCCTAGAATGAAAGTCTTGCTTCTTCCCAAGGTTATCTTTTACCAGTTCTGATCATTTACCAGTTCCGATCTCAAAACTTCTTTCTTATAAAAGCATCTATTTTAAAAAGAATGTCTAAAGCCAGGCACAAGCCTGAAATCCCAGCACTCAGAAGGCAGCGGCAGCAGGATAGTGAGTTGGAGGTCAGCCGGCTATGTCATGAGTCCCTATCTTTAAAATTAAAAAAAAAGATTGTCTACTAGATTTTAAGAACACCAAAAAACGAAAGAGAAATAATTATTGCAATAAAAAAATTACATTAAGTTAAAAAGTGACCATAGAAAAATCTCTCAAATTGATGACTTGTTTGCATTCCAATTTTCTGCCTTTTCAAATTGCCATTGTTAAGTGGGACTTACACATCCAAATGGGTATTTAGCCCTTAAAATTGTTACCATGGAAAATAATAACTGATTACATTGATGCTATTTTCTCAAAAAAAAAATCTAAGATGACTTTCAGAGTTTGTGGTATATGAACTCATTAACATATAAGAGATTTTAGCTGAGCTTTTGAGTCTATTTTAATTCTTTTACCATAAAGAATTGAGGAAACTGAGATCAAAAAGAGAAAAGGGAATTGGTTAATAATATTACCCAACTAATTAATGTTAATGTTGGGACCAAACCAGTTGGTATGATTGTTGTTGTTAGGTGCCGTTGAGTCGGTATCCGACTTATAGCGGCCCTCATAGGGTTTTCAATGGCTGACTGTTTCGGGATTGCCTTGGGAGTGGATTGCCAGGCCCTTCTCCCATTTTTGCGGTGCTGGGAATTGAACTCGGGACCTCAGAGACTGCGGCGCAGCGCTCTACCAACTGAGCTAAATTCCATCCCACTTGGTATGAAGCTACTTGAAAATAAAATTTTGAGCTGGATGCAATGGTGCATACCTGGAGTCCCAGCCACCTGGAAGGCTGAGTCAGAAGGGCTACTTGAGCCAGGAGTTTGAGACTAGTCTGGACAACATAATGAGACTCCATTCCCCACAAAATTAACTCTAGCCAAGCGCAATGTCGTATACCTGTAATCCCAGGGACTTGGGAGGTAGAGACAAAAGGATTGTGAATTCGAGGCCAGAAGCAGACTGCACAACTCAGTGAGACCCTGACTCAAAATAAAGAATGAAAAATGGGCTGCAAGTGCAGCCCAGTTGTAGAGTACTTGCAAAATATGTGAGAGGCCTTGGGTTCAACCCAAGTACTGAGAAAACAAACAAACAAACAAACAAACTAAAAACCCAACCAAACTAAAAACACCTCCAACCAAAGATTGAGGAAAATATTTTACTAAAAATTTAGCTATTTAATATTATACAATTAATTTCTGTATTTCCTAATGTTGAGATGGCCTTAAAAGCAACTATATGTAGAACTGATTATATAACTGATTACATAAAATCGATTATATTTGGGGTAAGATGTAACTTAACATCAGCAGAAGAAATACCCATTTAGAGTAAATTTGTGATTTGAAATTATTGCTGCTTATTTCTATTTTTTGTAATAAAAAGGACGTGGACATGACCCAAATTATGATTTGACCAATAGGTGGCTCCCATTTCACAGGGCTAGCTTATTGAATATATATTTGGACAAGGTCATCCAGTCCAAAATATTTGGAAAAAAATGAAGGTGCATGTGCCACCCTTCATCTTGCCTCAGAAGGGGTGATCACCAACAACTACTTTCTTTCTGGGCGATTCAAATGGCCATCCATTTTCTTATGCTGCCACCTACTGGATATAGTGAGTATAGCCTTGAATAAATTATTCGGTGTGCTTGGTTGTGAATAGGGAATTCAGGTACAAGCCATGGATACTGGATTTACACATCTAAATACTGGGCATTTAAAAGTTGCATATTTTAACTACCAGAGATAAACTAATTTCAACTGAAGCAAACAAAGCAATGATTCTGTTTTCAAAATGCCTCTTCTACCCTTACAATGTTATCCTTTAAATTTTAAATTACACGATTCCCTTCTTAAAAATGAAGACCACTTCCTATCACTGTGTGGTACCCTGCACCACCTTGGGACTCTGCCAGCAAGGAAACCATCACCAGACATGACCCTTCCACCTTAGGCCAGACCTAGAAACCAAAACAAACCTCCCTTCTTTATAGTTTTGAAAAGAAAAAAATCAGTACACTCAAGAGAATAAATACATTTAAACTCCCAATGTCTTACTGTGAGGCAGAATATATCCTTCTCATCATAAAGAACAAGGCATTAGTGGACTGGGAGCTATGGTTTAAGATAACTTTCAGGAACTTTTTTTTAAATAGAGCTATCCTCAGGAAGGGCTGGGGTTTAGCTCAGTTGGTAGAGCGCTGCTCTGCACTCGCTGAGGAATCAGGCTTGATCCCCAGCACCATAAAAATGAGAGAAGGTTGTGGCAATCCACTCCCAAAGCAATTCCGAAATGATACTCAAGGGCACCTGACCTGACCGTGACCTGACCTAATCCTCAGGAAATGAGGTCTGGTTTGGCATTAAGCATAAAAAGGCACTTTGTACATTAGGATTAAGCATGAGGGGAAAGGATGTTGTTGTTGTTGTTAGGTGCCATTGAGTCAGTATCTGACTCATAGCAACCCTACATACAACAGGCAAAACATTATTGTCACTGCTTCTCTGCTGTTCATAGGGTTTTCAATGGCAGACTGATTTTTGGAAGTTGGTTGCCAGGTCCGTCTCCCAAGCCTACAGCACCTGGTGTTCCCAGGTGGTCTCCCATCCAAATACTAACCAGGCCTGATCGTGCTTAGCTTCCAAGATCTGACAGTGGTACAGTTGCAGGCTAATATATTGATTAGTTTATTAATTCTGACAAATGTACATTAACATATGATATTAATTTTTTAATTTTAGAGAATGACTAACACTATGAAAAATATTGTTCCTAAGAGAGGAGACAAATTAATACATAATCTAATTTTGAGTTAGTTTAATGATATGAGCTGTGAACATGACCATGGAAACCATCAAGTGGCCTAAACTGTCCAAATCCAGACATTTCCTACCAGGAAGGAACATTATCCATACTATTTCCTCTGCTGAGATGCTTTACTTATTTCTCTTTTGTTTATAAAGATTCTAATACACTCTTTAACTTTCTTTTTTTTTTTTATTTTCTGAGACAGGGTCTTGATATGTTGCCCAGGCTGGCCTCAAACTCCTGAGCTCAAGTGATCCTCCTGCCTCATTCTCCCAAGAAGCTGGGACTGCAGGCATGCACCACCATGCCTAGCCCTCAACTCTCTTTTGCCAGTTTATCTCAAATTGAGATAATTACTCAGGTGTGCTCACTATGTTCTAAGCACTAGTCTTTTTAATCCTGTCATTTAATCCTGAAGGAGAGGTCCTGTCATTCCTATCCTATGGGATAGTAGTGTAAGTATTGAAGCCAGGTTTGACACCAGGCAGTCTGACTACACAGGCAACTCATTGTACTTAAACCACATCTTGTTTCAAAGAAGAATTATACCTACTCTCCTCAAACTATTTCAAAAAGTAGAAAAGGAAAGGGCACTCCCAAACTCATTCTACAATACCACCCTCACCCTGATAACAAAACAAGGCAAGGACACTTCTAAGAAAGAGAACTATAGACCAATTTCCCTGATGAACATTGATGCAAAAAATTTCAACAAAACCCTGGCAAAATGAATTCAGTAACACATAAAAAAGACCATACACCATGATCAAGTGGGTTTCATCACATAGATGCAAGGCTGGGTCAATACACAAAAGTTAATCAATGTAATTCAACATATCAAGAAACTTACAAACAGAAATCACATTATCATCTCAATTGATGCTGAGAAATCCTTTGACAGAGTGCAATACCCTTTCATGATTAAAAAAAAAAAAAAACCCTGGAGAAGTTGGGCATAATAGGGAAATAACATCATAAAGGCCATTTATGATAGACCTACAACCAATTTCATATTTAATGGAGAAAAATTGAAACCATTTCCTCTAAGATCAGGAACAAGACAAAAATGTTCACTCTCTCCTATTTTATTCAATATTGTGATTAAAGTCCTAGCCAGAGCAATCACACAAGAGAAAGAAATCAAAAGGATACAAGTAGGCAAGGAAGAGGTCAGATTATCCTTATTCATGGATGATATGATCCTTTACCTAAAGGACCCCAAAACTCCTCTAGGAAACTCTTAGACCTAATTAACTCCTTCAGCAAAGTAGCATGATACAATATTAACACTCAAAAATCAGTAGCCTTCCTTTACAACAATTGTGAACAGGAAGAGAAGAAAATTAAGGCAACAATCCCTTTCATGATAGCCCACCAAAAACTTAAGTACTTAGGAATCAATCTAACTAAAGAACGTGAAGATCTTTACAAGGAAAACTTCAAAACATTAAAGAAAGAAATTGCATAGGACACTAAAAGATGGAGGGACCTCCCCTGCTCATGGATTAGGAAAATCAATATTGTAAAAATAGCTATCTAGCAAAAGCAATTTAGGGATTTAATGCAATTATCATTAAAATCCCAATGACAGATTTTACATAAATAGAAAAAAGAATCCAAAAGTTCATATGGAAACACAAAAGGCCACACACAGCTAAAACAATCTTAAGCTGCAAAACCAGTGTGGGCAGGTTCACAATACCTGAGTTTAAACTATACTACAGGGCTACTGTAGCAATAATACCTTGGTACTGGCACAAAAATAGGCTTGAAGACCAGGAGAACAGAATTGAAGATCCAGAGATACACCCACACAACTTCAGCCACCTGATCTTTGACAAAGGGGCTAATAATGCAAAATGGAGAAAAGATAACCTCTTCAACAAATGGTGCTGGGGAAAATTGGATATTCATCTGAAGAAAGTGAAAACAGAGCTATACCTCTCAATTTGCACAAGAGTCAACTCAAAATGAGTAAGAGACCTAAACATAAAACCAGAAACCTTAAAACTACTAGAAGAAAAGATAGGAAACAGGCTCCAACATATAGGCATAGGAAATTATTTCTTTAACAAGACTCCATTTGCCCAGGAAATCACACCAAGAATTGACAAATAGGGTTACATGAAATTAAAAAGCTTCTGTACAGCAAAGGAAACAATCAAGAGAGTTAAGGAAGAACCCACTGAATGGGAGAAAAATCTTTGCATTCTAAACATCCAACAGACAACTAATTTCTAGAATTTACAAAGAACTCGAGAAAGCAAATCCCAAAACAACAAATAACCTTATACACAAGTGGACAAAGGAAATGAACAGACAGTTCTCAAATGAAGAAGCTTATAAGGCTAAGAAACACAAGAAAAAATGCTCAATATCCCTAGCCATTTTTTGTTGAGGAAAATACAAATAAAAACAACTCTGAGATTCCACCTAACTCTAGTAAGAATGACCAAGATCAACAAAACAAATAATAATAATAAATGCTGGTGAGGATGTGGAGAAAAAGGAACCCTCTTAAAGGTTGGTGGGACTGTAAATTGGTTCAACCACTTTGGAAGTCAATATGGAGATATCTCAGAAAACAAAAAGTAGAACTGCCATATGACCTAGCTGTACTATTCCTGGCAATATGCCCAAAGGGAGACAAGTCATCATACCACAGGGACATCTGCATCTTCATATTCAATGCAGCACTCTTCACAATTGCAAGGATATGGAACCAACCAAGATGCCCATCAACAGAAGAATGGATAAAAACAATCATGATACATATACACAATGGAATATTACTCAGTAATAAAAAATGAAATAATGTCATTTTCAGCAAAATGGATGGAATTGGAGAATATCATCTTAAGTGAATGAACACAGGCTCAAAAAGAGAAATACCATATGTTCTCACTCATATGTAGGAGCTGAATCTTAAAGGAAGAAAAAACCCACACATAAGTAGATATATAAAAATGCACAATTCAACTTAGCACAGAAAGGAA
Source organism: Pedetes capensis (assembly GCA_007922755.1). Classification (NCBI taxonomy): domain Eukaryota; kingdom Metazoa; phylum Chordata; class Mammalia; order Rodentia; family Pedetidae; genus Pedetes; species Pedetes capensis. Next base: position 117,490 of record VMDO01001792.1, read on the forward strand.
AATATAAAGAGGAGAAAGGAGGAGGAAGGGGACTAGCAAAGGGAAGTGAATATTGAACATTGCGGGAGGTGGGCTGGGGAGCAGAAACAATGTAATGGGATAAAGAAGGAGAGGATAATCTTAATGTAAATAAGGCAACTGCATGAGTACATGGGAAAAATAGGGGAACATAACCCAAATATGCGTACAAGTTTTAATACATATTAGTCAAAAGGTTCCTATAAACCTTGTAACTTGATGAACGTGTAACCAGAAGTGATGTAATAGTTGCATAATGCAAAAAGCAAATGCTGTATTACTCTGTACCCTGCCAACATTTACCAATAAAGGAAAAAAAAAATACCTTATTCTGTAGTGAATGCCAGCCCTAGTCAGAAAATCAAAAATGTAAACAAATAGATGAACTAAAAAGCTCACACTACTCAAGAAAGACAAAAAAAGTAACTCTGCCAAATTAGCCTGTTGAATCATTATTTAACATGGCAGGTATTCAGGAAACTGAATGCATTTCAAGTAAGTTGAGGTTTAAGAGAACATAAAAATGATGACATTCTAAGGTTGCCTTCTAATGGAGCCTGCTGAAAAACTTTTTTAATACAGAAGACCAAATTAGTAAGTTGCACTAACTGCAGTTATAAACTGAAGACACTTGAAAGTCAGCTAGAATTAACCAGCAGGAACTCATACAAGAATGTGCAGCCCTAGGGGAAAAAAGTTGTTGTTAGGCAATGTCAAGTGATCTGACTCCTGTGGACCCTACGTATAACAGAATGAAACACTCCCTGACACTGTGACATGTCCAGCACTATGTCAGTGCTTCTCTGCTATTTGTGTGGTTTTTCAATCACTGTTTCAGCAGTGGGCTGCCAGATCTTTCTCCCATTTTTTTTTTTTTTTTTTTTTTTTTTTTTTTTTTTTTGGTGCTTGAGATTGAACCCAGGGCCTCAGAGAGTACAGAGCAACACTCTACCAACAGTGCTACTGTGTTCTCTGAGGTTTGATTTCCTGGTTTGATTTTCAGCACTGAAAAAATGGGAAGACAGGGGAATCCACTCCCACAGTAATCTGGAAACAATCAGCCATTGAAAACCCAGTGAACAGCAGAGAAGCAAAGACATAGTGCCAGGTATGGCACAATGTCACGGAGTGTTTTGTTCTGTTGTACATAGGTCGCTATGAGTTGGACCCGACGCTATAACACCTAACATCTAAAGGGGAAAACAACTTAAAACTTTATTATAAAAATAATGTAGTAATTTTAGAAAGTTTGAAAAATTAGAATGTAAAATTAAATCACCTACAATCTCAACACCCAGAGACAAGTGAAGACCCGTGTTTTTGAAAATAAAAATACAAAAATGTCTTATTGCAAATTTCACTAGGACACACAAACCAGAATGCTGGAAGGGGCTGTTAGGAGCCACAAAGCACAAACTTCATTTGCTTTAAGTAAGTTCATTTCCGCCCAGGAATAATCATTAGTTATTGGAGGCTCTTAGAAATAGTCTGCTTATTTTGAACCTCAGCAACATCACTTATTAACTGAACAACCTTGGGCAAGTTGCTTAAGTTTCACTGTGCTTTCATTTTCTATCTGCAAAATAGGAATAATACCAACATCATATGATGACTAAGTAAAATGTGTAACACATTTAGAATATAGTTAACACTTAGCTATTAATAGTCTGTCTCTTCTAGACAAATATGTAAGCACATTTTTAAAAACTATCCCACTTCTCTCATTTGTGAACATTTTTCCATGTTTGTGGGTATTTAAGTCAGTTCACATATTATACTGAATAGATGTATAACCTCAGCACTCAATTAGGCATCTGGTTATTCATTTAAAAACGGACATACTTAGCATAGATGGCTTTGCCTGCTGAAAACTTGCAGAATCACCTTTATCACCAAAGACTAGTACCATTTTAGAAGATAATGAATTAAGGGATGAAGCCAACTGTAAGTAGATCTTTGATGAATCCAAGATGCCAAATAAGAGGGCTTGCTAGAAAAACGAGGTCCTCTTAGTTGCACTATCCCAGGGGGGTGCAACAGGGGCACCATCTCCAAGTGGGAGTCTGTCTATGTGGTAGAGAGTTTAGGGAACAGCAGGGAAGATGATGCTAGATGGAAACTTCTAGAAGCTAAGACTTTCCAAGACATCTTCATGTGTATTTTTTAAAATGCTTTTATTTTTTATTTTTCAGTGCTGAGGATCAAATTCAGGGCCTTGAGGTTTGCTTTAGCACTGAGCTAAGTCCTCAACCTCCACTGTGTCTATTAACATGAAATAACGAAGATGGACTAGAGGGTCATTTCTTTGCCCAGTTACTGAAGCAGAAGCAGAGATCAAACACAGGTTCAATAAACCATATTTCACTCCTGACCCATAATATCTACCATTAGGTAATTGGTCCACGGTCAAAGTCCTGCTTTCTCTAGTGATGAGAACTTGGGCCTGGAACCTAATCTCTGTGAATTTCCTCAGTGAAGCTGAAACTCCTGTGTTGTAATCATCCATTACCTACTGAACAACCTTCCATGTAGTGACAGACGCTAAAGCATGCTAGGGTTTGAGATCAATTAAACATAGTCTTATAGCCACTTTGGGTGGTATAATTTGTACTTCTGAGGACAGAAACAATCTTTTCACCAGCTCCTATAAACAAGAGTTTTGTTTCCCTTTTCCTGGCAACCCTCAAGTGATTATAAATAACGCAGCAAGTTAGAATTTTAAAATGCATCCCTCTAGCTTCCACTCTCAGCAACCACAATCACACTTGTTTTTTGCTCAGGCTGTTCTGGAAGTCAGGTCAGTCCTCCCGCCTCAGCCTTCCAAGTGCTGAGATTACAGGTGTGTGCCACCACGTGCAGCGAGCAACCAGAATCATGTGAATCTGTGTATTTAGTTTTTACATTAATAGGATGTAGATGTGATCACTTACTTCTGGGGAACCAAGATATCTAGCACTGAGGTGTAATAAGAAGAAAACGTGAATATGTTGATAGAATATTCAACCGTAAAAAAGAATTAAATCCTGTCATTTGCAGCAACATGGATAGAGCTAGAGATCACTATGTTAAATGAAATAAGCTAGGAACAGAAAGATAAACATTACATGTCCTTGCTCATACCATGGAAGCTTTAAAAAGTAGATTTCATTGAAATTGAGAGACTAGTGGTCACTGGAAGCTAGTAGAGGAGTAGAGGATGGAATGGGGGGCTACATAATGAGTACTGAAATAGGAGTAACATGTTTCAGTATTCTATAGCACAGCAGGGTGACTATAGCTCAAGACAACTTATAGATTTAATAAAGAACTGGAGAGTTCAAAGGTCAACATAAAATGATAAACCTTTAAAGAGATGGAAATGCTAATTGCCTTGGTTTATTACACATGGTATTGTTGTTGTTAGGTGCCATTGAGTCAGGTCCAACTCATAGTGACACTTGTTGTTGTTAGGTGCCGTCGAGTCGGTATCCGACTCATAGCGACCCTCAGGGTTTTCAATGGCTGTTTCAGGATTGCCTTGAGAGTGGATTGCCAGGCCCTTCTCCCATTTTTGCGGTGCTGGGAATTGAACTCGGGACCTCAGAGACTGCAGCGCAGCGCTTTACCAACTGAGCTAAATCCCAGCCAGTCCAACTCATAGTGACGCTACATAGAACAAATTGCTCCATAATGTCTACCAGTGCTTCTCCGCTACTCGCAGGGTTTCTGATGGCTGATTGTTTTGGGAGTGGGCTGCCAGGTCCTTCTCCCAAGCCTAAAGCATCTGGTATTGCCACACAGTTGGTCTCCCATCCAAGTACTAACCAGGTCCAACCCTACTTAGCTTCTGAGATCAGACAAGATCAGATGCCACAGTGGTATGGCCGAAGACTTGCACACTGCATACACAGATCATTACTGTCCCCCATAAATATATACAATTGTTTTTTCAAAAAAAATTTAAAGGCTTCAAACTCATTAAAAATTGGGTTTAGGTTTCAGGTTCAGCTTGAAGGCCTAGTTTGAAACCCTGCTATCTACACATAGGTTTCAAACTTGAAATTGGCCAGGCACCATGGCTCACACCTGTAATAACAGTGACTGGGGAGGTGGAGGCAGGATTGCAGATTTGAGGCCAGAGGCAGCCAATGTAAGTTAGCAAGACTATCTCAAGATAAAAAATAAACAATGGGCTATGGGTGCAGCTCAGTGGCAGAGTGCTTACAAAACATGAGGCCCTGGATTCAACCCCCAAGTACTAAAAAAAAAAAAAAAAAAGCAAAAAACGGGCGCAGGGGCGCACGCCTGTAATCCCAGCGCCTCGTGAGGCGGAGGCAGGAGGATCACAAGTTCCAGACCAGAGGCAGTCTATGTAATTTAGCAAGACCCTGTCTCAAAAAGTAAAAAATAGGCTGGGGTTTCAGCTTAGTGGTCCAGCACTTGCAGAGCATGCAAGCACAAGGCCCTCAGTTCAACCCTGACTACCGAAAATAAAAAAAAAAATCTGAACCCAAACCCTCTACATTTTAATGTATGGAACCTGCACCTTGAACCTGAATCCAATTTCTCCCAGTTTTGAAGACTTGTTTTCATGTTTTCTCACTATACAATAATCAAAGCTAAAAACAAAGGCATCTGAGACCCGTTATGTAGATGCCTGCACCAGACAGGACCCAGCTCTTCTGTGAGGATCAGGAAAGACAGGAAGCACAGGGCCTCCTTCCCACTCTCCTGAATTCATGTAACCAGAAAGGAACTGTTACATTGAAGGATGAACTGCTGAGAGTAGATGTCTTCATCTTGAAAGCTTATAAATTACATTTTGTTGTTGTTGTTTGGTGCCATCAAGTCGGTATCCGACTCATAGCAACCCTCATAGGGTTTTCAGTGGCTGTTTCGGGATTGCCTTGGGAGTGGGTTGCCACGTCCTTCTCCAAATTACATTTTAGGGTGTCCTTACTCATAGAAGTTTAACAAATGCCAAGGATATTAAAAATAAAACCCAATTTTCTAGAAAATAAGGAAATACTGGGGAGAAAAAAAGAAAAAGAAAAAATCCTACATTGATTGGGGTATGTCAAATGGACATAGGAGCCGGTTAAAATAGCTTCTGCTGACCAAAGCTGGAACAATTTGGATAAAATGTGATTATCAGTTCATAATGATGGAAAAGAATTCCAAATAGGTTCTACCTTCGAGGGCAGGACATGTAACTTAAGCCCCCACCAAGTGTGGGCTAAGTGTAGAGACTTCCCTCCAAGAATACAGTGTGGAAAGGGCAGGGGTCACTCTGCAGAGGGGAGCCTGCACACATTATCAGCCACATGATAAAGGTATCCACCCTTTTCATGTGATGAAAACGGCACTTTACCTCTGTGGTCTTCCTCTCCCAAGCCCATTACCCTAGCCTAATTATCAGAAAAACATGAGACAAACCCCAGTAGAAGGGCATCTTACAAGCCAAACTACTTGACCAGTATCCTCAAAACTGTCAGGTCATCAAAAACAAGGAAAGTTGAACTAATGCAGCCAAAAGGAGCCTAAGGAGATGATTAAATGTAATGTGGTGTCCTGGGTGGGATCCTGGAACTGAGGAAGGTCAGTGAAAACTAAGGAGATACCAATTAGCTGCAGATGTTAAGAGCAGAGTATCAGTATTGGTTCACTAATAACAAGGGTATCATACTGACATAGTTAATACAGAAAAATCAGGTAAGTGGTTTATAGAAACACTATCTTAAATTTTTCTATGAATCTAAAAATGCTCTTAAAAGTTTATCTAGAACTTTAAAAATCAGTTTCTACAGGTATGCACTGGGGCTAGGATTTAGCTCAGTTGGTAGAGCACTGCTCTGCAGTCCCTAAGGTTCTGGGTTCAATTCCCAGCACCGCAAATATGGGAGAAGGATGTGGTGATCCACTCCCGATGCAATCCCGAAACAATCAGCCACTGAAAACCTATGAGGGTTGTTGAGTCAGACACAACTCAACAGCACCTAACAACAACAACACAGGTATGCATAAATCCATAGAAATACCTAGAGACATGAAATTAATACTATTATGGTAATTTTTTTACCTCTGTTGTATGAGTTGTTTCTATGGAAGACTTTCTTCTATTACTGTCAAAACAATTTGAGATATTTTGGAGGGGAAGGTTGTAAAGAACCAACTTAGACTTCTCTCTTATCAGCAGAAAAGTTTTATTTTTTTTAAGGACAAACAAACCACATCCAAGGCCTTAACTTACAGACACAAACCGAAGAAGCCATTGAAAGCATTGGATATTAAGGTACAAGACACACAGGGGGAAACGCTTTGCATCTGAAGCTCACACCAACTTGGCTCACAACAGCCGAGCTCCGCTAGTGCCACGGTGTGGTGGAGGGGAGGGCGTGTCTGCAGAACTGAAGGAGACAGCTGTTTTTACAAGTACTGAAGCACTGCAGCCTGCCTGGGCAGGACTGGATGTTCACGCCCAAGGAAAGGGGAGGACAGCTAGCCCCCTCCCACAGGGCTTAGGCTGCCTTGCAGAGGGCCACAGCAGAGAAGCGGACCTCTCCTTGCTCACGCTCAGTGAATTCTCTGCAGACCTTGGCAGCATCCTGAAAAGGAGGGATATCATTAACATCCGAACAGAAAGGGCTCGAAATTGAAGTTTCAAAGGCAAAGTACTTCCAAAGCCTATGCATGCTGTTTACCCTGATGAACTTTAAACCTCTTCCTAATCTTGAAAAACAGGGCTCAAGGCAAGAGAAAAAATAAAATCAGGTTGTTGGGAAAATCAGGGACCTATACCACAGGTTTGAGTTTAGAAGCTTAGTCTTTTTATTACTTATACCAAGTGGCTCTGTCCTTTTCTCATTTTGTACTGTTTTGGCAAGAAAACTGTTAATGCTCTTTTTCTCAAATCTAAACAAGGAAACTGATCTCTCTTCCATAAAGTAGCATAAGAGGAAAGTTCTCCTAACTCAGAAACTACTGGACCACAGACAAATTTTTTCACAGTAAACACTGAAGGTTTACCTGCAATTTTAGGTATGGACAAGTGACAGATTCTTAAGAGATTTATGGTGAAGTGACAGGTATTCCTACTTTTAAAAGCTAGATTACATGGACCGGTAACAGAAAATTGGTCTCAATGTTAGTTATTTTAGATATTTGTTTGTAATCAATCTAGAGTTCAAATGCTTTGGGATAATCAGTATCTATCACTCTGTTCAACCTGTAAAAGTTCCAATGAAAAGATCACTCCACAAACCATATTAAACATAAGCCCTTTAAGAAAAAAAGGAATACTCTATGATATAGAATGGTGATGGAATTTTAGTTCCTGAAGTTTGTTGTTGTAAGGTGCTGTCAAGTCGGTATCTGACTCATAGTGACCCTGTGTACAATAGACGAAACACTATTGTCACTGCTTCTCTGCTATTTATAGGATTTTCAATGACAGACTGTTTTTTGGGAGTGGGGTGCCAGGACCTTCTCCCAAGCCTACAGAACCTGGAGTTCCCAGGCAGTCTCCTATCCAAGTACTAACCAGGACAGACCCTGCTTAGCCTCTGAGATCTGACAGAATCAGACGCCACAGTGGCATGGCTGCAGGCTCCTGAAGTTTAGAAGTCACTAACTCCCAGTAATGAGTTTGGCCCTCCACAAGTATCAACCACAACAGAGTTTTGTTCCTACTTTGGAACTACATTTAAAGACTAAAAGGGATGTAGATGGACATCTATATCCTGTATCAGAATTTCTGATATATTAACATGCCACACCTTTGTTCACCAGACTGACTTTTCTATAGGACACAGTTGATTTCAGCATTAACGGTGTACCTTTTAAGAGAATAAGCTGTCTCCCAAACTGTCTCCTGCATGCACAATGAAGTGTCCAAATATTCAAGTTTATGATACACAGAGGTTAAATTTGTGGATACCAGTTTAACAATAACTAACCTATTGTGTTGTTTAGTCACCCTAAGACATCTTTAGCCCAAGAGAACGAGCCTTAATTGGAAAAATTTCCACAAGATGCTGCTTTTTATTTATCTTATTTTTGCAGTGGTGGGGATCAAACCCAGAGCCTTGTACAAGCTAGGAAACTGCTCTACCACTGAGCTACATCTCCCTGACACTATTCACTTAATTTTAAATGAGATTCTAATTAGAAGTTGCTTTTTTTTTTAGTTAGTTTTTAAAACACATAAATTTGTCTTCCCTATAGCTCATGTTAACAGTTTTTTAGGATCCTATGTGGGACACATTCTTATGGTATTAATACAGTGTTAGATGAGTTACCATGGACCTTAAAGCCTTCACCAGAAAAGACCAGGGTCTTTCTCCGAATTGGGTCAAAGACCAGAAACTCTGCCTCTGCTCTCACTTGCTCCCACAAGTAAATTCCCTATCTGGCTTCTCTAGGTCTATTTCTCTTTCTACATTAGTATTCCCATATACCAAGAACTGGCTTCAGCTGATCTCAGGTATGTTTAACAGTATGCTGAGAAAGTGACCCTCCCTCCTAGGGTGGCATAAGTTGGTCCACTAGCACCCTGAGGCTATCGGGTCCATGATGTTCCAAAGACAGGTACCTTACAAAGGTAGGTCGCACTGTACAGTGGCAAACAACACAGATTCCAGAGGAAGCACCTTGGTTCTACCATTTAGTTCACTGACCTTGGAAATTACTTAACCTCTTTGGCCCTGCTTCCTCATCTGTGAGATGAGGACCATGAGTCTCACCTCACTGCATCATTAAAAGGATCCAACAAAAGATATAAATCACTTAGGGTAGCTTGTGGCCTAGGAGTTAGCAAACTGCGGCCTGGAGGCCAAATCCAGCCTATTGCCAGTTCTGCAAACAAAGCTTTGCTGGAGCACAGATATACACATTCATCTGGATATTGTCAATTGCTGCTCGAGAGCTGTCGCAGCAGAATTGAAATACTTGCAACAGAGCCATATTGCCACACAAAGCCTAAAATATTTTCTCCCTGGCTCTATACAGAAAAACTTTGCTTACCTCTGTTGTGCACATACCAAACACTCAAAAAACGCTAGCTATTATTACTATTAAGAATAAAGGCGGAGCAAAGCACCACGGTGCACACCTGTAATCCCAGCTACATAGGAAGCTCAGGCAGGAGGATTGAGAGTTCAAGGTCAGAGGCAGCCTGCACCACTTAGGGAGCCCTTGTCTCAAAATAAAAAGTAAAAAAGAGGCTAGAGTAAACTCAGTGGTAGAGCAGTTGCCTAGATGTGCAAGACTCTGGATTCAATCCTCTAGTACTGCAGAAAAGTATAAAGTAGGTATGCCTTAGCAATATGTTGCATTTTACTACAATTAAATGATTTTCCTTTAAAACAGCAAATTGTTTCCATTCTAAAGACTTATTTTCAGGTTGAAAAGACCTAGAGCAATCAACCTCTGGTCCAAAATGAAGAGGTTTCTATACTACTTCTACCAAAATGGTGGATTACAGCCACATTTTCAATCTTTTTCTCTAACAATGGACAAAGTAGGTAGAAAAAGTGAATTTACCTACCTAGAATCGGCAGGATATCACCTACAAGACTGACCCAAATCCAGCAGTTTTAGAGGATTAGGGAAAGCTCAAGCAAAGCTCAAGCCACTGTTACCTGAGTCTTTCCCTATGATGTAACCTGACAGGAAGACAGTGGTCACCTTAATCCCACAAAGAAGTAAAGCAATCAATGGCTTTCAAGCTAATTCTAACTGTGGACTAAAGACAGCACAGGAAACAGATAAAGCAGGGCTTCCAAGAAGGATCCTATCTAAAACCATTTGCTATACAACGAGACAGATAGAATTACTAAGAGGGTCATTAAGCCCTAAAGACTACCATTCATTCAGACAACTGATACTGGCAACCCTGAATGTGTCAGCATGTTAGACAATGTGGCTGAAGGAAGTGTGGGTAGAGAGAGGAGAAGTGCAGTCCAGAGATTACCTGCAGCAGGGAGTCCTCTGAACTGGTGCCATGATTCACTGGAAAAGGCATTCGCCCATCTGGAAGAGAGAGGCCAGGTGTGTCAACTTTCCCTGCATGTTTTCAGGCCACAGTGTCTGCTTAGGCTAGAGGGAAGTTTTGGATTCTTCCAAATACTACAGCTATGCCCACAAAGGGAAGTGTGACTGTGGAGCAACAGGCTGTAATGAGGTTCAAGTATTCCTAGACATCCACCCAGACAGTTATAATCTACAATTAATGAGATCATACAAACCGAATCCGGCCATCCTAATGTGGGGATTATGCCCCTATCTCTTGGGAAGGACTGCAGAGCAAAAATCAGGGGGATATGGGATAAGGGGAGGCAAGGACAAGAGAATGACTGATTTTCCTCAAGCTCCTTGGTCCTTTTGAGTCCATAAGATGTCTCAACTTGAGAGCTGGGCACCGTGGCTTGTGGCTTTAATTCTAGCAACTCAGAAGGCACAGGCAGGAGGATCACAAGTTCAGGGCCAGAGGTAACCTGTGTAACTTTCACTCTATCTTAAATCTTTTTAAACAATGGGGCTGAGTGTGCCACTCAGTGATAGAGCGCTTGCAGAGTATGCCCAAAGCCCTGGTTATCAGGGCCCCAATACTGGGAAGAAAAAAAAAAAAAAGGTGTCTCAACTTTAGACAACACATCACCAGGTCTTTCTCCATTAATACAAATGGGAGGAATTCTACAAAATGGGTATTCCATGTTGTTGTTATAAACAGAAATTACTCCAATATATCCACATTTGTCTTAGACAAATGAGGTCACACTCAGGCACTGATCCTTTTCTAAAAGTATTCCTTGTCTGCAAAGGAGGACACTAGGGGAAGCTACAAGGAAGGGGGAAGAGACAGCCTGACACATACCTTCAAGGTGTGCTGACTGGATCTATCCTCCCTGCTGTCTGTGACTAAAGCTGTTCACTCAGTGCACTGGGAATAGGGCACTCTGGATATGATAAAGGGTTGAGTGCCCCCAGGGGAATACCTTGATGTGGCTTCATAAACAATGATATACCAAGTACCATAAAGTCAGACACCAGTACTATAAGAGAAATTAAGCCTGAAAGAATGCATCAAATGATACTGGATTCCAAAATTGGGGCAATACCTACCAAGCTCATAGAGGTGGCCATCCACGTTGTTAAACAGAATAAAATGAAAATTCACTTTGTCATCTACCTGGAGAGAGTAAACAAATTTTTATGAAAATGAGTATAAGATGAACTTGTTAAAAAAATTCTCAATTCAAATGGAATGTAATTCAAGCGGCTTGATTATATTTTTGAAATTACTACAGCTGACATTTATGTATTTCCTACATACTAAGCACTATGCCATGGGAGAAAGACCTGGCAATCTACTCCCAAGGCAATCCCGAAACAGCCATTGAAAACCCTGTAAGGGTCGCTATGAGTCGGATACCGACTCGACGGCACCTAACAACAACAACAAGCCCTATGCCAAGCCTACTAAGGGAAAAATGCTAGAATTGTTAAGCTAGCTCTTCAGGTGCTGTTATTACATGCTTTTTACTGAGGAAATTCAGGCTTAGGAAGGATAAGTATCTCACCCAAGATCAAACCTAGAAAGTGGCAGAGCCAACTCTGGTTATAAAGGTACTCTAGCTTAAATTTAGCAGGTGACTTGGAGATTCTGTCCACATTATGGTTTTTCTGGTGTTGGAGATTGAACCCAGGGTGCCTTGCATGCTAAGCATGAGCTCTCCCTCCAATACTTCCCTCCCCAGTACTTCCCCCATTATAGTATATTTAAGCCTTCTAGCATGGTTAGTCTTAGTGGTATATCATACTCTCCCCAAAAGCCTGTGAAAAAGAGTATCTGAAATGCTCAATTACTAGGGGAGGTGTTACTTACTCTGCAACGCTCATATAAGATCGAAACATAATACTATCAGTTTGAATTATCCAAGTGTATTTCAACTGCCAATCAAATTTCTGAAGTGTCACTGCTTGGGAACAGACCTAGCCAAAGCATTATTTGGGTAGAATTTTCTGGCATCAATTGGCCTTGAGTGGGTAACATTTGCTATTCACTATGTTCCAATAAAAGAGTCCTACAAATATTCCAGCGGAAACACAGACAGCACCTGGGCAGCATGACTTGGGTATGTATTTGCATTTACCCGACATTGGCCTTCCTGTGCCACGGCATCATGGGCTGCCTGTATGGCCTGCAGGAAAGAGAAAAGGATTAGCGTGGAATTCTCCAGTGTTATTTAAAAGTGATGCTCAGGAAGTCTTTCTACCTCATTCTTTTCAAAGCATTTTGCTCTGTCTTCAGGAGACATCTTCTCCGTTTCAGAAAGAAACTGTTTCAGGACTGATCCATCCTCTTTAAAAAGAAAATGCATATATTAGTACACACAAAATGATGTACATGAGTGCACATTGCCAACTCCCCTCTGTTCAGCTGGTCACAATCAACAACTTGAACCTTTAACATGGCCTCCCTCCTTCCCTACTTTTCTCCAGCCACTCCCTATTACTGCATTTCAGCCAGACCAACCTCCAACCAATGTGCCAACCTCCTTGCCTCTGATCCTTCCCACCTCCCACTTGTTTCTCAAATCTCTTATCGCTTTATCACAGCACGTGTCCATTTGGAACATGTATTATGGGATTTTAGTGCCTTAATGGCAGGGGCTGCCTTGTCTATTGCTATATCTATAGCCACTTAGTATAATTAATGTACAACTAACATCCATTGTATATATGCTGCTGCAAGGACATTCTAATCTAATAACAGTTCACAAACCAAGATTTTTATTTCAGAGTACAAAATTTGATCTTAGTAATTCTTTTATCCAGAGAGACATTAACATAAAGATCTTAAACAGAAATGTGAAGAGCCACGAAGTCCAGCTTAGAGACAACTGCTGGCGGACTGTTGGTCTAGGCACTGTGTTGGTGTTCGGTGTAGATAAGCCTAGGAGACACTGATCACACAGCTACAGGTAAAGCAATCTACATTTCAAAAGAGCTCACTTTGAACTGCCAGCCCTAAATTTAACAGGTTTATTAAATGGGGACCATTTCAAAATCTAGAGGGGCTCAGTGGTAGGGCTCTTGCCTACCATACCAAAAGGGGTTCAATCCCTAGCTCCAACACACACACAGTTCCGGAAGCGATTATAATCCTCTTAACTCTGTGAGGAAGGTTATCAATCAAATTACTTTTTTTTTTTTTTGGCAGTACTGTGGGGTTGAACCCATGGCTTCATGCATACTCAGCAAGAGCTCTACCACCAAGCTGCGCCCCAGCCTCATTTATTTTTTGAGACAGGGTCTTGCTAAATTGTGCAGGCTGTCTCTGACCTCCAACTCATGATCCTCCTGCCTCAGCCTCCCATGTTGCTAGGATTATGAGTGTGCACTATGGCGCCTAGATTCAAATTAACTTTTTTTTTGCGGGGGCAGTACTGGGTGGGGGTTGAACCCAGGACCTCGCGCTTGCATGCTATGCAAGTGTTGGACCACTGAGTTGCACCTCCAGCCCATTTTATTACTTTTTCAGACAGGGTCTCGCTAAATTACGCAGACTGCCTCTGGTCTCGAACTTGCAATCCTCCTGCCTCCGCCTCCCAAGCCGCTGGGATTACAGGTATGTGCCACTGCGCCCAGCTCCAAATTAACTTTTGATGTCAGCTTTACCATGGCTACAAAATTACAGTATCTCTGACCTCAGGAACACAAGATTCTGAATTAAGTCACACTTTACAGAAGAAACTGGATCAAACTGCAACTTTTTAATATAGATCAAGTGACCATTTGGAAAAGTGACTTCTAGAAGATCTGAATACTGATAGCCAGACAAATCATCTTAATCTCAAAAGTATACCAAGAGTGGACTTTGGACACATGTCCCTTATTAAAAATAGTTTTTTGTTTTTGTTTTTATTGCTAGGCTTGAACCCAGGGCCTTGTGCATGCTAGGCAAGTGCTCTACTACTGAACTACACTCCTCAAGCTTAAATTTTTGTTTCTTCTTTTTTTGGAGACAAGCTCTTATTATGTTGCTCAGGCTGGGGCTCAAACTTCCTGAGTAGCTGAGATTATAAGCACATGCCACCATGACTCGTCCTATCGTTGATCTGCTACTAGCAACAGTATGAACTATTGACGTCATTCAATTCTTAGCCACCCTTAGCCATTGTATAAATCAGGAGTCAGCCAACTACTTATACCTAGTTTTGTAAATAAAGTTTTATTGGCAAGCAATAGATGTGGCTGTGTTTCATCTTTTCTACATATGCTTTTGAGATAAAATGACACAGACCATGCGGCACTCAAAGCCTAAAAGATTTACTCTTTAGCATTTTAAGAAAATTTACTGATTCTTGGCCTAAATCAGACAAAATGGCCACATTATATTAACATATTTTATTGCTGCTCGTTGTGCTCTGATAAGTCCACAAGCTCAGACTCATTTCTCCATACCCTGCACAGCAATCACTGGAGGTGTACTGCAGCCCTTGACCTGACTGTTCACAGCTCCATCCTTTTGGGTTTGGCCTACAGCTATTGCCTCCTCATAAGGTCTTCCATACCACCTGCGTCAACTGCTCTAATATGTTATGACACATAGACCCATTAAAGACAGGTCTTAATGGCTGACATTTTCTAGCTTTGGACCCTCTCTAGTTTTCTGGAATTGCTGAGAACTGAAGAGGAGAATCCTTACACCAAAGGGCTCCGAGGCATTCTTTCTTTCCTTCACTTCAGCTGCAAGTACACAGAAGGGTGTGTGCAGAAGCAACTCAGCACTTAGCCTCCCACTTTGGGTGCAAGTGCCCAACCCAGCTTCTTGAAAATTGAGTATCCCCTCCTCAAAAGAAACAGTAACAATTCTCTCATAGATTGTATCTGGCGAAGTAGGAGTCGTGACTTAAACAGGTTTCAAAAAATATTTTAAGGCAATGACTTTGCTGAAGAGACAGACCCTGAAGATTTCTGGAATTAAGTGTTACAGTTACCTCTGCTTTGAACCCCATGTTTCATGTTTAAATAGAGTATGACTGGCTTCAAAAGCCACACATACCAAATTCCAGTTTGTCTTGATTATTGGCCACTGCATGTATCAGTCCAATTGTACCACAGGAGTTCCCGATGGTCTGCTTCATGAAGTACACTTTAGGACTGACTTCTTGTCCCTTTAGTTCTTCAATCTGTTTTTTCCTGAAGTTCTCATGCTGTGAGTGGAAAAAAAATTTTACACTTCCAAATGAAAATGCAAAGAACAGATGGCATCACAGTGAGTTCCTATCACTTAAATGGAAACACAACTGGGCTATGTGACCAGGAACTTTGGTTCTAGATGCTGGCCAATACCTAAAGAATGGCCTGTCTAGCCCCTTCAACCATGCTGGCCAGTGGGGCTCGGAGAGGTTCTCAGGCTCCACCCCAATGCTGCAGTGCAGTTGCTGCCTTGGATGTTGCCCAAGGCTGTCTAGACACCACTGCAACCTTTTAGCTTGAGATGGAGGGGGTCATGAAGTCAGAAAACAAAGAGGTCCCTTCATTATGTTCTTCCTTTAACAAGAGCAAGACCACTAGATCTCACATAGGCATCTTAATCAACCTTGATTGATTTAATGCCCAACAGTAACACTGGCTGGTTTATATCTCACCATTCTTTAACATTCTACTTCTATTCTGTCCAAGTAGATGTCTCTTCAAAAACAAGCATTAATGGTTGAAAGGAACAAGTGAAAGAAACAAATTATTTCCTCTTCCCCATATTTTAGGAAAGACAGACAACTGGTCTAGGGCATTGAGCTGTGATTCTACAAAAAAACATGTCATCCAACAAGAGGAAGATGTGACACTAGTTTTGTCCTTGACAGCTCCACACAGGGACAGTTTTACCTGAGGACAGATTAGCTATTGGGGAAGAAGGGTAGTCTGTTAAATGAATGGGACTTCTGCAAAGTGTCTGCTAGCCTCTTATACAGTGACTCAGTGAGCCTGTCTATACCTGTCACTTCTCAGTGAAAATTGTAGTTGTTGTTGTTAGGTACCGTCGAGTCGGCATCCGACTCATAGCGACCCTCATAGGGTTTTCAATGGCAGACTGTTTCGGGATTGACTTGGGAGTGGATTGCCAGGTCCTTCTCCCATTTTTGCGGTGCTGGGAATTGAACTCGGGACCTCAGAGACTACAGCGCAGCGCTCTACCAACTGAGCTAAATCCCAGCGCCCAGTGAAAATTAGCAGAGTACAAATGCTATAGAAGTGCCAATTACCCATAACCAGCAAAATTCACACACAACGTCAAAAGCTTATTCCCAGTTCTAATAGCCTTACATTACTCTACATGGAAATAAAGTCTGCACTTGCTTTGTGGCACTAGCAGAGCAATAAGATCTGTTGTCCTATAGGATCAACTTAAATTCTAATGTTGTTGTTGTTGTTGTTGTTATTGTTGTTAGGTGCCATCGAGTCGGTATCCGACTCATAGTGACCCTCTGTACGACAGGGGAAAGACTATTGTCAGTGCTTCTCTGCTGTTCATAGGGTTTTCAATGGCAGATTGATTTTTGGGAGGGGGTTGCCAGGTCTTTCTCCCAAGCCTACAGCACTTGGTGTTCCCTGGTAGTCTCCCATCCAGGTACTAACCAGGCCCGACCCTGCTTAGCTTCCAAGATCTGACAGGATCGGATTCCACAGGGCCACAGCTGCAGGCTTAAATTCTAATAGGAAGCTCTTACTTCCTATCTACCAGATTCTTGAACTGTCAGTCATTGAATGTTAAGAACTTTCACCTTTTTAGGCTAATTAGATAAAATTTTACAATAGGGCAGCACCATCCCTTTAGGGCTCTCTGAACTCTTGCATGGAGACACTTCCATACCTATTTACCGTCACTTAAAATTAAAGTTTAAGAAGTGGTTCATTTGGGATTTCATAATATGTCCTTGGTCAGAATTAAATGTGTTTTAAATTAACATTAGCTTGTTAGTGGAAGTGGATCTGAAATCCTCACTTTTCATGATATTTGCCTCAGGGTTTTGCCCAGTTGGCATTCTGTGCAGCCAAATAAATGCCTAATAAATGTGACAGCTTGAACTGCAGGTGAAGGACAAGGCATAAATCATTCAAACTAGAATGTTCTCTAAAAAGATGTGCTCAAGCCCACAAAATGAGACCCGTGAGCTTTGAAAGGCAAAATGCTACACCACTGCCTCCCAGAGGCCTTGCCTGGGCGCTGCTCAAAACCTCTGAGTCATCATGGTTCCCCTTCTGACAAAGCTCAGGGAGATGCTCGAGGGGGAGGCAGGAGACTGCATTTGATTTGGTCAAGGAAGCTAATTCCGCTTGAAATGATTTGCAGTTTCACCCAAGTCAAGCCTTTGACAACAAAAACATGTCCGTGGGATTATCCTACCAGCTGTACTAAATGTTTTGAATCCATAATACTTATTTACTAGGCAGAAGGCCTGCAGCTCCCCATACAGGTTGGTTTAGGCCAAGGATGTTTCTAGAATACCCTGTCTTAAGATGGTGCTTCCATTAACCTCACACTGTTCAGAGTGATGCCCCAATGCTAATGCCCTAGGTTTGGGCAATTTCAACCACTCCCAAGTAGGCAGCCTAGCAACAGCGATTAGGACACAGACAATGCCATGCTAATTACTGGAATTGCACATACTGCAAGACAAGAAATAGCCCAACTTATATTTTTATATCTGATGTGCAGGCTTTAAGGAACATATAACTTGCACAACTGTAGGAGGAAGACCATTTATGGAAAATAAAAAGATATTTCCAAGACTACACTAATTATCACCTACTTCATCCAGCTACAAGGTCAGACAGGCAAGAGGACAGAGAGGTAGAAAAAGGACCCTGCACAGGAACCACATACACAAATGATTCAGCTTTTAAAAGCACATTTGAGGAGTGTCCATATTGTGAGAGTGGAGGAGTGGGAAGGCTCCCCTATGCCCACCAAAAACCCAGGGAGTCGAGATGAATTAGAAAACATTTAGTGTCCTGGTGACTTAGGCAAGCCCGGCCCCCTCCATTTTACAGCCAGATGGAGTCTGAGACCCAAACAATGAGCTGACAGGTTACTGCCTTTAAAGGGAAGCCAGCCACCCACCAAGGGGAACGCTCAGAAAAACCCAAATTGAAGGGAACTCCTACGTAGGACGATTTCTCCGGATAACTGGGATGATGGAATTGGGATAAGACAATTCTGGACGGATGAGCGGGGCAACAAGAAAGCGCTATTACAACACGACCCCCAGTTAAGTAGGAACCACGAAAATCCAAGCAACCTCCCTCCCTGGGAGGCGCGGTCTTCACGCCCAACCAGAAGCGGGTCGGTTCGGTAGGGAGGGAGACCTCGTTGACCCACTGTGCGCTCGCAGCGCAGCGCCCCTTCGGAGACCTGTCCATCCCGGACCTCACTCCCTACCTGGGCCGTCAGGGGAAACAGCAGCAGCAGGGCGCAGGCAGGCGACGGCAGTGAGCCCAGAGTCTCCTCCTCGAGCCCCAACACGTCCGCGAAGCGCCAGTGGCCGGCGACCCCCAGCCGGGCCAGCACCTGCAGAGAGAAGACCAGGCGGCCAGGCGCACGGCCGCAAAGCGCAGGCACCTGCGGGCGGGCGGGGCCGGCACCGCGCCCTCCACGCCCCCACGCGAGCCTCAAGGAGTCCCCGTCCCACCCACCCCACCCCCGCCGGCGCAATGACACAGCACAAAGCGCGGCCCACACGTGGCTCCAGCGACTCCCGGGCACCCCAGTCCGCGCGCCCCGCGCCACGCCCTCGGGAGCTCCTGCACCCCGGCGCAGCCCGCTTCACCCTCCTCCGGATCCGTTTCTCAGAGTCACCCTCGCCCCCCAGATGCAGGGACGGAGAACACGCCCCGCATGCGCCCCAGCCTCCGCCTCTGGACCTCTCCCGGTAAGCAGGCGCCTCCGCCAGGACGCCCCCGGGGGAGGGGGGCAGCGACAGCGCGAGACGCCACTCACTTTGTTCAGCATCTGAAAGGCAAATGCGAAGAAGAATTTTTTAAAAAGGAAAAAAGAAAACAGCAATACGGCTACCAGACCTTCAGCCCTGCTCTCCCCGCCCGCAGCGGTGCATCCGGCGCTCACCTCGGGGTTGATCTCCATCGGCTTGAGCTGCATCTTGGCGTAAAGAGAGAACGCACAGCCCAGACCCGTGGAAAACAGCGAGCGGAGCCGCCCAGAATGCCGCTATAAAGCGCCGGCCTGACGCATTGTGGATGCCTGCGCAGGGGGAGCAGGGCCAGAACCACGCAGGAGAGAACGGCCAGGCGCAGGCAAGTGGGCACGAACCGCCCCTCATGCGCAGCGCAGAATGGTACAGCCGGGCCCCCAAACCTTGCAGTCTCACTCGCTGGTGAGATAATCTGGTGGTTGTGGAGGTGGATTTTGTTGGTGGATGTTCCTTGGGTGTATGGAACGGTCCTCTCGATGGAGCTTTTGGTTTTGGCGAAATTTCTGGAAACCCATCCTCTATTATCCCAATCACTCAAAAGCTCAGGCTCTCTGAAGCATTGACAAAAACCAAATTCAACAGGTACATATTTAATATAAATGTAAATATCTGTCCTCCAGATCTCGAAGCAGTTTGTATTGAACCGTAGACAATCCATCCTCCATGTTAAATCAAACCAGTATCGAGGTTCATTTTTAATTGACTGCCTAGAATAAAAAGCTGGTATATAACAGATACTGCATTAGTGATGCTGATGTAATGTGACTCCCAGGGAGTTGGTCATGGGGAAGCAGTGGAGACTCAGGGGATGTGACTGTAATACTAGACACAGAGAAGGCAGCCGGTCGGAACCTAAGGAAATCAGATCCAATGAAAAGATGGGTGTGTTTTTGAGACAAGAGATTGTAAAAGGAAAGCATTTTTCAAACAACAGAGGCTTTGGATAATAAAATTCTGAGTTCACAATACTCCCACTGAAGGAAAAAGGAATGGCGACTAAAGAAACCGCTGCTCTCTAATGATCTCAGGTGGGATTTTTTTTAACCAGCATATTCAAAAGACAGAGAAGGGATAATACCGAAGAATGAATAAAAAGAGGGAGAACTGTGCCAAAATCAGTTAAGAATTGTGCCGGGAAATCTAAACTGCAGAATGAAGCGGGGCTTACAGAAATGCTAAAAAGGCTAAGGAAGGAAGAAGATTGGGTATTTTTAAAAAAATATGCTCAGAAAAAAATATTCATGGTAGTGAAAGAATAGACCTACAGTTTAGGAGATTCAAATAAATAGATGACAGAGGAAGGGAAGGAATCTACCTTTTTTGTCTTTCTGCGTCTTCTATGGATTCCTGGCATGTGCCTAACCATTTAATGCTTAGAAAGTCTAATAAAGATATTATTCATTTAGTTTTGCAAGTCAGAATTGAGGCTCAGAGAAGTTAGTTTGCTTCAAGTCACAAATTAAAAGGGAAGCTGGGAAGGAAACTCTGTTAAATTGGTCTCCAAGGGCCCATTCTCCATCCAAGATTCTGCAACATTCAACTTATATTTTCTTCCCATTTGTACTATCAGAAAAATGACATTCACACACAAAATGAGAACAAAAACATTAGTGAGAAGAACTTAGTGGATGAATTTTATAGTATGTAAATTATATGTCAAAGTTGTTAAGAAAAGAGGACACAAGACAAGTGAACACATAGTATAAGAATACCTGGTTACATTGAAATGAGTTCTTGTCTTTGTTGTTTGTTGTTGTTAGGTGCTGTCTAGTCGGTATCGGACTCATAGCGACCCTCATAGGGTTTTCAATGGCTGAGTGCTTCGGGATTGCCTTGGGAGTGGATTGCCAGGCCCTTCTCCCATTTTTGCGGTGCTGGGAATTGAACCCGGGTCCTCAGAGACTGCAGCGCAGCATGCTACTAACTGAGCTAAATCCCAGCCTTCTTGTCTTTGGGCAGAGACAAATTACATTCCCCACTTACTTCATTCATTCAAAAAATGTTGATTAAGTATCTACTGTGATCTGGGCACTAAGCTTGAAATTGGATATACAAAGGTGAACACATAATGAACATGGAAACTTCTTTCATGTAGCTTTTATTAGTAATAACAGTCATGTGAAAGGGAACAGAGATCAGGAGTGTCTTAACAGTGGAGAGAATTAAGGAGGCTTCCTAAAGGAAGTGATATTTAAGCTAAGGGCTGATAGGCAGAAGTTAGCAGTTGACAGGCATTGTCAAAATAACTAGTAAGAGCATCCATGAAGTCATTATCATTGTGGAAGGCATTCATTCATTCATTCGCCAAATATGTATGTTGAGGGCCTGCTATGTGCAAGAAAGCGTGAGTGCTGAATTAAACAACTCCCTCCTTACGGAGAGATGGCAGAGAGCAGGCACAAACCTTATCCTGATCTTTTAAAAAGAAGCTGATGCAGTGGTGCACACCTGTAATCCCAGTGACTCAGGAGGCAGAGGCAACTTGCATAGTTTAGCAAGTCCTTTTCGCAAGATAAAAAAAAATTTAAAATGGGCTAGGGTGCAGTCCAGTGGTAGAGCACTTGCAATGTATGTGGAAGGCCCTTAACTCAGCCTCCAAGTACTGGGGGAAAAAAAACGAAAGCAAAAAAAATTGTGGAGAGTGGAAATGTGATGCTGAACCTGCAGGCCAGGAGATTTTATGTCAGTCATTAGCCAAATTCTAGGGCTCATAACTTAGGACTTTTAGAAAAAATAAAATGGTTACATTTAGAATAAGTTACGCCCGCTGGCACTTGTCTTCTTTTCTTTTGGTGTTACTAGCTGGATGGACAGGTGGAATATGCTGCCAAAGGTAGTGTTGGTTGATACTACAGTTGAGATGATTGTGTAGTTTATTGAGCTGATTAGCTCTAAATAAAGCTCTAACTAAAGTTTTGCTCAATAGAGTTGCCTCAACCTGTAGCCATCCAAAAATTGTTTTAACCCTGTCCTGTGTCATTTTATTAGATCAGAGAGAGAGTGTGTGCATGCTTGTGAGAATAAGCAATCCAAATATCAGAATTATGAGGTTCAGAAAAATGAGTTAAAAATAAAATGATGAAATTTAATAGGGATTTTGGTGATGGTCACAGAACTCTAAATATACTAAAATACTTTCAATGTGTTTGAATTTTGTTATTGTTGTTACATGCTATCGATTTGGTGTCTGACTCATAGCGAACCTACATATAATAGGCAAAACAGTATTATTAGTGCTCCTCTGCTATTTATAAGGTTTTCAATGGCTGATTGTTTTTTGCGAGTAGCTAGGTCCTTCTCCCAAGCCTACAGCACCTGCTGTTCCCAGGTGGTCTCTCAGCCAACTACTAACCAGGAGGCTTCCTAAAGTAAGTGACAAGATCTAACAGATCTTAGTTTCCAAGGTCTAACAGGATCAGATGCCACAGTGGTACAGCTGCAGGCTGTTTGTATCTTCATAAAACTTAAAAACTTAGTAGGGATATGTATAAGGCTCTGCATGTTAATTATAGTACAGTTAATTATAGTATAGTATTAATTTTATTTCTTGATTTTATGGTTACTGTATTAGTCAGCTATTGTCACTATAACAGAAAAACCAACTGAAACAAGTATGGGGGAAGAGATTTATTGGAAACTCACAGTAGCTTAGACCATAATGGTAGCAAAGCAGGCATGGTGGTAGTGGTGGCACAGTCTGTGGCAGATGACCTTACATCTTAGCCAACAGGAAGCAGAGAGAGAGAGAGGAGCCACACCTCCAGTATAAAAAACACCACAATCCCACCCCCAATGACTCTCTTCTGCTAAGTTAGACTCACCTCCCAAAGTTCCACAACCTTCCAGGCAGCTCCACCAGCTGAGGACCAAACAATATGACCTTTGGGGGACATTTTAGATCCAAACCATAACAGTTACAAAAGTATGAAATATGGAAAATATCAAGTGAAAACAAATCACAGCATTTGAATGAGAACTATTTAAAGTTAAATGTACAAAGATCAAAAGGAAAAACATTTTTTAGAAAACTATGTATTAATGAGGTATAATACCTGGCTCTGTGAGCAATATGTAAGAAAAAGATTCAAATGTTTTAAATATCATAATTTGAATATACAGCCAATGCAGCAGGGCATGGTGCCTCATGCCTGTAATTCCAGCAACTTGGGAGGCAGAGGCAAGAGGATTGCAGGTTTGAAACCCAAGGCAGCGTACGTCACTTAGCAAGACCCTATCTAAATTTAAAAAATACAAAAAAGGGTCTGGGAGTGCAGCTCAGTGGTAAAGCACTTACAAAGTATGCTTGAGACCTTCATCTCGAAAAGGGAATGATAATAGTTACCTACTTCATAGGTCGTTACAATGATTCAAAGAGTTATATTTAAAACTAGGGTGGCACACAGAAACAACTGTTAACTATGGCTATTGCTGCTAGAAATATACTTGATATACATGGTGAAATCACATAAATATTGAACTGCTGCAATTAAGTGCTTTCTTGCATAAAATAATATTTTCCTCTAACTTCTGTTTGTTCTGTTCCCTTAAGCAATCCTAAAGGTCACTCTTTCCTTTGAATTTTTGAGCATAGCTATCATATAATTCACCTCCTGTACAAAACAAAACCTTTCTCTTCTCCCTATCACGTATTCTCAATTTCATCAACCTTTTTTTTCATTATTTTGGTTTTCCCACTCTATAAGCTCCCAGGGTTTCTCTGAAGTGCAGTAATCAAATTTTTAGCTGAAAACTATTTATTGAGTTTTTGTTATATGCCAGGCACTGGTTCTTATAATCCACTTACAGACTAGTCAATTCAGTGTGTGACATTTCCTTCCCCAAACAGATCACAAGTATTATATCAGTCTATCCAAAAAATGAGGCTGTGGTTTAGTTCAGTTGGTAGAGTGCTGCTGCACATTCTCTGAGACCCTAGATTCGATCCCCAGCACCTCAAAAATGGGAGGACCTGGCAGCCCACTCCCCAAACAATCATCCAATGAAAACTGTGAATAGCAGAGAAGTACTGACATAGTGCCTGACATGGCACAATGTCAAGGAATGTTTTGTTCTGTTGTACATAGGGTCCATATGAGTTGGACCAGACTCGACAGCACCTAAGAGCAACAATGGTAGATAGGTCTGCTGGTGAGAGAAGGGCAGGGAGCTTGAACTATATGCCTCCAAGATTCCTTTTTGCTTTAATGTTCTGCAATTCTCTATAGTAAGTAATTATTTTCACCAATACTGATTTATCCCCAAAGCACTGAGAAGGATATGGTTCATTGAACCTTCAAAGGAAGAAGAAATAGGGATGCAATTTGGCATGATAGTGAATACTATAGACTGTTAGTTTGGGGACCTTGATTCCTGTCCTGACTCTTGTCACTAAAGAATGGTTTGATCTTTGGGTCCCAGTTTCCTGGTTTAGAATCCTAAGCATTTTAGATTCCATCTGTGTATGTTTATAGGTAAAGAAAGATAACCAATCAATGAATAAGTTGTCCTTCATCAGCAAAGATGCCATTTCTGACTCATCAGCAATAAGATATGTGTACATAGTTTTATTTTTCTAGCAATAGTGAAGATTTGGAGTAGACTTTTAAAAACTGCCTTCTAATAATTCTGATAATGAATAGAAACTCATTGTTAAGCAGCTGATCATGCTTTAGGGTATAGTTTGAGACTGGGAGGTTGTAGATGAATTTTCTGCTGTCAAACATCTGATGGGTTTCTATTTAAAAGTATTATTTTCTCAGATAATTGTAACATTTCTTGATAGTGTATTGAGGTACACTTGACATACTACAAATTTCATGCATGTAAGAGTACAATTTAGTGATTCCTAGTAAAACCTAAAGATGTCACATTGAAAACGAAGGTGCATCTGACTCATGCCATGGTATTTTCAGTCACATCATATGGTTGTGAAAGCTGGACATTGAACAAGGGAGACAGGAAAAGAATTGATGCTTTTGAATTATGGTGCTAGAGACATCTATTGAATATACCATGGACTGCCAAAAGAACCAGCAGATCTGTGCTAGAAGAAGTGCAACCAGAGTGCTCCTTGGAAACAAGAATGGCCAGACTGTGTCTTACATATTTTGGACATGTAGTCGGGAGAGATCAATCCCTGGAGAAAGACATCATGTTTGGGAGAGTGGCAGGTCAAGGAAAAAAAGGAAGACCATCCACCAGATGGATTGACACAATGTCTGCAACAATGGGCTTAAATATAAATAAGATCATGTGCCTGGCACAAAATCAAGAAGTGTTTCAATCTGCTGTACATAGGGTTGCTGTGAGTCAAACTCGACTAACAACACCTAACAACAACAAGTAAAACCCTGGCCTGCAGCCGTAGCATTGTGGCATCTGATCCCTTCAGATCTCGGAAGCTAAGCAGGGTCGGACCTGGTTAGTAGTTGAATGGGAAACCACCTGGGAATGCCAGGTGCTGTAGGCTTGGAAGAAGGACCCAGCAACCCACTCCCAAAAATCAATCCACCATTGAAAACCCTAGGAATAGCAGAGAAACTGACAACACTGTTTCACCTGTTGTATGTAGGGTCACTATGAGTCAAATACTGACTCAACAGCACCTAACAACAAGTAAAACCCTATGAAGGTCACTATGAGTCAGACCTGACTCAATGGCCCCAAACAAGTGGAATTACACATGTGTGTAGCCATCACCATGGTCCAGTACCAAAACATTTCTATTACCTCTGGAAGTTCTTCCTTGCATTTTTGAAGTTAATCTCCTCTCCCAGACCAGCCAACCACTGACATTATCCAACTCTATAGATTTGCCTTCAGGGAATGGGGTTTAGCTCAGTTAGAAAAGTGCTGCTCTGCACTTTCTGAGGTCCCAGGTTCAATCCCCAGCACCGCAAAAATGGGAGAAGGATGCAGCAATCCACTCCCCCTAAAAAAAAAAAAAAAAAAAAAAAAAAAAAAAATCCTGAAACAATCAGCAATTGAAACCCTATGAGAGTTGCTATGAGTTGGATGCTACTCGACAGCACCTAAAAGCAACAATAGATTTGCCTGCTCTGGACATTTCATATACGTGGAATCATGAAATTGTAGTCTTTCATATCTAGCTTCTCTCACTCAGCATATTTCTGAGGTCCATTCATGTTTTAACATGTATCAAAAGCCAATTCCTTTCAATTGTTGAATAGTATTCCATTATACAGAAACATCACATTTTGTCATATCGGTCACTGGTTAATGGGTATTTGAGTTGTTTCTAGTTTTTTGCTACTATGATAACATTCCTATGAATGTTTCTGTATAAATCTTTATTTGGATAGATGTCTTCATTTCTCTTGTACTTCTAAAAGTGAAAATGTTGGGGTCAATGATAACTGTGTGTTTGATCTTTCAGTTAATTACCAGATTGTTAGGACACTGTTTTTACAAGTGACTGTACTATTTTACATTCCCACAACCAATATATGAGAATCAGAGTTTCTCTGCATCTTTGCCAAGCCTGCTATTGTCAGGTTTTTTGTTTTTTCTTGTTTTTTGATTTTTGTTTTTGGGTTTGTTTTTTTTTAATTTTTTTATACAGGCATGTTGCCCAGGCATGACATGAATTTGCAGTCCACCTACATCTGCCTCCAGAGTAGCTAGTAATACAAGTATGTACCACCCAACCTGGTGTGTCAGTCTTTTAACCTGGAGCCTTCACAGTGGGTAATTAGTAATATCTCACTGTACTTTTTGTTTGCATTTCCTTGATGGATTATGACATTGAGTATCTTTTCATGTTGCTTATTAACTACTCATATATCTTCTTTGGTTAAATGTCTATTCAAATCTTTTGCCCATGTTTAATGATATTTTTGAAATTTTATCATTATATCACAAAGGTTCTTTATATATTCTGAATACTCAATTGTTATCAGATAGTGTGATTTCCAAATATTTTCTTATAGTTTGTGACTTTATTTGAATTTCATGTGTAGTATTTTTTGAAGAACAAAAGATTTAGTTTTGGTGAAGTCCAATTTATCAATGTTTTCTTTTATAAATCATCTTAAAAATCTTTGCATAATCCAGGGTGAAAAAGATTTTCTGTTATGTTTTCTTTCTTTCTTTCTTTTTTTTAAATTAAAGATACTAGGTTGTGGTCATTGTTTTAAGCTGGTAGGTTTTATTTTTGTTGCTTGCTTGTTTTTTTGTTTTTGATTTTTGAGGCAGGGTCTTGCTATGTAGGCCAGACTGCCTTGAACCCATGATCCTCTTGCCTCAGCCTCCTGAGTGCTGGGATTACAGGTGTGCACCACCACCCCCAGCTCCTCTCTTATGTTTTCATTAAGAAATTTTAACCAGGTCCTGTGGCCCACACCTGTAATCCCAGCAACTCAGGATGCAGGGGCTGGAGGATCTCAAGTTTGAGGCCAGATGCAGCCTCCTGCAAGACTCTGTCTCAAAATTTAAAGAGGGACTGTGGATGCAGCTCAATGGTAGAGTACTTGCCTAATATATGTGTGGCCCTGAGCTAAACGCCCCGTTGTTGTTGTTGTTGTTAGGTGCCGTCAAGTCGGTATCTGATTCATAGTGACCCTCATAGGGTTTTCAATGGCTGTTTCCGGATTGCCTTGGGAGTGGATCGCCAGGCCCTTCTCCCATTTTTGTGGTGCTAGGAATTGAACTCAGGACCTCAGAGACTGTATCGCAGTGCTCTACCAACTGAGCTAAATACCAGCCCAAAACACCCCATTACTGGAAAAAAAATGAAGAAATTTTAGTGTTTCAGCTTTTATATTTAGGTCTGTGATGCATTTCAAGTTAAATTTTCTGCACGGGATAAAGTAAGGAAATAATTGCATGTGTACATTCAATTGTACCAGCACCATTTGTTAAAAAAAGTAGATTTTATCCATTTAATTCCATTGGCAACTTTGTCAAAAATGTTTTGGCTATGGCTTGGGATGTAGCTCAGTGGTAGAATATTTGTGTAGCTCTGGTTTCATACTTAGCATGGAACATGTATATACAAAATCGTTTGCCTATAAATGTAATTACTTATCTCTGGACTCTGGACTCATAATTCTGTTCTACTGAGTTATCTATCTATCTTGATTATTACCTGTCTTGATTACTGTAACTCTATAGGAAGTTTTAAAGTTAGATTGTGTGAGTTTATCAATTTTGTTTTTCTTTTAAAAAAATCATCTTGGATATTCTAGGTCCTTTGGATTTCTGTATACATTTTAGGATCATTTTATTAATTTCTACCCTCAATAAAAGCCTTCTTGGATTTTAGCAGGTGTTGGGTTGAATCTGTATATTAATTTGGGGTGAATATCCATTTTAACAATACTAATCCCTAGCCATGAACATGGAATAGCTTCCATTCATTTAGACTTTTTCCACTTTAAGAAAAATTAATTAAATAGCTGGGCATAGTGGCACATGCCTGTAATCCCAGTGACTTGGGAGGCAGAGGCAGGAAGATTGCAGGTTCGAGACCAGAGGAGGTCTGCATAATTTAGAGAGACCCTATCTCAAAAAGTAAATGAATGGGCTGGAGGTGCAGCTCAGTGGTACAGCACTTGCAAAGCATGCAAGTGCAAGGCCCTGGGTTCAACCCCCAGTACTGCAAATAATAATAATAATAATAATAATAACTAATTAATTAATTAATTGTGATACTGGAGAGTTGAACCCAGGGCACCTCACACATGCTTTTTGCAAGTGCTGAAACACTGAGCCATATCCCTAGCCCATTTTTCACTTTGTGTTTTTGAGACAAGGTCTAAATTACACAGACTGCCTCTGGCTTCAACTTGCAATGCTCTTACCGCTGCTTCTGGAGTTGCTGGGATTAAAGGTGTGTGCCACAGCACCTGGCTCATTTACTTATTTTTTAAAAATTGAAACATAAAATTTGTACATATTTACTGAGTCCCATGGGATATTTTGATACAGGTATACATTGTATAAACTTCAAATCTAGGTAAACATACCTACTTAAACATTTATCATTTTGTTGTGGTAAAAACATTTGTGATAATTCATCTTGATTAGCTTGAGAAGCACCTAACAGATTAGTAAAGCCCACTTCTAGTAGTCTGTAGAGGCATTTCCAGAAAAGGATTAATAAGGAGGGAAGATCTTCCATAAATGTGGGTGGCACAATCCAATAGGCTGGGGACTCCGATGCAATAAAAGAGGCAAAATGAGAAAGCCAGCTAGCACAGGCATTCTGTCTGCCTGCTGCCTGGCTGGCACAATGTGAGCTGCTTCACCTTGCCCTCCATGCCAGGATGGACTGGGACTTCTGAACTGTGAGCCAAAATAAGTCTTTCTTTCTGGAAGTTATTTTGTCAGGTATTTTGTTATTCTAAGAAAAGGTCTGACTAATATAACATTCAAAAACTTTCTAGCCTTTTAAAATATATGTGCATTATCATTATCTATAGTCACATAAGGCCTGCAGCTGTAGCCCTGTGGCATCTGATCCCGTCAGATCTCGGAAGCTAAGCAGGGTCAGGCCTGGTTAGTACCTGGATGGGAGACTGCCTGGGAACACCAGGTGCTGTAGGCTTGGGAGATGGACCCAGCAACCCATTCGCAAAAGTCAATCTGCCATTGAAAACCCTATGAACAGCAGAGAAGCACTGACAATATTGTTTTCCTTGTTATACAGAGGGTCACTATGAGTCGGATACTGACTTGATGGCACCTAACAACAACAACAATAATCACATATACACCACAGCCATGCCACTGTGGCCTCCAATCCATCAGATCTCAGAAGCTAAGCAGAGTCAGGCCTGGTTAGTACCTGGGTGGGAGACTATGTGGGAACACCAGATACTGTAGGCCTAGAAGAAGGACCCAGCAACTCACTCCCAAAAAAAGATCAACCATTGAAAACCCTATGAATAGCAGAGAAGCACCAACAATACTGTTTCACCTATTGTATGCAGGGTCACTATGAGTTGGATACTGACTCAACGGCACCTAACAACAACAACAACATAGTCACATATAGTGCAGTAGTACCCAGAACATATTTCTCTTCTCTGACTATAACTTACTCTCCACTGACCAACCTTTCCCTATTCCTCAGTCTCCTCAGTTTTTAGTAACTACTACTTGCTGTCAACTTTTATGAGGTCAACTGTTTTAGATTCCACAGATGAGTGAGATTGTGCAGTATTTGTCATTCTGTGCCTGGTTTATTTTACTTAATATAATGTTGTCCAGTTCAACCCATGTTGCAAATGACAGGGTTTCATCCTTTATTTTGTAGCCAAATAATGTGTACATACCACATTTTCTTCCCAACACCAGTTGATAGACTCTAGGTTGTTTGTATTTCTAGCCTATTAAGAATAAATAGAAATAAACATAGGAGTGCAGATGTCTCTTTAACATATTGATTTCATTTCTTTTGGATATCGATCCTATAGTGGGATTGCTGGATCATATGACAGTTCTATTTTTAATTTTTTGAGGACCAGCCATACTTTTTTCTGTGATGGCTGTACATTACATTCCCACCAACAGTGTGTAGGGGTTCTTTTGTCTCTATATCCTTGTCAACATTTGTTACCTTTTGTCTTTGATAATAGATATTCTAGCTAGAGTGAGAAGATATCTTATTGTGGATTTTATTTGCATTTCCCTGATGATTAGTGATGTGCTCAGCATTTTTTTTTCCTATACCTATGGGCCACTTATATGTCTTCTTTTGGAAAATATTTAGTTCTATTTTCCATTTTTAATCAAACTGTTTCTTTGTTTTCTGTGAAGTTTGATTTCCTTATATACTACAGATATTAACCCCTTATCAGATATATAGTTTGCAAATATTTTCTTCCATTGTCTTTGGCTCATCTCTTCATAATATTGATTGTTTCTTTTGCTATGCAGAATCTTTTTAGATTAATGTACTCCCGTATCTGTATTTTTGCTTCTGTTTCCTGTGGCTTTGTGTTCTTATCCAAAAGATCCTCACCTATTCCAATGTTCTGAAGCACTTCTCCTATGTTTTCTTCTGATGGTTTCATAGTTTCAGGCCTTACATTTAAGTCTTGAATCTACTTAGAGTTGATTTGTGTATGTAGTGAAAGATAGGAGTCTATTTTTATTCTTGTGCATACGGTTATACAGTTTTCCCAAGACTGTTTATTAAAGAAACTGTTCTTTCCCCAGTGTGTGTTTTTAGTACCCGTGTTAGTCAGCTTTCTGTCACTGTAACAAATACCCACGATAAATCACCTTAATAAAGAGAAAGGTTTATTTTGGCTCAAGGTTTTGGAGGTTTCAGTCCATGAGTGATTGGCCACATTGATTTGGGACTGAGGCAGCACAGTACATCATGGCAGGAGTGTGTGGCATATACCTTACCAAGAATTTGTGAGTGTGCAAGAATTTGTTCATTTCATATAAGTTAGTAAACTTGGCATATAGTGCTTTATAATAATGTGTAATTATTCTT
Source organism: Pedetes capensis (assembly GCA_007922755.1). NCBI lineage: Eukaryota > Metazoa > Chordata > Mammalia > Rodentia > Pedetidae > Pedetes > Pedetes capensis. Next base: position 148,954 of record VMDO01001792.1, read on the forward strand.
TGTATTTCTGTGGTGTCAGTTGTAGTGTTTCCTTTTTCATCTCTGATTTTGAGGGGTTTTTTCCTTCTTTCCTTGTCAATTTAGGTAGGGACGTATCAAATTTACCTTTTCACAAATTGACTACTTTATTGATAGTTTAGATTGTGTGTGTGTGTGTGTGTGTGTGTGTGTGTGTGTGTGTGTGTCACTGTTTCATTTATTTCTGCCCAGATCTTTCTAATTCTGGGTCTAATTTACTTTTTTTTTTTTTTTTTTTTTTTTTTTGGCAGTATTTTGGAGTTGATCCCAGGGCCTTGCAAATACTTTGCAAGTGCTTTACTACTGGGCTGCACCTTAAGCCCATTTGTAATTTTTTTTTATTTTGAGACAGGCTGTTGGTAAGTTACACAGGCTGCCTCTGGTCTCAATCCTGTGACCCTCTTGCCTCTACCTCCCAAATTGCTTGGTTACAGGAATGTGCCATGTGGTTTGGCTTGTTCTTGTTTCCTAGCTCCTTAGGGTGCAGTGATGGTTGGTTATTTGAGATTGTTCTGTTTTTTTTGATGTACACATTGATTGCTATAAACTTCCCTCGTAGTATTACTTTTCCTGTATCCCATTGTTTTTGGTATGTGGTTTCCATTATCACTTGTTTCAAGAAAGTTGTAATTTCTTTCTTAATTCCTTCATTCATCCATTGGTTTTTTAGGACTATGTTGTCTAATTTTCATGTATTTGTATAATTTCCAAAGTTTTTCTTGTTACTGATTCTAGTTATATTGCATTGTGGTTAGAAAAGATACTCAGTGATTTCACTTTTAAAAAATTTGTTGAGACTTATTTTGTGGCTAATCATATGATATATCCTGGAGAATGTTCCATGTGCTGATGAGAATATGTATTCTGCAGCTGTCAGATGGAATGTTCTGTAGATATCTGTTAGGCTCAGGTGGTCTAGGATGCAGTTTAACTTTGCTGTTTCTCTGTTGATTTTCATTCTGGATGTTTTATCTGTTGCTGAAAGTGGGGTGTTAAAGTACCCTATTATCATTATACTCTAATCTATCTTTCTCTTTGAATATTAATATTTGCTTTATATGTTTGAGTGTTCTGATAGTGACTGCATTTAAAATCATTATTTCCTCTTGCTAAATTGCCTCCTTTATCATCATATAATGATTTTCCCTGTCTCTTTTGCCATGTTTGATTTAAAGTCTCTTTTTTCTGATATAAGTATGGCTATTATTCTGGCTTTCTTTTAGATTTCATCTACATGGAATATCATTTTCCAGTCTTTCATTTTCAGTCTACATATATCTATAGAGGTGAAGTGAATTTCTTGTAGTTCAGTCTTATTATTTTAATCTATTCAGTTAATCTATGGTTTTTTTTCCCCCAGTACTAGGGGGTTAAACCCAGGGCTTTTTACATGATAGGCAAGTTCTCTACTACTGAGCTGTGTCCTCAGCCCCATTTTATTTTAGTTTATTATTATTATTAGTAGTAGTAGTAGTAGTAGTAGTAGTAGCAGTAGTAGTAGTAGTAGTACTGGGGGTTGAACCCAGAGCCTCACGCTTGCATGCTCTGCAAGTGCTAGACCACTGAGCTGCAGCCCATTTTTTTACTTTTTGAGACAGGGTCTTGCTAAGTTATACAGACTGTGTCTGGTCTCAAATTTGCAATCCTCCTGCCTCCTCCTCCCAAGCCTCTGGGATTATAGGTATGCACCACCACGCCTGGCTCATTTTTTTTACTCTATGAGACAAGGTCTTGCTAAATTGCGCAGACTGCCTCTGGTCTTGAACTTGAGATCCTCCTACCTCCACCTCCCAAGCTGCTGCCTGGCACATTTTTATTTTTATTTTGAGAGGAGATCTTGCTAATTTTCATGGGCCAACTCTGGCCTTAAACTTGTATCCTCCTGCCTCAGCCACCTGAGTCACCGAGATTACAGGCATGTGCCTCTGTACACAGTACTCTATGTCTTTCAATTGGAGAGTTTAATCTGTTTACATTGACAGGTACTGTCATACTGGGCTGGGATTTAGCTCAGTTGATAGAGCGCCATTCTGTCATCTCTGTGGTTGTGAATTTGATTCTCAGCACTGCAAAAATGGGAGAAGGACGTGGCAATCTACTCCTGAGGCAATCCCAAAACAATCTGCCATTGAAAACCCTACAAGAGTTGCTATGAGTCAGACACAACTCCATGGCACCTAACAACAACAACAACAATTGTCATACTACTACCTTTTGTTACTAGTTTTCTAGGTTTTCTGTAGTTCATTTCTTTCTCTCTTTTTCATAGCTTTCCTTTATGATTAAGTGATTTCTGTCCCAGTGTGTTGTTTCCTTGCCCTTTTTTAGTATATCTAATACAGATTTTATTTTGTGATTACTGTGAGGCTCACAAAAAAACATCTTTTGATTATAACAATGTATTTTGAAATAGTAACTTTACCATTGATTATAAAGATAGGAAGAAAAACAACAAAAGAAAGAGATTTTAAAAATATTAATAAAAACTCTATACTTACACTTCATTCTTCCCATGTTTTGAATGCTTGATGTCCCATTTTACATCACTTTATATTGTCTCTTGTTAATATAGTTACTACTCTTTTTGTTTTTAGTCTTAATATTGAAGATGAAAATGGTCTGCATATTATGTTTACAATATTAGAGCATTCTGAATTTTTCTGAAGTTACTCTTACCAGTGACCCTTACACTTTCTAATGTTTTTCTTCTTACTCATTAGTGTTTCTGTTAGTTTGAAGCAGTCCCTTTGTCATTTATCATGAGAGACCTGATAGTGACTCTAAGCTTTTGTTAGTCTGGGAATGTTTTTATCTCACCTTCATTTTCAATGAATAGTTTTTCTGGGTATAGTATTTTTGGTTGGTAACTTTTTTCTTCATTATTTGTTTCTTTTCTCTTGCTGATTTGAGAATCTTCTGTTTGTCTTTAATCTCTGAGCCCGAATATAATATGTCTTAGGGTAGACTTGGTTGAGTTGGATTTGACTGGTAACATTTGACCTTATGGAATTGGGATATTTGCCTCCTTCTCTATGTTTGGGAAATTTTGTTATTACCTCTTTAAATAAGCTTTCCACCCTTTGGCATTTCCAAGTTCTGTTTGAACTCTAATAACCTGGATATTTGCTGTTTTAATGGTGTCCTATAATTTCTGTAAGTTTTATTCATTCCACATCATTGTTTTTTTTCTCCTTGAGTATGATTTTTCAAATAGCCTATTTTTGACCTCACTAATCTTTCTTCTGTTTTATCTATTCTACTAGTTATGCTTTCTATTGTAGCTTCCATTTCATTTACTCCATTTTTCAGCACCAGGATTTCTGTTTGATGATGATGATTATGATGATGATGATTGTTTTTTTGAGACAGGGTCTCATCATGTACCCCAGGTTGGCCTGAAACTTGCTATGTAGACCAGACTGGATTCAAACTTGTGCCAATCCCCCTGCCTCAGCCTCCCAAGTGCTAGGATTACAGGCGTATGCCACCATGCCCAGCCCTTAGCTTGACTTTTTAAAAGTTACTTCACTCTCAGGTAAGTGTTTGTGATAGTGTACTAAATTATTTGTCTGCTTTCTTGTAATTCATTGAATTTCCTTTAAACTGATATTTTAAATGCTCTGAGCTTTCATAGATATCAATTTGCTTATGGTCAATTTCTGGCACCTTATTTTGTCCATTGGATGAGGTCACAGTTTCCTTAAAGTTCTTGATGCTTATTGGCATATGATGACATCTGCACATTAAAGGATTAGATATTATACTCTTGGTAATCTGACTTTGTTTGTAAATGTCTTTCCAGGAAATTTTAACAGGCTGCTTATTTTCTCTGAGATGGTGGTCATTGCTGCTATTTTAGCACTAAATGGCACCCTAAGTCCAGGATTGCCACCAATCTGCTGTTAGGATATTGTCATTGTTTTAACAGTAGAGAGTGCCCCAAGCCTAAATTTGTCACATATCTGTACTTGGTATGTTATTCAGGATAGACTGTGGGAGTGCCATAAGCCTCCACGTGGGGCTAGAGCAGGTCTATATGCTCCTCCACAATCACTAGCCTGAGGTCAGGCACTACAGGATCCCTACCTCTGGGCTGACCATGGAGGGTCTATCTCTAGGCTCCAAAGCAAAAACCTGTGCCCACCTTCCTCTTCCTGCCCCATGTGGACATGACTCTCCATTCTGTGCTTTGTGTGCATGAGGGGCCTGAGTTCCAAGCCTAAGTCTGGAACTTAATTCCCTCTCCCTCTCTCAAGCTGAGGAGTCTCTCTCCTTGCTGGGCTGTTTGGAGTCATGGGAAGGGTGACACCACAACTTCTTCCAGCTCTTCTTTCCCCATGTGGACATGACACTCTACTTTGTACTACGTGGGATTGGGGAGCCTGAGTTCCAAGCCTAAGGTCTGAACTTAATTACCTCTCTTTCTATCAAGCTGAGATATCTCTCTTCATGCTATGCTGTGTAGAGGTGGAAGAGGAGTGACACCACAACTCTTTCCTTCCTGCCTTCTTCAATACATCTTTTATTTCCTTTTCCTTTTATTTCTGTTTTTATTGGCAGGGTGGAGAGTAGACCCAGGATCTTGCACATGTTAAGCAAGTGCTCTTCCACTGGACTGCACCTCCAGCCCCTTTTTTAGTTTTTATTTTGAGACAAGGTATCCATCAGTTGCACAGGCTGCCTCTGACCCTGAACTTGAGATCCCCACCCCTGAGCTCTTAAGTCCCAGGGAATGCGCCAAGACACCCAGTGCATTTTTTCTTATTACTGTGTTAAAACCAGGTACCATGATCTCTCACTTGGTTTCCTAAATTCTTGTGAAGGTATTTTTGTTCAATTGATGTTTCTGTGGGGAGACAAATCACTAGAAAGTCCTCCTCTGCTGCCATCTTGCTTTGCCTCTCTATTTAGATCACTTAAAAACTCTTTCAACATTTTGTCATTTTTAATATATAAACCTTACACTCCTTTTGATCAATTATTTTATTTTTTTATGTCATTTTGAATGAAACTGTTTTCTTAATCTTATTTTCAGACTATTCATAGGTGGTGGTGTTGTTAGGTGCCATCAAGTTTTGTCCAACTCATAGTGACCTTATATAGAACAGAACAAAACACTCCCCAACATTGTGCCATGCTGGCACTATGTCAGTGCTTCTCTGCTATTCATAGGGTTTTCAATGGCAGATTGTTTCGGGATTATTTCAGGAGTAGGCTGCCAGGTTGTTCCGTGTTTGTTAATGGGTAGTACGTAGATGATAGATTTTTATATTTCTCTAACCTAGCTAAACTCATGTTTTAGTTCTTGTGATTTTCTTATTGACGATATTGAATATATATATATATATTTTCAACAACAACAACAAAAAATATATATATGTTATTGTTGTTGTTGTTATTGTTGTTGTTATTGCTAGGTGTCATCGAGTTGGTATCCGACTCATAGTGACCCTATGTACAATAGATGAAACACTATTGTCAGTGCTTCTCTGTTACTCATAGGGTTTTCAGTAATGGGTTGATTTTTGGGAGTGGGTTGCTGAGTTCAACTCTTGTGCTTGCCTTCTTTCTGAGGCCCAGAACTGTAGCCTTAGCTATCATTGCTAAAATACAGGGTAAGCTGGGCACGGTGGTGCACGTCTGTAATCCCAACCACTCAGGAGGTGGAGGCAGGAGGATGGCAGGTTTGAGGCCAGAGGCAGCCTGCTAACTTAGCGAGGCTGTATCTCACAATAAAAAAGTAAAAAAATGGACTGAGTTATGGCTCTGTGGTACAGCATTTGTAAAGCATGTGTGAGACCCTGGGTTAAATCCCCCAGTACTGCAAAGAACGAAAACCACACCAAACCAAGCCAAAACAAACAAAAAATAACAGAGTAAGCTCTACTACAGAGAAAAAAGTGCATAAGTGATTTCTACGGTATCTGAGGCCAAAGCAGGTCACTCAACTCCCTGCTAAGCATGATTCACCTTGAGTTTTAAGAGTCTAGTTGGGATTTATAATTAGCCTGACATTAATTATTGACAGAGTACTTCCTCAGTATTTTTTAACTTACTTGGCAATTCCTTAGTCGATAATGGCTCTGACATCCACATATTTTAAGTTTCAAAATAGCATAATAAAAATGATATATAATGCAAAGAAATGACCACACTTGTTCCCATGGTAAAGTCAATTTTCCTCCTGTTTCTTAAAAGCAGTTCATTAACTGAGCAGTCCCAAGTATATCTGGAGGAAGAAAAGTATAAATATGAGAGAAGAGAGAACTTGTTCTTACTGAATTTCATCTTCATATATCCATCCAGTATATATGAATTTGAGCACCTACTATGTGCTAGACACTTTGCTAGGCTGAGTTGGGGGGGAATGCAAATGAGAGAGGTAAGATATAAACTGTTTCCTAGATTCTTAAAACTTCATCAATTTTAAGATAAATCACCAATTTAAGAGCTGCTTTGGGGGAATGAGAAGGGGAGTATATTCAATGTGCATTTCTCTTTTTTAATATTTAAACATGAAAAAATGTATATTTTAGAAACAGAAACACTAGGTTTTTTATTTTAAATCTAATTCTTCCCAATCAATTTATGTTCAGGATAACTAGCAGTGTGCACTGTCCATAATGAAAGGAAAATGTCTTACAGTCCTAAAGTCCAGAAAAAGGGCTAAGGACATAGGAGAAACGTGACAACCTGGGAGCAGGTAATGAGAGGTACACTCAGCACAAGAGAAATCTAGATCCTGTCTGGGTCCCTCAGTTATTCCTGTGCAGTTGTAAAATTGGACATTAGAGGGCTTTGGCGGCCCTGCTCGTGGTATAAACATAGGCAAGTTAATTAACTTCTTTGTATCTCAGTTTTCTCAAAAGTAGGATGAAGATTAGATGAACCCTGAGATTTCTTCCAATTCTAGAATCCCAAAAGCCTCAAGCAGCAGAAAATAGGAGATGATTTTGACCCATTTTCATAAAAGTCTGGGCTCAGTCTGTGGCATTCTCCCCTTATTGCAGTTTTTTTTTCCGAGGTTTTGATCAACCCCGGTCAGTGTAGTACAGTAAAAGATATTTTGAGCAAAAAAGAGCATGTTTATGTAACTCTTATTATACTATTTTGTTACAATGGTTATATTTTATCATTAGTTTTTTGCTGTTAATCTCTTACTCTGCCTAATTTATAAGCTTTCTCATAGATATGTGTGTATAGAAAGAACAGAAAAAAAGGATGACTGTACTTTTAATTTCATAATGTTAGCCATTAGACCATTCTAAAATGTATTTAGTGTATAACAAACAAGACTTATCAGTTAAAATTGGCTTCTGGAGAGTGCTTCAGAGCTGGTTGTTACATGTTGCCATAAGATTAATGTGTGAGGAATATGATAAGCAGGAATTTTTAAAAGTCCATGAATATACTGGGGAGAAATATTTTCTTGAGTATACTGTTCAATCCTAATGCCTAATAATGCATTCTTCAGAAACTGCAGAGTGAATAAATCAATATATAGATGTCTAGTGTCTTGGCTTTATTTGAATATTTGACTTTGATGGTCTAGGGAAGCAATTTAAAAAGCAACAACAAACTGGGTGTGGTTTAGCGCAACTGTAATCCCAGCACTTGGGAGGATGAGGTAAGAAGATTGTGAATCAAGGCCATCTTGGGCTACATAGTGAGACCCTGTCTATAGGTAAGTGAACAAACAAATAAGCTCAACACACATGTAGACAAGCTAAAAAAAAAAAAAAAAAAAAAAACCTCAACCCATACATTTACTACTGTCAGAAGTTTACAGGTTGATTTCTTCACATATTCCTTCTAATACTTGGTTATTTGAGTAGAAAACTCTCACAAGATCAGGCATCATCCCAGAAGCAAATATCCAGCTATTGTTTGTTTTGGCTTTTGCTTTTTATCAGCTATCAAACTTTCACCAGCAATCTCCACTGCTTGAAAACTGCCATTGTATCCAACTAGCCAGAACCTAACCACGCCCCCCAAATATCTATATATATAGATAGATACAAATATGTAATCATATATATATATATGATTAATTAGGCTTATCTAAGAAGGGAAAATTAAAGAGTAGAAAGAAATGGGGAGGGGTCTAGTGGGTAGGGCAGAGAGTGGAGGTTCAGGAAGCGGGCAAGGAGAGGGGAAATAATGTGGAACAATAAAGAAAGAGAAAATAGTCTCAAAATAGTTGATGCAACAATACAAATACATGGGAAGAAAGGGACTATAACCCATAAATGCATAGATTTATTTTTCCTATATATTAATCAAAAGGTTCTGTGAAATATGTAAGTTGATGAAAGTGTAACCAAAAGCAATGTCATAGTTGCATAAGGGAAATAGCAAAAGCTTTATTATTCTGTACACCACCATTTATAAAGGAGCTATTTAAAAAAAAAAAAAAAGAACGAAAAGGTAAAGTAGTAGACTAGGGCCAAATAAAAAATACTAAATGTAAATAAACTACATGTAGATGTTTTATCAAATTAGATTTAAAAAATCTAGATATGTACTTACTTATTTATTTATTATTTGTTTATTGCAGTGCTGGGAATTGAACTCAGGGTCTCATGCACTTTAGGTAAGCAATCTACCCCCAAGCTATACCCCCAACCCCATAGGTGCTATTTTTGATGTGTACCTCAAGCACAAGGATATGCAAGACTGAAGGTAAAAGGAAGAGAAATTTTTTTTCAGGAAAAGTATTAACCAAGAAACCTGGTACAGTTATATTAATCAGTATTATAGATATTTAAGTATAAAGCATTATTAGAGATAAAAGGTCACTGGGCGCCAAGAGAAGGACTTCAGGAGCCTTCTTTGTAGGAAAAACAGAATGAAGGTTTTATTAAGAAGCTCCTGTAAAGAGAGCCAAGAAAATTAAATAGCTGGGTGGAGTTGATGCCAATGGTCCACACTGGTGTTGCCTCTCACAGTTCGCCTTCTCTCTCTCCTCTTCCCCAGGCAGGGGGAAGAATTGGAGAGCACTTCCTGAGTTGCTTGAATCCTTTACCTCTTCGGAGACCCTGGTCTTGATTGCAGGCTTAATTGAAGGTCACTTGATTGAAGGTCTATTATAGTGTTGAGGAAGTGAGTCTCAGGAATAGGATGTAGTGGTCCGGGTCAATGCAGTTGGGATGGCGGGTGGAAACAAGAGGTTTGACAGGGAACAGAGGCCCGTGAGGGCAAGAGAACCATAGGGACCATCTTGGCCAAGGGGACCTAAGGACCTTGAGGGTGGTCTATGGCTTGCTTATATATGCCTGTGGAGGGATGTGGACTGGGGAGTGGCCAATCAGGGCATGGCTCATGTCAGGGGTAACTGTCACTAACTGACATGCAAATACAGGCTTGAAATGTACACTATTAGTAGGTGGATAAAGCATGGGCTGAGCCAATCATGGGTGTCTCCTTACTGACCAATCAGGGGGCTCTGGGTAACCAATCAAGAGTGGAGGTGGCCACACCAGAGCTGGACTGGTCAGGGGCCATCTTGGGTTACTTGATGGGAGGGGTAGGACTGAAGGACCAGGATGTAGGACAAGGGTCACTTGCCCTAGAGGATAGATGCTAGTCCTCTAGGCAGGCTAGAGGGACCTTATCCCTATCATGTTTCCTCTCTATCCCCTGAGGCTCCCATGACCTGGAGGATAGATGTTGGTCCTCCGGGTGGGCTAGATAGGCCCTATCGTAGTGGTACTTTCTAGGATCCCCAACACGTGCACAAACTAGGCAAATGATCTACCAATGAGCTACATCCTCAGCTCCTCATTGACCATATTTTAAATACCTGAGTTAAAACCTTTAGTAAGTTCAACATCTTGAATTCCTCTGGGACAGTTTCTGTAGATTGCTTTATGCTTCTGTATAAGCTATACTTTCTTAGTTTTTTCCATGTCTCAACATTTTTTTGCTGTAAAATGGACATTTGGTTTTTCCCAGTTTTGGGCTAATATAATGTTGCTGTGAACATTCATGTATAAGTTTTTGTTTGGACAAATGTTTTCATTTCTGATGAATGTGTCCCTGGGAATTGGATTGCTGCATCACTTAGTGACTTTGTTTACCTTGTTGAGGAACTGCCATACTGCTTTCCAAAGTCCACCATTTTGCATTTCACAAACAGCATGAGGGTTCCAGTTTCTCCACATTCTCATCAATTTTGTTTCTCCTTTTGATTATAGCCATACTCAGGGGTGTGAAGTGATATATAGCATTGTGGGTTTTTGTTGTTTGTTTGCTTATTTTTGGTACCGGGATAGACCCTAGGGCCTTGTGCATGCTAGCCTGGTACTCTACCACTGAGCTACATTTCCCATCCCTTTCCTATTTTTATTTTGAGGTTTCACTGAATTGTCCAGGCTGGCCTCAAACCTACAATCCTCCTGCCTCAGTATCCTAAGTGTCTGGGAGTACAGGTATCCACCACTGAGCCTGGCTTTATCATTGTGGGTCTATTGTATATTTTTGTGATGGCTGACAATGCGTCTTTTATTATTATTATTACTGGCCATTTTTATATCTTCTTAGGAGAAATTTCTGTTCACTATAACCTTTTCAATCCACTCTAGTCATAGAGTCCTTGCTGTAGCCATCCCTCATTTCCAGAGCACATCTTCACCTTTCTCTTACTGGGTTGATTAGCAGCATTCTCTCCTATAAACACTTCTCACTTGGCTTCCAGAACAGCCCAGTCTTCCAGATTTTCTTCTTCCTCAGTAACACTTCTTTTCTATCACCTTTGTTGATTTTTTTGCTAACTCTACAATCTTTATATATTAGAGGGCTTCTTTGGCTCAGCTGTTGAATTCCTGTTCTCTCTTTAAATTATGCCTTTGAAGACCTCATCTATCCAGCTCATGGTTTAAATACCATCTTTATGCTGAAGATTCCCAATTTTATATATCCAGCTGGACCTCCTCTCTAATCTCATGTCCATTGCCTCCTCCACATCCCTAGTTTGATATTTAAGACTTAGCTTGTCCTCCAAACTGAATTCCTCACCTCCTCCTCCAAATCTGCCCTTGATGTATCCTTCCCTTCCTAGAAAATGTCAGCTTCACCCAGCATTGTCTCCATGTCCTCTTGCTCTTACACCCTAAATCCAATCTGCCCATTAATTCAATATATCCATAATTCTTATCCCTAAGACAATTTTGAACAGCTATTAAAAAATAACAAGCTAACTTTTTATGATAAATCAGAGTGGAAAAGTAGCATGCAAGTCCTACGTATAATGTGATGCCAGAAGCATAAAATGTGATGCTAATAAAGATTTATAAGAAGACCACAGAAATAATATCCTAAATAAGTTGTAGAGGTATTTTCATAATTGTCCCACTTTTTTCTTTGAAAATATTTATCAAAGCTACAAGGCTGCTGAGACTTGAGTGTTTGTAACACTTGTGGATGCTTATGACATATATTAGCATTCAAAATAGTCCTGGGATATAAGTGGGCCATGAAAAAAGAATGCACACTTATTTATGGAAAACTACTTCTGTCATGTTCTGTATAATTATTTTGTACATACTATCTCATTTAATTCTCTGGCTTTCTAAAAGGTATAATTGACATACAGTAAATATTTAAAATGTTTGATATGTACTTTGGTAAGTTTTGAGATATGTATATATCTGTGAGACTATCACCAAATGAGGACCATGAACACACCATCTCCAAAGTTGCCTCATATCCCTTTGTAATTCTTTCCTCCCACCTCTCCCTGCTTTTCCAGACCACTAAACAAATATTGATCTATTTTCTGTCACTGTAGATTAGTTCGCATTTTCTAGAGTTTCATATGAAGGGAATTGTACATTATGTACTTTTTTTTGGTGTGGCTTCTTCCAAACAACCTTTTGATACCTTCTTCACATTGTATGGTTGGAGAAACAAGTTCAAAGAAGTTACATAACTTCCCTAAAATCATCCAGTAATAAGAGATGAATCTGGGATTCCACCCAGTTCTGCCTGACATCTCAGTGTGTTAGAAGTAAAGCCCTGAGTGATGGATTTGTTAAAAGTCATAATGGCAAGGAGTGGCCAAAGTAGGACAAAACCCACTATGCCACATGCCTCTTGGTTATTTATGTGGCTACTGGAATGAGCATAGGACTCATTTTAGATTTCACTAAGACTGTATTTTCAGAAGTACTAGTGCTTAACTTGACCTTGCTACTGGCCTCAGATAGAAGATCCAGTGTGCTGTGTTTCAACAAAAGCACCTTCAACACTGTTTGCTTCACCTCATCAGAGTAGAGAAAGCAATTTCTTTAGAAACTGCTTTTGATTTGCCTTGAATTATTGTCCTCTTTAGAAAGATACCTGAATGTGGTTGAAAGGAACCATTGGTTGGTTGAGTTTGTCCTTTTCATCCTACCCCCACTCCCTTCCTTCCTTTGTTCTTCTTCCCTCCTTTCCTTCACTTTATTTATGTTTTTCATTGGTTTTCTCTTTTAAAGTACTTATTTGTACCAAATCCTTACCAACACCTTCAGAGCACTACTTTATGCTCTAGGTGGCCTAGACCATCAGGGTAATGCATGAAATTGCAGCAGAAATGTTTGGTTTGTGATTCTCTAAAACTGCCACATTATTACAGCTTGATTTCTAATCAGTGTGTTCATTAGGCTTATATGATACCTTTATGTCTATGAGAGCATGTAAATTTTACCTTAAATATCTATTTAGTATCTGCAAAGTTTAATTAGTGGGTTAGAAGTTTTTTACATATTGAAAAACAAGTTTTAAAAGATAGAAAGTGATTTTATATTGTTGAGGTTCAGCTCTGGCCCAACGAGGATTTGGAGCCTTGCCCCGACACTAAGTGAATCCCAGGACTCTCAGGGCTAAAGTGAGAGCTGGTCGGTGGTGCCAAAAAAGGACCTCAGGAGCCTTCTTATTATAAAAGGACAAGGGTTTTATTTAGCTGCTCCTGCAAGCAAGGACAGGAACAAGGCTAAAGATGTTATAGGTGCTGATGATCTGCACTGGCCTTGACTTCCCGCAGCTTGCCTTCTTTACCCTCCTCCTCCCTGGGCTTGGGGAGGAATTGGAGAGTGCTTCATGTCTTACTAGGTGCCTTTGGCTCTTTGGGGCCCCTGGGCTTGACATGATGTCTTGCTAGAAGGTCTGGTTGATTGGAGATCCTAGGTAGTAGGAGATCTGGAGTAAGGAGCAATGGTCCAAGTTGATGGGTCCGGGTGGCAGGTGAAGTCAGGAGGTGAACACAAAGGGCAACACAAGAGGGTACTGGGGGTGGTCAGTAGCCTGTTTAAATACATTCCGAGAAGAGGGGTGGACTAGGGAGTGGCCAATCATGGCAGGGCTTGTGCCTGGGCCAACTGCCACCAACTGACGTGCAAATAGGGGCTTGTAGTTGTGCAGTTTTGGTAGGTGGATAAGGTGTGGGCTGAGCCAGTCAAGAGTGTCCCTATATTGACCAATCACAGCAGTTTGGGTGACCAATCAGAGTGGAGGTGGTCATTCCAGAGCTGGACTGGTCAGGGGCCATCTTGGGTCACATGGTGAGTGGGGTAGGAGTGAAGGACCAGGATGTGGGACAAAGGTGACTGGTCACCATCTTGCCCTATAGGGTCTAATGGAGGCAAATGACCAGGATGTAGGGCAAGGGTCACTGGCCCTGGATGACAGAGGTCAGTCCTCCAAGTGGACTAGATGGGCTCCTCCTTTGATGGTACACTCTTTGCCCCTATTCCCCATTGAGGCTCCCATGCCCTGGAGGATAGGTGATGGGCTCCTGCCTTGGGGTATACTCTAGGATTCCCCTACATTATATCATAAGCAATAAAATTGTGCCCTGAAAAAAAGTCTTGAAATTATTGAATGCTTGTCAGAAAGCCAGGGAAAAGACCTTCACACTGTTTTACATCATCTGCTGTAAAAAAATTATTCCAATTGTGTGCAACTATTGTGCTCTGTGCATGTCAAGTTAAATGTCAGAAATCATATGCTTTGACAAAGTTTCTAAGGATTTTGGCTAACTAACTCATGGAAAGTAATGGTCTGTATCTACTGGGGCAAAGTATTTAGTGAGATATAAGAAACTGTGACAGCTCTCATATCACAAAATGCTAGCTAGAATACTCTAGGGAAATACAGTATGTCAATATGAATGTTAGGTGATGCATGAGCCAGATTTATAAAAATGTGAGCCATAAAGGAATGGAAATCATCTCTAGAATCTAGTATTTATGTCCCACAACTCAGCCAAGAAGGAAGTACATACTAAACAATTTTCTAAATGACAATATTGACGAGAGGGAGACAAGTCAGTCTATATCCTTCTCCTGAAAAGTTCCAGGTTATATAATTGAGCTTGTATTTATGAGACCCCAAAATATCACTAATTCTCTTTTTCAGAGACAGATTAATTATATACATGCAACCTAGCAAATTTTTCATAAAGAAATAAGACAAAATGTAACCTTTACAGAGATGTTTTATAACTTCTATACTTGTGAAACCTGCTTATTCTCATTTCTGATATTTCCAGTATCTATGATATTATCTTTCATTTATCTGTTTGTTGTATAGCTTGTTTTTTGTAGCATACCAAGCCAAAGAGATTAGATACAAGGCAAAATTTATATTAGTGATAAGAGAGGAATAGATATAGCACCACATAAGAAAGAAGTCAAAGGTTTCTGTTTAAAAATCCGACAGAAAACGATGAAATCAAGAGAACAGAAGTGTAGCATGAACATTAGGGTAAGCGGTGGGAAGTGAAATGTCCTAATTCAGGCAAGAGCTCAGCTCTTTGCGACTTCAGTGACATTTTATTCTAGAGATACCAAGTTCCTGCATCTCTCTATTTTTGTATGTCCTACATTCTGTGAGCACAAAGTGGAAAAGATACAGAATGTGGAAACAGATGAGGATACCCACATATTTTTCAATTACCTTGGCAAAGTTACTTTGCCCCTATGAATTTTATTTTCCCGTATGGAAAATGTACTCATCTCACAGAGGGCTGCTGGGATTCATATAGTTCATGCCTGTACAGTTTTCAGCAAATAGTAAGCCCTCAAGCCTGATGTTATTAGAGGTGGGAGGACTAAAAGCCATTATAGGTTGGTCTCATGGAACCATGATGATACCAACTTGTTTCAAGTCTGCTTCTTTTCTTGCTTAATTGTTGGAATGGAGTCCACTTCCCTGTCTTGTTCAAAGCAGCCTGCATCAGCTGTGCCCCAACTCTTCAGGCTTTCCCATGGAAGTATCTACATAGTAAAAGAACCATGACCCCTGGAGGCCCTCTCTTGACTGCCCTTCTAGACATATTTAACTTCCAAATAAAGACAAAATCAAAAAACATGCATCCACTTAACACAGTGCATCTATTTCTCAAACAACTGAAAACACAAAGTTCTACTTTACCTGTGTTAGACATTAAAGTTATGTTCATCCCTTTTCTCGCTGCATTAAGCCCTTCTTTTACGTTCTTTAACTGAAATTCTAAGATTTAAGATTAACCATTATGAACACATTGTGTTAGATAATAGAGACTGAAAAAAGAACTGGTTAATACATATATAAATAGACATCTATCAAAGTAAGGAAGAAGTATTCGTAACTTCTTTAACCCTTGTTTCTGCAACTGATTGTGTTCATTGTATCATAATCAGTTGATGTATGACATTTTTCTTCTATGTCCTGTTGGCCATAAGCATGGGCTGAAGGAAAAAGTATTATAGCAACAGTGGATGCCATGAGGATATGAGTCACTTGCTCACACAACTTACTATGCCTCTGAGACTGTAGGAAATTAACTGGACACCCCCAGGGTGGACAAGGAGGGTGTCAGGTTGAGGCTTGCTTGGTCTAGGCCAAGGTCTGAGCCCTCCCCAGATCCTGCCCTGTTCCTGCCCTCTGGTCACCCTTAACCCAGGAACTTGACTGGGACCTATTTGACTCATTAAGAGCCAATATAGTCACCCAAGTCCCAGTTCACCTTTCACCTACTCTTTCACCCTTCACCTACTTTATTCCTACCCTCCCATCAAGTGATCCAAGATGTCCTCCAAACAGCCCAGCTCTGGCATGGCCTCCTTCAACCTGATTGGCCACCTGGGGCCACCCAATTGGTTAAGAAAAGAAGTTCAGTGATTGGTCCAGCCCACACCTAACCCACCAATCATAATTGCACTTTTCCAAGCCCTCACATGGAAAACTGCCCCACCTGGCACAAACTGCTCCTGATTGGCTATTTCTGCATCCACACCTCCTGCATAGAAGGTATATAAACCACCACCCAAACCACTACCCCCACGGCCTCTTTTTTCCCCCTATGCTCTCTATCCTTCTTCCCTGTTCACTTGCTTTCTGAGCCCTTTCAAACCTGACCACCACACCCTACTCCTGATACCTGCAACCTCAAGCACCACCAGTGAAAACATCTGAGAACTACAAACAAGACTCTGGGTCAAGCTCAGGGCCTGCGAAGTGACAAAGGCTCCAAGCAAGATACGAAGAGCTCTCCACTTTTCTTCCCTCACTTTGGGGAGGAGAATAGAGAAGGCGACCTGCAAGAGGCAACAGGAGACACATTGTAGGACGCTTCCATCAAGCATCATTGTACTGCACCCCCTTTTGTTCACATTGGTAGGTGCAGCTTAATAAATTCTGTTCCTGTTTATAAGAGGGTTCCCAAAATCCTTCTTTGGTGCCACCAGCTCTTACCTATTTCCAAGGGTCCCCGAGCACCTGTGTTGAGGCAAGCTCCATTACCCCACTGGGCCAGAGTGAACCCCAACAGGAGACCTGCTGGAAGCCAGTGTTGATGGACTGCTTCCATGTGATGTTGGGCTACTGTGCCCATCCAGCTCTATGGCTTGGGTTGGGCACTGTGTAGAGCATGAGGAACATCTCAGTGTGAATAGTTTGGCCTTTACTAGGGCCCAAAAGCAAACCAGAACCTATTTTCTCAAAAGGAAAGTAATTATCTGCAGGGCATTCCCTTTGGAGCTTTGCTCCAAAATCCTGAGGATCTGAAGTGAGGAGCCAGCCCAAGGCTCCACACAGCATCCCTATCTGTCACAGGTGCTTTGGTCACCATGGAAGCTGCATGGGATTTAGCCAACTGCCAGGAGGCAGAGCAGCTTTTGTAGCAGCCTGAGCCTGTTGCAGAGTCATCTCTTTCTCTGTCCCATTCAAAAGGGGAGGCCTTTGCATTGTTCGATAAATGGTCCAAGTAGCCATCTTAATCTGGGGTGTTGCCTCTAAAAACCTCTAAGAGCACTAGACATTCTGCTTTTTTCTCATCAACAGAAGGGGCTGTATGCAACAAATTATCCTTATGCTTGGAAGGAATCTCTTGACATGGCCCTGACCTTGGGATTCCTAGAAATTTTGCTGTAGTGGTAAGCTCCCAAGTTTTAGTATTTTATATCCTTGTGTGTCCTCCCAAAGAGTCTAGAAGAAACACATCCTCCTGTTCACCTACAGATTCAGCAGCTTGAAATCTTATTCATACTGGCCTATTACTTATTGGTATAACTTTAGACTTACTTCATTTCCCCACTTTCCCCACCCAAACCCTATGTTCCCAAAACACAAGTTTTTAATCACTCTCTAAAGAGTCAGTGCCTTTGCAGGTCCCTGAGTATCTCCCCCAGTATTTTTTTCTCTCTCACTATTGAATGGCTATGACTTGTCTGCTTCTGGTAAATTTCTACTCTTCTTTCAAGGCAGAGAGATAAAATGTCTTCTCTGTAAAGTATGTCCCTCATTCCTCATTACTGTGCTGCTATAACCCTCTTTTACCTATAGCCATAGCACTGTGGCATCCCATCCCATCAGATCTCAGAAGATAAGCAGGGTCAGGCCTGGTTAGTACTTGGAAGGGAGACCGCCTGGAAACACCAGGTGCTGTAGGCTTGGGAGAAAAACCCAACAACCAACACCCAAAAAACTATCAGCCATTGAAAACCGTATAAGTAGCAGAGAAGCACTAACAATAGTGTTTTACCTGTTGCACTTAGGGTCACTATGAGTTGGACACCAACTCAATGGCACCTAAGAACAACAATACCTTGTTCAGTTATTTACCTCATGTATTAGAATTACTGCTTACACGTGAAGACTCAGTAGCCTTACATCTCTTCCTTAGCATGATCTTGGCATGGTTTAATGCATTCGTTGGTGCACAATAAATGCCTGCTGAATTAATTTAGCTTCCTTCCTAGCCAATTGTCTTTAAAGTGCCTGTAGCCAGTGAAAGGTGGTATAAGGGATCTTAACTCACCCTTATTTTGAGTAATTAATATGGTCAATTTTCTTCTCCTATATTAATTGTATACTTGCATTTATTACGTGTTTTATAGATAATATATGAGAATGAGATCCTCACAATCCATACTCCTGCAAAGACTTGGAAATAGAAATTTACACGATTATTAAACAAGAAAAATCCACATAAAATGGATGTAATTCACCTTATTTAGGAAGAAAGCCAAGATACTGTCTATAAGTATGTGTCTGAGGAATGGGGTTGTCTAAAAGTTCAGTTTAGGTGATCTGCAGTTCAAATCAGATGGAATTAGTATTTGGTTATGATTAAAATGTTCTTAATATTCCCACTGCCTGCAGCCGTAGTACTGTGGGATCCAAGCCCATCAGATCTTGGAAGCTAAGCAGGATCGGGCCTGGTTAGTACTTGGATGGGGGACTGCCTGGGAACACCAGGTGCTGTAGGCTTGGGAGAAGGACCCGGCAACCTGCTCTCAAAAAACAATCAGCCATTGAAAACCCTATGAATAGCAGAGAAGCGCTGACAATAGTGTTTCACTTGTTATACGTAGGGTGGCTATGAGTCAGATACTGGCTCGATAGTAGCTAACAACAATACTCCCACTTGGTGGCTCTGAGAAACTATGGCCCAGCAAAAACAGAGAAGCTCCAAAGGCTAGAAGATGCCAAGACCCCTCCCAGACCTGTCCTTGAGTACACCTGACCCTTATACTGGAGCACCTATGTCTGGTGCTACTCCCAGATGGGAGCATCTTGCAGTCACTGCCCTTTCTCTGATTCTGGGGATCTGAGAAATGACCTTCTGGCTGTTATTTGGCTTTATCACATCGTAGTGGATGTGATGTTCCAGTTCTCACTATAAATTGGAAAGGAATTTGTGCGTGTGGTTGGTATGTTCCTCCCCAAATATTCGGACCAAATTATTTCTGAGACTACAAGTGGAGATTTAGTTTTTTATTACTTGGGGGTTGAGCCAAAGGTCCCTCACAGGCTTTGGCAAGTGCTCTACCACTGAGCTGCACCCCCAAACCCCCTCTTTTTACATTTTTTATTTTAAGATAAAGTCTCACTGAATTACACAGGTTGCCTCTGGACT
Organism: Pedetes capensis; assembly: GCA_007922755.1. Taxonomy (NCBI): domain Eukaryota; kingdom Metazoa; phylum Chordata; class Mammalia; order Rodentia; family Pedetidae; genus Pedetes; species Pedetes capensis. The sequence goes on from VMDO01001792.1 coordinate 168,353, forward strand.
CAAACTCATGATCCTCCTGCCTCCACCTGTTGAGTTGCTGGGATTTACAGCCGTGTGCCACCGTGCCTGGCTTACAAGTGGAGATTCTGACCCAGTGTTGACAGGCAGCCTGGCTCTACTATGAGAACTTTACCTCCCCCTGTACCTTATCTCTGTGGCTACCTCCTGAACATAGCTGCTCATCTGTAGGCTCAGGTGGAACTCATCTACTTCCTTATTACCTTGCTTTCCTCGTAAAATATCCATCTTATCTCTTCCTTCTGATCAACATCCTTCAAACGTTTTTGGCTAGTATGGACCATAAACTATGTATGCCCTCACACATCTCTAAATTGATATCTAAAAAATGTTTTATCATAGGTTTAAGTCACTGCAGTAGACATAACAAAAAAGTGTCATTCTTGTAAAGGCGTTCAATGGAATTAAATACTATAGCAATTGGATACTTACCATCATGTGTTTTGTAGCTGCTTGAGCCAGTTTTTCATTAACAGTGGAAAATTTTTCATAGTTTCTTTTTACTCTTTATCTCACATTTCCATTCCATTTCTCCTAGAAAATTTTATCTTAATGTATTTTTACTCCTAGAAGTCTTTTTTTTTTTTTTCTGGTTGTTCTAGTGTAACTTGACACAACAAATATGGATTTGTTGTTGTTGTTAAATGTCATTGGGTTGGATCTGACTCATAGTTACCCTATGTACAACAGAACCAAACAGTCCCCGATTCTGTGCCAGTCACATGATCTTTCTTATGTTTAAACCTATTGTTGCAGATACTGTGTCAATCCATCTAGGTGAGGGTTTTCCTTTTTTTGCTGACTAGCCACTCTCCCAAACATGATGTCTTTCTCCAGGGATTGGTACCTTCTGACTACTTGTCCAAAATACATGAGACACAGTCTATCCTTGCGTCCAAAGAGCACTCTGGTTGCATTTCTTCTAAGACAGATCTGTTGGTTCCTTTGGCAGTCCATTGTATATTCAATCTTTGTCTCCAGCACCATAATTCAAAAGCATCAATTCTTCTCTTGTGTCCCTTATTCAATGTCCAGCTTTCACAACCCTATGATGCTACTGAAAATACCATGGCCTGAGTCAGGCGCACCTTTGCCTTCAGTGTGACATCTTTACTTTTCAACACTTTAATGCAGTCTGTTGCAATAGTTTATCCCAATGAAATTCATCTTTTGACTTCTTGACTGCTACTTCCATGGGTGTTGATTGTAGAACCAAGGAAGGCAAAATCTTGGACAACCTCAATCTTTTCTCCATTTATCTTGAAGTTGCTTACTGATACATACATAAATTGAAATCAAATTTTATTTCATGTGATCTAAGCCTATAAATATTTTAAGATGTCTTCTGGTTTGAATTGTTATTATCACTAATACACAATTAGTCAAAATATAAGTATGGTATGAATTTTATGGTTAATTAGTCACCATAAAAAAGTTAAACCATGTTGGAAGTACATCTTTTAATGAGATGAATGAGGTTACATTAAAAAATTAGTTTATATGTTTGTGGATGAATAAAGGTATTACCTTATTACTATTGAGACAGGGTCTAACATTTGGAAGAAATTTTGTTGTAGCACTGTCTCTATGTTTATTCCACTCTTTGTAAGTTATATGCCATAAATCATATAAAATACATTAGGATATCTTTCACCTGACAGCTTCATTCCTTTTAGCTTTAGTTTTGCTAATAGCAAAGAATTGGACATCACTGGGCTTATAAATCAGTACAATCTTTACAGTCTTCAGTTACCTCAACTCTGTTGGCAGTATGTTGAACTGTATTTTTGCTTAGTATCATTTGTTTTACACTCAAGGCAACGCACAAGAGTTGCACTGAGCCTGAGAGAGAAGCGTGCCTTTCTCCTGCAAAGAGATTGAAGGTGAATGTGTAAGTGAATTTGGGGGAGTAGATCCAGCCTCACCCTGACACATTCCCAAGCTGACTTTTAGGAAAGAACATATATGAAATAGTTGAGCCTCTGAAAATAAGTTCTCTTTACACATATGCCTGTAATCTCAAGAGGATGAGGCAAGAAGATTTTGAGTTCAAGGCCAGAGACAACCTGTACAACTCAGCAAGCTCCTGTCTCAAAATAAATAAAATATATATATATATATATATATATATATATATATATATATATATATGTACGGGCTGGGATTTAGCTCAGTTGGTAGAGTGCTGTGCTGCAGTCTCTGAGGTCCCAAGTTCAATTCCCAGCACCTCAAAAATGGGAGAAGGACCTGGTAATCCACTCCCAAGGCAATCCCGAAACAGTCAGCCATTGAAAACCCTATGAAGGTCGCTATGAGTTGGATACTGACTTGATGGCACCTAACAACAACAACATATATATATGGTTGAGGGTGCACTCAGTTGGGTAGCGTTTGCCTAGGATATGGGAGGCTCTGGCTTCCACTTCCCAGTACTGAAAAAAGAAAGAAAAGAAAAGAAAGGGAGGGAAGAAGGGAGGGAAAATTAGTTTTCTTTAAATTATCATTGGTTTTGTATCTGTTGGAAAATCTTATTTCTTTGTGAGCTCAGAGGTCCATATTCCTTAGTTTGAAGAACTCTGTTTTGAGCCATGTTATGGTTTGACTATGGAATGTCCCCCATAGGCTTATGTGCAGAAGGCCTGATCCCCCACCTGGTGGTGCTATGGAGAGGTAATTAGATCTTGAGTTCCCAGCTCAATGGGCTATGAGGAGGCAAGGCCTAGTTGGAAAAAGTAGGTCAGTAGAGGTTATGGGAGGCATGCCTTTGAAGGGCATAACTTTTTCTTGGCCTCTTCTTTTCTCTTTCTCTGCTTCCTGGCCACTGTGAGGTGAGCTGCTTTGCTTTGCCAAGCACTTCCACCGTGACACGTTGCCTCACCAGAGGCCCAAAAGCAATGGAGCTAGCCACCCATGGCCTGAAACCTGTGAAAGCATGAGCCAAAAAAAATCTTTCCTCCTTTAAGTTGCTTTTGTCACAGCCATGCAAAGTGACTAACACACACTGCCTTCTTGTTTGACACCAGAGACTTCCTTACAATCAACATTACTTCTGTCATTTCTGATGAATACTCTTCTTACTTGTTTATTTTCTTAACATGCTCATTTTCACATTGCTAAATGAGTTTAATTTACACTGACTTGGCTTATTGAAGTATTTGTGGAGGTTGGGAAATGGAAGCTGACTGTGCTTACAAACTTAGCTACTTTAACCTATTGACCCTGGATTTAAAATCATACCCATTTTGATTATTTTCCGTTTTACAACTTTGGTTCATTTTTCCTAATTTCTACATGTATTTCTTCTAATTGAAGAGAGTTGGACATATCTATAAATATTATCAGCTAGTGAGACATTAGTAGCTCAGGGGTTTAGAAGCTCTTTTCTACATGTTTAACAAATGCAATTATCCCACTTTAATTTTAGGGAACATCTGATTGGTTCATGTAGCAAATGTTTGTTGTTCATTCCCCTTTTATGAACAGTATAGTGGTGGGGGGGCTGGGATTTAGCTCATTTGGTAGAGCACTGCTCTGCAATCTCTGAGGTCCTCAGTTCGATTCCCAGCACCACAAAAATGGGAGAAGGATGTGACAACCCACTCCCAAGGCAATCCTGAAACAATCTGCCATTGAAAACCCTATGAGGGTCGCTATGAGTCGGACACAACTCAACAGCACCTAACAACAACAACAACAACATAGTGGTGGGGAGAGGGTCACTCTCACCAGTACTTCACTGGCACCACTTCTGATGAGTCTGGATTCTCGAGCTACCCTGCTGTTTTTGGCTTCAGGGTGACAGGAGATCCAGGCCATACTCTTAACTTTAGGATTTTGGCTAGAGCTCATGGGATGACTGGGCAGGTGAGTACAGGCCTGCAGATGCTGAAGCACAGTAAGAAGGAACTGGCCAGAGGGTAATTCAGCTCAGATGGAAGTAGATGGGACATGGAGCTGGAGAAAGACCAAGTTCTTATGATATCCTCTGCATACACAAGTCCAAGTCTTCATCGACCTACCCCAGGACCATTGCAATCCCTCTTTTGCTCTGGCCTGCTTTGGCCCTACATACAGTGTCCTGACTAATGTGGTAGGTCATCTCACTAAGATTCTTTCTACTTTCCAACTTCAGTGAGAAAGTGAGAATTACTTTGTTTTGTTTTGTGGTACATGGGGTTGAACCCAGGGCCTCACACATACTTTGCAAGTGCTGTACCACTGGGTTTGCACTCCCAGCCCATTTTTAATTTTTCTTATCTTGAGACAGGGTCTTACTAAGTTATGCAGGCTGCTTCTGGCCTCGGACCTGTGATCCTCCTGCCTCTGCCTCCCAAGTTGCTGGGATTATAGGTGTGAGTCATTGGGCCCAGTTTGAGAATGACTTTGTAAATATAGATTATTGTATGAACTACCATATTTTCTGTGTTTTTCAAATGCAATGATAAAGCATCAGTTCTTGCTGTTGTTTGAGTGTATTCCCCCAAGGATTCATATGTTGGGAGCTAGGACCCCAGTTTGCTAATGTTAATTGGCAGCTGGACCTTTAAGACGTCATTGTGAGTACTGCCTTCAGATGGGATTAAGTTAGTTTTTGTGGGACTCCTGGATTAGCTCTTGCATGTGCAGTTTTTTTTTTTTTTTTTTCCTTTTTTTTTTTTTTCTTGCAGTACTGGGGACGGGGCTGCTGAACCTAGGGCCTTACACATACTTTGCAAGTGCTCTACCACTGAGCTGCATCCCCAGCCCTATTTTTTATTTTTTATCTTGAGACAGGTCTTGCTAAATTATGCAGGCTACCTCTGGGTTCAAACTTTCGATCCTCCTGCCTCTGCCTCCCAAGTTGCTGGGATTACAGGCATGCACCACCACATCCAGCTAGCAAGTTGTTATAGAAGTATGACCCTGAATCACTGTCTCAGGGTTCTGATCCAGCCACATGATCTCTTCCTTTTGCATGCACTTCTGCCATTGTGATACCATTCACCATGAGGTGATACCAAGCCCTACCAGAGCCAGTGCCATGCTGTTTTGACTTTCAGCTTGCAAAACTGCTTGGAGGTAAGTAAGCCTTTTTTGTGTTTGTGTGTGTGTGGTACTGAGGGGCTGAACCTAGGGCCTCACAGAGGCTTTGTAAGTGCTCTACCACTATGCTGCACCCCCAACCCATCTTTATTTTTTCTTGTATTGAGTCAGGGTCTTGCTAAATTATGCAGGCTGCCTTTGGCCTTGAATCTGTGATTCTCCTGCCTCCAATGAGTTGCTGGGATTCCAGACATGCTCCACCACACTATGCTTAAGCCTCTTTTCTTTATGAGTACTCAGCCTCAGGTATTTCATTATAGTAATAAAAATAAACTAATACATTATATATATATATGTTATATACACACACACACACACACATGCACACACAAACACATACGCACACATGTATATGTGTGTGTGTGTGTGTGTGTGTGTGTGTATTTATTTATTTATACTTTCTTCCCAGCAGGGCTTACTTTTTAAATTTTTAATTGTTTTAACATTGCAATAAAATACACATAATAAAAGTTACCATCTTAACCATTTTTAAATGTACAGTTCATGGCATTAAGGACATTCATATTGTACAACCAGCACCGGCATCTATCTCCAGAACTCTTTTTATTTTGCAAAACTGAAATTCTGTACCCATGAAACAGTAACTCTCTAGTCCCCTTCCCAAGCACGGCAACAGAGTTAATTACATTTTAAATATAGAAGATTATGGCCAGCTAGTCCCTGTGGAAGATTGCCCTTTAAAACTTGAGACGTTTGTTGTGCCTCTCATTACAGCAAATCACATTTGAGAGACCCATTTATCAGATTTGCTGTTCATTCTGAAGATTGTTACAAAATCAATACTGAAATAAAATGCTTGTAAAATAATTCTTTGACTCTAGGTGTGTGTGTGTGTGTGTGTGTGTGACCAGTGTGTCACCACAAGGAAGAATGATTTTGCAAGAATTTTTCAGACTTCACTTAATTTTTCCTTGGCACCTGTGAAAATCTCTAAAGCTTAGTACTATTAGTTTATGTTAATAAAACTTTTCTGGTTCAATTTTCATCTCTTTACAGAAGTATTTATTTGGAATAGATAGGTATATCAGTTTCTTAGGGCTGCTGTGACAAAATACACAAACTATGTAGCTCAAAGAAAAAAAACGGAAATTTATTCTCTTACAGTTCTGAACACTGGAAGTTTAAAATTAAGGTGTCAGCAAGATTGGTTCCTTCTGAAGGCTCGGAGGGAACATCTGTTCTTATGCCTCTGTCTGAAAAATAGTTTTTTTGGTGGTGGTCCTAGGGGTCCAACCCAGGGCCTCCCATGCTTGGCAAGGGCTCTACTACTGAGTCACACCGCCTCCACGCCTCTCTCTTAGCATCTGTTGATGGCTGGCAATCTTTGGCTGTCCTTAGGTTATATGTATTTCACTCCAGTCTTTGCCTCCATCTTCATGTGACATTTTCCTGTGTCCTTACCAGAATATCCTTTTATAAGGACAACAATCATATTGAATTGGGACCCACCTTAATCCAGTATGACTTCATCTTAACTATTTATATCTATATGGCCCTATTTCCAAATATGGCCACATTGGGAGTTATTGGGTTAGTACTTCAACATATCTTCTCTCTCTCTCTCTCTCTCTCTCTCTCTCTCTCTCTCTCTCTCTTTTCTTTTTACTTTCTTTTTTTTCAGGGGATTAGGGACACAATTCAACCCATAACAGTGAGTCTGGGGTGAACCTGATAATAGTTTGTGCCTTTTGTAATATTCCAATTGTTTAATTTTGGTAGGGGTGATGACAGATGAAATAGCACAGTTACCAACACATTGCCTAGTACATGGTAGACACTGAAATACACTTATTAATTGAATGTTGCTACTAAACTTGGGACTTTCACTCTTTAGACTAAAACACAAGAATCTCAACCATTGGTCAGATAAATAGGTCAGATCATGATTACTTGCCATATAGAAATGGGCTTTTGACAGTTCTGAGAAGAGGAAATACCTTTCCTTCCCAGTTATTGAGATAAGAAATCCTATGGGGAAAATGGGAGTCTTTTAGGCAATAATTATTTCCATGTTACACCAAAGCTTCAAAAAAAGTTTTTCCTTGAATTTTCATTTCAAATGAAATTGCATTTTACACTTACAGATAGCTTTTAGGCTGAGGAAACTGAAAGGAAAACAATTTTCTATGTACTTGAATTGAAAGAGATAGAAAGGAAAGGAGAATAAGAGAAATAGTGCTCTTTGAGACTAAACATATACTAGAGGTGCCCAAAAGATCTGTACACATTTTAAGCAATGTTATGTAACTATTATTTTTCAAAGTTGACTTGAATTATGGTAGCAATGTGTAGTATGGCCTCTTGTAATTGCAGCACCTCACAAATTTTGGTATTTTGTACTTTAATTTTTATTTCACTAATCTCTCTTCTGCCTGCAGCTGTCCCACCCTGGCATCCGATCCTGTCAGATTCGGAAGTTAAGCAGGGTTAGGACTGGTTAGTACTTGGATGAGAGACTGGACCACCTGGAAATACCAGGTGCTGTAGGCTTGGGAGAAGGACCTGGCAACCTACTCCCAGAACTCAACCAGCCATTGGACCCACTCCCAACCCACTCCCAAAACTCAACCAGCCATTAAAAACCCTATGAATAGCAGAGAAGCACTGACATAGTGCCAGGCATGGCACAGTGAGAGGGAGTGTTTCATTTGTGGTACATAAGGTGGCTATGAGTTGAACCTTACTTGATGGCACCTAACAACAACAATAGCAAATTATTTTCTAGTTTCCTCTAAGACTTTTCCTTTGACCCATGGATTATTTGTAAATGCATTGTTTAATTTTCAGATATTTAGAGTGTTTCCAGGTATAATTCTGTTATTGATTTCTAGTTTAATTCTGTTATAATCAGAGAAAACAATCTTTGTATGATTTCAGTTTTTTCCATATGCATTTGAAAATATTGTGCATTTTGCTGTTGTTGGCCAGAATGTTCTATAAATGTCAATTAGGTCAAGTTGGTTGATAAGAGTTGTTCAGATCTTCTATATCCTTGATTTTTTTTTTTTTTTTGGTCTATTTATTCTATTTGTTACTCAGAAAATGTTCCTATTGCTGGGCGCAGTGGTACACGCCTATAATCCCAGTGGCTTGGGAGGCGGAGGCAGGAGAATCGCAAGTTCGAGACCAGAGGTAGTCTGCGTAACTTAGTGATACCCTGTCTCAAAAAGTAAAAAAAAATGGGCTGGGAGGGCAGCTCAGTGGTCCAGCACTTGCAAAGCATGTAGGTGCATGGCTCTGGGTTCAACCTCCAGTACCAAAAAAAAAAAAAAAAAAAAAAGTTCCTGAAGTTCACATGTATAATCAGGGATTTGTCTATTTCTCTTTTTACTTCTGTCAGTTTTTGCTTTTTATTTGGGCCTTTAATTTTTAGGTACATACAGAATAAGATTGTTGTGTGCTTTTAGCAAATTGACTTATTTCTCATTATATAATATCTATCTTTATCCAGCCTGCAGCCATAGCCCTGTGGCATCCGATCCCGTCAGGTCTCGGAAGCTAAGCAGGGTCAGGCCTGGTTAGTACCTGGTTGGGAGACCGCCTGGGAACACCGGAAGCTGTAGGCTTGGGAGAAGGACCTGGCAACCCCCTCCCAAAAATCAATCTGCCATTGAAAACCCTATGAACAGCAGAGAAGCACTGACAATAGTGTTTCCCCTGTTGTACAGAGGGTCGCTATGAGTCGGATACCGACTCGACGGCACCTAACAGCAACAATAACAACAATCTTTATCCAATGCAGTTTTCTTTCTTGAATCTACTTTGATACCAGTATAGCCAATCCGACTTTTTTTGGTATTATGGGTTGAAATATACTCCATTAATCTTTTAGTCATTAACCCCCCTACATATTAGTTTTTTTAAGACCTTACCCTCAGTACTACAGAATGTGGCTATATTTGGATATGAGGCCTTTAACGAGGTAATTAAGACTTCATATGGTTACATGAGTGGGCCCTAAGCCAACATGACTGGTGGAAGAGGAGGAAGGAGAAGTAGGAGGAGGAAGAGGAAGAGGAAAAGTGAGAGGAGGAGTGGGGGAAGGAGAAAGAGGAGGAGGAAAAGGAGGGGGAGCTAGAGGAGGAGAAGAAACTAGAGAGCCATATGCATACAGAAAAGGCCCTGTGAGGACACAGAGAATGTGGCCACCTGCAAAGCAAGCAGATGGCCTGTTGGGAAACCAGCCCTACTGAACTTTGATCTTGAACCTCCAGCCTCCAGAATTGTGGGAAAATAAATTTGTTTTTTTAAGCCATCTAGTCTGATATTTTGTTGTGGTAGCCTAGTAAACAAATAATGTTTTCATTATATCTTTTTTCATCTTTTAATTTGGATCTATCTGTAACATTATATTTGAAATGGCTTTTTTGTAGATACATGTAATTGGGCCTTTTATTTTTATAGCCAATCTGAGAATCTCTGTCTTTTAATTAAACTGTTTTTACTATTTATAGTTAATCATTAACATGGGTTGGATTTAAGCCCACAATTTTATTGTTTCCAGTTTGTTTCCTATGTTTTGTCCTTTTTTCCTTTTCTTATATTCTTTTGGATTATTTAAATACCTTTGAGTATTTTGTTTTACTTTGTGTACTGTATTTTTGACTGACTTTCTCTCTTAATGGTTTCTGTAGGGATTATTAAATGTAAGTGGTTTGAGCAAACCAGTTAAAAGAAAGAGATTTAATTTTTCTTTGTGACTTCATTTGCAAACCTGAGCAAATTTGGGAGGCACTGTAAGCACAAACCTCATTGGGATTGAGGTTAATATTCCAAACCCCACTGGGTTTATATAAACATTAGTCAATTTGACAAGGCACTGTGCTTGACTGAATCTATCATCTCATTGACTTTTTCCAAGGTCAAACCAAGTAAAGATAAAATAAAAGCACTGGCCTTTTGTTCAGGAGTTTCATGTCAGCCAAAGAAGTAGCAGCAGACTTAGGACAATATAAAAGTTCAAGTCCTCTTACTAGTACCATTCTCAAACTTTAAAACAATCATGTGGGCCTTCATGAACTTATAGTTTAATAGATGTAGAATATTTTTTAAAATAAAGAAAACTTGAAATAGGAATATGCCTTTTTGGATGGGATGATTCAACAGAGTAAAAATGTCAGTTCTCAAACTAACCTGTATTAAATATAAGACCAATAAATATCCTAAACATTCTTCATCAAATGGATATAGTTCTTTCTTTCTTTTCTTTTTTTTTTGTGTGTGGTACTGGGGGTTGAACCTAGGGCCTCGCGCTTGCATGCTCTGCAAGTGCTGGACCACTGAGCTGCACCCCCAGCCCTTTTTTTTTTTTTCTTTTTGAGACAGGGTCTCACTAAGTTACACAGACTGACTCTGGTCTTGAACTTGCGATCCTCCTGCCTGTGCTTCCCAAGCCACTGGGATTACAGGTGTACGCCACCACACCCGGCATCAAATGGATATATTTCTTATAAATTATATATGGAAGAGATTGTGAAAGAAGAGCAAAGGCATGCTTGATAAAGCTGGGCAAAGAAGAGACCCACTCTACCAGATGTCAAGATCTATCACAAAGGTGTAGAAATTAAAGTAGTGCAGTATTAGCACACCAATTAGAAAAAGAATCAAGGATCCAGGAACAAACCAATGAGAAGTGGGCATATAATATGGGTGGAAGTATAGATGAGTGAGAAATGGAAGGATTACTGGATGCATCGCATTAGATTAGTTGGCTTTCTACTTGTAAAATTAATCCCTATCTCACAATGTATTAGAAAACAAAGATTTAAATGTAAAAACCAAAACAGAGTAAAAAATACAAAACTTGCAAAGTATCAGAATAGGGGAAGAAATATTTATGACATAAGAGGTATAAGAGGTTTTTGTTTTTTGTATTTTAAAACAGAGTCTTGTTATTATAGCCTAGGCTGGCCTTGAATTTACAATCCTCTTGCCTCAAGCCTCCGTCGTACTGGGCCTACAGGACTGCACTACCACCCAGCAACAAAGGTTTTCTAAATCAGGGATATTCCTTCTAGTCAGGTTTTCATGGAGAAACAATAACACTTATGAGAAGATGTAGGAACTGCTTTGAAAATCACCCTGTATGCAAGAAAGGCTGGGATTTAGCTCAGTTGCTAGAGTGCTGCTCTGCAGTCTCTGAGGTCCCAAGTTCAATTCCCAGCACCACAAAAATGGGAGCTGGACATGGCAATCCACTCCCAAGGCAATCCTGAAACAATTAGCCGTTGAAAACCCTATAAAGGTCATTATGAGTTGGACATGACTTGAGGGCACCTAACAACAGCAACTTACAAGGAGAAAGACCTATCTCCTACTTCACTTAGGGTTTTTTCTTATGCTGAGTAAGTCCTCCCTGAAAAAGTTCAAAGACATAAGGCAAAGCTTTTTCTAGGACATTTCTAACTTAGCTCTTTTCCTTAAAAAGAATAACATAATATTGTATTTTATCTTTTCAAAACTGTAATCTGATCTAATAATACACTTTGACATAATTTCAATGGAACTGTTTTTCTCTTACTGATGACTTTCTAGACAGGATATGAACCTAGAATAAAACATGAAAACTGGTGGAATATAGTAGTTTGTTTGACTTTTTCTATTTTTGTACTGCAACCTCTTGCTTCGCTTCTTGGGAACATTATTCTACAATTATTGCTAGTGCACAAAAATAGACAATAGATTGTGATTTATCATGCTTACTAATGCTCTAACTTGGACTTGGAATTTTTATATTCTAAGAGTTAGAATTATTTCTTGCAAAATCATTGGTTTGGAAACTATTTTCATGTGAAATCATATTTCATTTGATTAAAATAAAGACAGAAAATTCAACCTCAAGGAAAACTCATTTATCTTCTAAGAATAGCATTTCAGAGAGTCAAAGAAATTAGAGGTGGAAAAATCAATTAGAGCTAATCTCCTAGCTTGTCAGAAAAGATTGCTTTCTACAAAATATATTCTAGTTCTTTGTCCAGGTAAATTTTAAATGTCCCAAGGGATGGAGCACTCGTTAACAGCCTTTTGAAGTCTTTCCTTTTATCTAATTGAACTTACCAAGAATCATTTTTTCTAATATCTAACCTCCATGTTAAGTTTTAATTCTGTACTATTACTTTTAATCTCACTTCTTTTTCCTATAGTAATACCCTTTTCTTCCCAAGTTCAGTTTTTATACTCAGTTATTTGTAAGAGGTTAGCTTTCGTTTAGTCTACAGCGATACCACCCTGACATCTGATCTCATGAGATCTCGGAAGCTAAGCAGGGTTGGCATGGTTTGTACTTGGATGGAAGACCGTTTAGGAATACCAGTTATGGGCTTAGGAGAAGTACCCAGCAGCCCACTCCCAGAACGATCAGCCATCAAAAACCTATGAGTAGCAGAGAAGCACTGACAATAGTGCAAGGCATGGCACACTGTCAGGTAGCGTTTTGTTTTGCTGTACACAGGGTTGCTATGATTTGAGCCTGACATAATGACAACAATAACAACGGCCTTCATTTAACCTAATGACAGATGTTTACTTATAATGATCTCTTAAAAACCAGAGAGAACCAGGTGCATGCCTGTAATCCCAGCACTTGGAAGGCCAGGCCACATGGTGAGACCCTTTCTCCAAAGACAAAACCAAAAACATAACAAAACCCAAAACCAACCAAAGATATCTTCAGTTCTTTTTCTCCATCTTCTTTTTCTTTTCTGTTTTTGCAAACCTTGTAATGAGGCATTTTCAAGTAGAAAATATTTGGCAAGAATAAATAGAGAAAGTAAACTATAAAGTCTTTGTTTGACAAGGAGACTATCAATTCCTTTGCAATTAGCGATATATTTCTTGTCCATCTCTGGTATGAGCAAAGCATTTTTTTTCTCTTGTCAATGATTTCCAGTCCTTTTAAATGTCTTCTTTTTTGGGGTTCTCTGCCACAGACCAGCTGCAGCCTAGGATCCAGGGGGTCCTGAAGGCGGATGAGGAGTCGATGGTGGGTAACAGACACAGCAGTTAGGAGGCAGTGTGATCTTGTTCCGTTTATTTCCAGATAGCCCAGCCTTTTTATACAGAATTATAATTCACTAAATCTTATGAAAGTTTGGAAAAAGGACAAGGAAGTTGGTTGCATTGATGGATTACATCAAAGTTTTGTCAACAAACACTAGATTAAATTGTCACATGAGTGTCAGGTGGTGATCAAAGTGGGAGATGAACTTAGAGGTAAATTGTGTTTACTTACAAGAGATAAACCAAGACGACCTGAGCATCTACAGCTCCTATAACAATTAACTATTCTTAACTTCATGCGGGAGAAGGGCCTGGCAATCCACTCCCAAGGCAATCCCGAAATAGTCAGCCATTGAAAACCCTATGAGGGTCGCTATGAGTCAGATACCGACTCCACAGCACCTAACAACAACAACAACTTCATGCAGGAATTTAGGGTGGTTAACTGTCACCTGTGTGTCACCCCATTGAGTCCATTGTTATGACAAATGGGTGCTTTATCTTATCAAAATGATTTACTTACTGTAGTTGTTGTTGTTAGGTGCCATGAAGTGGGTATCTGACTCATAGTGACCCTCATAGGGTTTTCAATGGCTGACTGTTTGGGGATTGCCTTGGGAGTGGATTGCCAGGTCCTTCTCCCATTTTTGCGGTGCTGGGAATTGAACTCCAGACTTCAGAGACTGCAGTGCAGTGCTCTACTGAGCTAAATCCCAGCCCTAATTATTTGTCAGGTGCCATCAAGTCGGTATCCGACTCCTAGCAACCCTCACAGGGTTTTCAATGGCTGACTGTTTCGGGATTGCCTTGGGAGTGGATTGCCAGGCCCTTCTCCCATTTTTGTGGTGCTGGGACTTGAACTCGGGTCCTCAGAGACTGCAGCGCAGCGCTCTACCAACTGAGCTAAATCCCAGCCCACTTACTGTAGAGCTGTTGGAAATCATTCAGGAATTTCCCTGCTCAAGAAAGCCTGAGGCTAGTCAACTTCCAATGTGAATTAGCATTGCCCACAGAGCCAAAATATTTTAAATGACCAATTAAAATTTAAGAAAAAGAAAAGATGGGGTTCCAAGTCCTTTTCCACGAAGAGTCCTTTTTGGAGGTACTATTCCCCTCTCGGCAGATTTTCCCTCTGAGGCTAGGAGTACTCCTCCCCGTTCGGTGGATTTTCCTTCCAATGCCTTTATTAAAGATACTCTTCCTCATGTGGGGACTCTGTCTGCCCATCATGAGTGGATCTGGACCCGGCAGTTCTCCATTTCAGATTCTCCCTTCCCTATTTAATTAAGTTTGTATAAATTTAAAGTTGAGTACTTTTCTAGATTGGATGGTGTTATTTATATTATATCCTTTGAATGTGAAGGTGGTGGTGGCTTAAATTCACAGAATTTAAATTCTTGCTCTTATCTGGGCAGAGGATTAATTGTGAGACAGCATGCACGTTGGTACTCTGGACTCAAATTTCTGCTGTCTGATGATAAGCCAAACAAAGATTCAGGAAGGAATGAGAGGGAATCATATAGCAGTGATAAAGACTAACCTGAGCATAAGAACATACATTCTTTGTAGCCATAGCCAGCTCACTAACATGCCAGTATCTATAGTAACAACTCCTGGTAGCCAGCGGGAAGGGCAAAGAGTTCAATGAATTTCATTGTCTTTGTTTATGCTCATTTCATTTAGTTTCTATGAATTGTTGTATAGAGTCATCTACTACTATTGCTCAGGAACCATGGAATGTTTATGAAATTTACTAAATACGTTTTTTAATAGTAAAAATTCACAGAAATGTTTACTTAGTCTTTTCTTCTTACCATGAAACTGTCAAGGCTTTTTAAAAACAAGCACATGAATAAGCAAACCAACAAAAACTGATGTGGTGAGATTTTCTAGAAAAAGGGCCATAAGGTACTTTTCATAGAGGTGTAACATCTCATTAAAAATGAGCTTATGCTCTGGAGTAAGACTGACTTGCTCAAAATCTGCCTTTGTCTCTTAAGAGCTCTGTGACTGTTGGGATGTAAATTAACTCATCTGGCCTCAGTTTCTTGTGGAATAAAATGGTAATACAACCTATTTAAGGGAAAAATATATTATAAATTGAGGCTAAATTGAATTCATGTTTGTAAAGTGCTTACTAGTGTACCTTAAAATCTAATTTCCTTCTGTCTTTTATTGAAACGTTAAACAGATATTTCCTAACTGTCTTCTTGGTGATGAGACTAGAAGTAGCAGCAACAAAAAATGATACAGCATCTAACTGGATGGATGGAGTGCTACAAAAGCATATAGCATGCTCTAGAGTTAAGATATGGGCAATTAACCTGTGTGGTAGATTCATGGAAGAATCTGGGCTTCTGAAGAATGAGGATGACTTTGAAAAGTAGACAAGGTGAAGAAGGTAGGAGCATGCTGTGTGTAAAGCAGGGAGTGTATACTGGGTATGGGGAATAGCATAAGCAAAGACACTGTGGCAGTGCATGATGCCTTTGCCACTGAAAGATCAAGAATGGAAAAGTGCGCCGCCTGGGGAAAGCGTCGGGACCGGTGGCCTTTCCGGTGCGGCCACGTTTTAGGCTCCCATGGCTTCTACGCCGCCGTAGCCGGCCTTAGGTGGCCCCACGGCAAGGATGCAGGAGGTCAAAGGGCATTTTCCTAATGTCACGTCCTTGGTGACATTGCGTGGACATTGCTCCACTTCCGTTGACAATCTTAGCCCCTAATCTACAGAGACAACTCCAGGCCCATCTCCAGCCGAGATTTACATCTGAAGGCAGCTCAATGGTTCTGAAGCGGCGTCCTGGGGCTGGGGGGTTACCTCTAGGAGAAATAACGCGGTCCTGTGTGCTAGAAAGCGTAGGGGATCAGAACTTAAGCTGTCTGTGAGCGAGGAAAGCCGGCTCTTGGGCCTCCTACAGTGTAAGGAACTCTGCCCAGCTGTCTTGAGCCCTAAGATTGCCACCAGAGGTTGAGTGCTTATTAAGGGGCATTCCCGATGACTTCCTGCTTTCCAGTTAACCTCCATCCCTCCTGGAACTCCTTTCTGGGGAGAATGGGGGTCTTGTCTGTAACCCCAGCCCGAGTGCAGGGGTGGTGGGGGTGTGGCCAGCATGCCTGGCTTTGCACTGTCCTTAATAAATGCTCTGATAAACTGCTAAAAAAAAAAAAAAAAAAAAAGGAAAAGGAAAAGCACTGTGGGAAGGGTGATGGGAGAGGAGATAAGACCCTCTTTCTATTTTTGGTGAATCTCCCATTGTGTGGGTTTGGATTGGGAGATGGCCCCACCTGCCAGTGTGGAATCTGAAAGGAGGCAAACATCCCCCTCTCTATCTTCTGGCTGCTTGGGCAGGGCACTTAACTTTTGCTCAGCCACTCAGATATGTCTGCCTGTGACCTTGAATAGGGAAGGGTGATGGTAAATTGGAAAGGTTTGGAACAGTGCCACAGCAAGTGGCCAGCGGGAGGTACCATTGGGGGCAAAATGTGGCATGGATTTGTCTGTGTTATTTCCTTCCAGTCTTCTACAGAGCACGTTCGTTTTCCTGACCTGATTCTCCACCACTGTGGGATAATGTGACTACTTGAGAACCAATCTTCCTAATACATTTTTCCTCTGGATAAGCTCAAGAGAGTGAGTTCATTTTGCTTATAACCAGGAAGTGTTTCACACAATAGAGAATTTAGTCTTTTCAGTTGGTTATCTGTAGTTCTTTAATTTTGTTCAATGAATATCAAGTACCTCTGTAATGATACACTTTGATTTAATGTAAAATCAAATGTAAATGTGAAAAATAAACTTTTAAATTAAAAAATTTAAAAAATGTTTGACAAAGGATCTATAGAGGGAAAGGGGTAAGGTGGAGAATTAGTCACAGTAGTAATAATTTTAAGGTAATATATATTGAGTGCTTGCCTATGAGACAGGCACACAATTATGAGCTTATGAGCATTATCTCACTTACTTTGATAACAACACTAAGATATACACACTTTGATTATCAACATTTTCAGATGAGAAAATGGAGGTTGGGAGAGGATAAGTCATTTGCCACAAACCACCAGTGGGCAAGA
This sequence comes from Pedetes capensis, assembly GCA_007922755.1. NCBI lineage: Eukaryota > Metazoa > Chordata > Mammalia > Rodentia > Pedetidae > Pedetes > Pedetes capensis. The sequence continues at coordinate 185,543 of VMDO01001792.1, forward strand.
GGGGTACGGTCAGAGTATAAGACCAGATAGCCTGAATAGAGCTTCTCCTCTCTTAATCCAAGGTAGTACAGATAAGTGGGTGATCCTTTCCCTGAAGGAGCCAAAGGAGCATTTGTAGAAGAGGTTGTATCTGACTAGTCCTTAAAGAGCAACTAAGATTTTGCCCAGTAGAGAAGGTAAAGAAATGTTAGTTTAGCCTTAGAAGGTTCTGTGCAAGGACAGAGACAGGAAAGCCATTCTGTGTTCCAAGAGTGCTCATGGGCATAAGTTGTGGGGGTACTGGGGTATAGGCAGAGCGTATGAAGGTGAAGAGGCTGGAGGAAGGGTGACTGAGAAGGTGTTGGTGGTGGTTGTGAGGCATGCTGTCGAGTTGTGTCCGATTCATATAAACCCTCATGGGGTTTTCAATGGCTGATTGTTTTGGGATTGCTTTGGGAGTAAATTGCCATGTACTTCTCCTGTTTTTGCAGTGCTAGGAATCGAACCTGGATCCCCAGAGTGTGGAGCAGCACTCTACCAACTGAGCTAAACTCCCATCAAGGTGTTGGTAGCAGAGTCCAAATATAGGTTTCAAATGTAGCGAGGGGTAGACCATGTGAGTAGGTTTGAGTATGGTTTTTTTTTTTTTTTTTTTTGCATTTGTCTAGCATGCATGAATGGGGCTGAGATTTAGCTCAGTTGGTAGAGTGCCACTCTGCAGTCTCTGAGGTCCAGAGTTCGATTCCCAGCACCACAAATATGGGAGAAAGACATGGTAATCCACTCCCAAGGCAATCCCAAAACAGCCGGTTAAAACCCTATGAGGGTCGCTATGAGTTGGACACGACTCGATGGCACCTAACAACAACAACAAGCATGCAAGAGACTCTGGGTTCTATCCTCCAAACCCACCTCCCCCCACAATATAATTATGACTTAGTAGATTATATCCTTAAGCAGCTGGAAGTCATCAAGGAGGCTTAAGGAGAATGACAGTCACTGGCATCTTATTTTAGGAACATCACTCTGGCAATAGCATGGGGGAGGGGCTTGGATTGGGAATGATGGGTGTCACCAAGGTTGGCAAGACTCTGAAATAGGGCATGAAAATCCCAGGAGGACAGTGGGGATAGGAATATAGAGGAGGGCCTAGATTTAGGAGGCAGCCTTGAGGTGGGAGCCACAGGGCTTGCTGACTAATATGGTGTGGGTGGTTGAAGAGGAAGGAAGAATTGAAGATGACTGAGGTTTCTAGTTTAGAAACCTGAGCAATTGGTGATGTTATTAACTGAAATAGGAACAGTAGGGAGGAAATCATCCTATATGAGGCCTATTAGAAGCTTTATATACATTATTTCATTTAGTCCTAAACAACCCCAGGATGAAAAGATTAAGATGGGTATTTTATAGATTTAAAAAGAGAGCACCAGTGAGGTTAAGTATCTTGCCTGCGGTCATACAGCTGGTGAGAGCTGGACTGCAACATAAGCCCTTAACTCCAGAGCCCATATTCCTTCCATGATTGTATTCTACATTCTGATAATACTTTTAATTTGGAAAAAGAGACTTAAAGCCCAGGGGCAAGGTAATGGAAACAGGCTCCTCCCAGGAGTAATGCAGTATGAAGAGAGATTAAAGGCTGGCAGCACTGTCCAGCACAATTTTCTGCACTGCTGGAGATGTTTTATATTTGCCCTGTCCAATACAGTAGACTTTAGCCTGTGGGGCTGTTGAGCACTTGAAACGGGACTAGTGTGACTGAAGAACTGAAATGCCCATTCTGATTGGTTTTAATTAATTTCAAATTAATTTCAAAATAAATAAGCATGTGTGGCCAGTGACTGCCATATCCAACTGTTTAGGACTAGAAGAATGAGCCAGGCACAGAGTGGCCATTGAAGGAGAGGCCTGGATAGTACCTCTGAAAACTTTCTTAGATATTTGAGTATCTGCCTAAAATCTGTGGGAAAGATTGGTCCAAAGTCTGGGGACCACAATTCATTAGTTAGCAAGGGTCCCTTCCTAGCACAGAACCCAAACTTATTTAACCAGATTTTATCTTTAGAAAGAGAGTAAGTGCAATACCCTTACTCCCCCTCCCCCTCCTGCCGCTGGCCTGGAACTTGTGGCCCTTCTGCCTTAGCCTCCTGAGTGCTGGGATTATTCCACTCTCTTAGGAGGGACAAAAATCATATCATTTCCTCCATATTTATATATTTCTGTGTAGAGTGTTACTTATTAGCACAAGCACACCTGGGTGTACTGGTATAAGCCTGTAATCCCAGCATTTAGGAGGCTGAGGCAGGAAGAACATGAGTTCAAGGACAGCCTACGCTATATTGTGATACACACACCCCCCCCCCAACTCAACAAACTAACCAACAAATAAGAGCACAGGCTCCAGGCAAAGTGCCTGGGGTGCAAATCTCAGTTCTTCCACCAAATATGTTGTGCCTTCCTTTAGCTACTTCTCATTCTCAAGCCTTACTTTTCCTATGGGTAAGAGAGGGACACAGTAGTACCTCCCTCATAGGGTAGTTGTGAAAATTAAGTTAAATAACCCATGTCATATACTAACCAGTCTCTGGCACATGCTAAACACTCAGTAATAGTTGTTGTTGTTGTTGTTGTTAGGTGCCGTTGAGTCGGTATCCGACTCATAGCAACCCTCATAGGGTTTTCAATGGCTGACTGTTTTCGGGATAGCCTTGGGAGTGGATTGCCAGGCCCTTCTCCCATTTTTGCGGTGCTGGGAATTGAACTCCAGGACCTCAGATACTGCAGCGCAGTGCTCTACCAACTGAGCTAAATCCCAGCCCCCCAGTAATAGTTAGCTATTCTATAACCAGCATCTTGTACTTTGCACCTCTGTGTTTTGACATTTACTCAACTCTATTTTTGCTTATGTAACAGGTATTTTCCCAGATCTCTAAATGTCAGAACATTCCAAAAGAAATACACATACATCAAGATAACAAGGTAGAGATCTGAAGTTACTTAGACATTACCGCAAGCATGAGTTTTCCAGCTATTTCTGTATTTCTTTGTGATTTCTATATTGTTAAAGTACCGTATCTTAAATAATTGTAAAAGCAAATAATGGCCCTGGTGTTTTGTTGTGATCATTAAAATTCCCTTGGTTTCACCTCACATAGTTCAAACACCACATGAAGAAATAAGAATGGTATAAGCTCTAAATATTGGCACAAATGATTTCTCGATGTCTTGTAGTTCTTAAGAATTTCATGCAACGTTGGTTGAAATACTTAATGCCTAGTCTTTGGCTATCTTAGAAGTGGTTGGATAGGTTGTTGATCAAGAACTATTTAAAGACTAATGACTTCACAAGAAGGAACAAGTAATAGGATCCCTTTTGTTGCCACCAATTTTGTATTTTGTAACCACTGGGTTTAAAAGCAACACTGTAGACGTGTGTGGTGGCACGTCCCTGTAATCTCAGAACTCAGAAGAATGAAGTGTGGGTTTGAGGCCAGCATGGGCTACATAGATCCTGGCTCACCCTTTCCCCTAGAAACAAACAAATCCAAAAACAAACCAAAAACAAAAACAGCAATGTTAATAGTCTTGCAATTTTCTCCCCATTAGCTTGGAGGTTCCAGTGACCTGGGTCCCAGTGCCAGTTCTGCCTGATTTGTCTGTTTTAAGGGAAAGTCATTTATGACTCTGGGCTACACAGATGCAAATGGCTATACAATCTAAGAAGGTCCAGATTTGATTCTGGAATGGTCTGTCAAGTATCTCTCCCACTAAAATTCATTGAGTCTGCACCTCCATCCCCATTTAGGTGGGCCTTCGGCCTTAAGGGGTTTACAGAGGTAATTTCTACATGCTGTTCACAGTTTTTACTTCATGCTGTATAAAACATGCTCTTAGAATAGTCTTGGAATATTTCCTTAGAAAACAATTCATGTGTGAGTCAGCACTAAGGGAAAAACCCACTCACAATAGCTATCAAAATTGCATGAGGTGGGAAAATGAGAAATGGTTTTCTTCATAAACTTAAATGATGAGGTATAGAGAAACCAATTACTTATTTATAAAATGAGTGTGCGGTGGAAGGCTTTATGCAGCACAGCCAACGTGCTGTTACATATTTAGCAAGACGAGAGAGGGTATCGGGAAGACTGCTCCATTCTGCCTTAAAACTATTACTACTATAGATGCTCCTTTCAGGGAGAAAGAAAATGTGTGTCGGGGACGCGCGAAGGAAGGAAGCGAAGGAAGGTTAAAAGCCTGCCCTCCGGCCCCGCCCGTCCTCCCTGGAAATAATCGAGGGACTGTCCTCCTGCAGCCGCAGAGCCCTCGGTGCCCGTTTCGACGTCACTTTTCAGGGCATCCAGGGATTCGGCTCGCCGGGGAGGTGACTTCCCCATCCCCCTGGTGGGGTCCTGGGGGATGCGGGACGTCCCCGAGGCCCGGGGCGAAGTCCTGCGGCTGGGAGGCTTGGGACCCGCACCGGGGGAGCGGCGGCCGCTGGAGGGCGCGGAAGCGTTTCCTGGGTGAGCGCGGCGGCCGTGCCCGCCTCCGGAAGGCTGATTGCATCAGGTGTGGAGCGGGGCGCCTTCTGGGCCCAACCTGGCGGCCACTGCGCCTGCGCGCATCGCCCCGCCCAGCCGCCGCCGCCTTGGCGGACTCCACCGCGGGTTTTCCTCTGGGTCGGAAGGAGACCGCGCTCCGAGAGGAGGGCGCTGTACACCGCCCCGGGACCCCTGAGAGGAGAGGGTGGCAGGGCGGGGCTCTGGGGATCCGCGGGGAACTGGGGGATCCGAGAGAATAGAGTGCGGTGGGAGAGGATCGTCTGGAAGCCGGTCGATCCCTGCTACTGACGGGTGGGGTGGTCTTTGACTAATTTCCTCTGCTCTATGGACCTGACGAATGCAGACTAGAGCCACAAGGCTCTCAGGGGCACAGTCTGTGTTTTTCCCAAGTGGCTAAACTGTGGTCTTAGACTATCCTGGGTTCCCAGGCTTGCTAGATTCGTCTTGGAGTGCAGAGACTTAGACCCAAGAGTGAGTTCTTTCATGGATTTATGGGGATTTTTCTGTGGTAATACTTTTTTTTTTTTTTCCTGTTGTAGAGGGAGCAACAGGATTGTCGGCCTCCAGCTGGGTCTGAGGCAAATAATTGTTCACAGAAGAGGTTATAGGGTGCAAAAGACACACCCCCGTCTTCCACAAGGAGGCTGCTCACATTTCTAAGAGCCCCACCCTAAGCCTGTGTCTGAGTTCCCTTTTACACTTGTTGTTGTTGTTGTTAGGTGCCGTCGAGTCGAGTCTGACTCATAGAGATCCTATGTACAGCAGATCGAAACACTTCTGTGCCAGGCAAACAATCTTATTTATGTTTAAGCCCATTGTTGCAGACACTGAGTTAATCCATCTGGTGGAGGGTTTTCCTCTTTTCCGTTGACCTGCCACTCTTCCAAACATGATGTCCTTCTCCAGGGATTGTTCTCTCCTGACTACATGTCCGAAATATGTAAGACGCAGTTTGGCCATTTTTGCTTCCAAGGAGCACTCTGGTTGTACCTCTTCTAGGACAGATCTGTTGGTTCTTTTGGCAGTCCAT
>VMDO01001793.1:0-151409 GCA_007922755.1 Pedetes capensis
GTCAATGGGATTACAAGTGCACGCCACTGTGCCTAGTGCTTTTTTTTCCTTCTTTTCTTTCCTTTCCATTTCTTGCTCTTTGCTCTTCTTTCTCTAACAACTGTGTGCACATTTCTCTCTTCTCTTGGGCCTGTCATTTTCTCTTTCTATCTAAGACACTTTTCCATCTTCTCTATCTATGGTGCTTTTTCCTCTTGAAGCCTGCCCAACTCTGGTCTCTCTGACTTTACCTTTCTCAGGGAAACAGAAACATCCTTATGCAGATTCACCCAGAGAACCCACTTAATTTTGAGGTCCTTCACAGGTTGACCTAAGCTTTTCCAGGGGTCTTGGTCTTCTCTGTAATTATTTCTTAGTGGTGTACTATCTCTTAACAAACCTTATCTATACTCTCTACTGTAAAGAAAAAGAAAAAAAGAGAAATTGACCTTTTTCCTGTGGCTTAGTTCTCAATTAACCTGAACATGTGAAAATAAGAAAAGAGTATTTTACTTTAAACCCTCTCTAATTCCATCTCATATATCAGTAGGACAAAATCCTATAAAGAATAATAAAAATAGTATAAGAGGATAGGGATAAGTGGCGACTATTTTATGCAGTATTATCAGGGACACCTCTCTGAAGAGGTGACATGTTTTGAGTGAAAACCTGCTTGAGGTGACCCAAATATGCAGCCCAAAGGAAGTCCATGCTCTAATACCTGAATGTTGGCTTATCTTCCCCTGGCTGCTGTGTCTCTTGGTATTTATTGTTTTTTATAGGGATAGCTCATTTCAGTCACTTTTTCAGTTTCGCAGTTATAAAAAGCACACCAATAATTGACAGATTTGATTGGTTTTATTGAAGGTAAGTGATAATAGTGATAAGACTTTATTGAAGATAAGAGTGTTCATGGAGAGCAGTTGCACCCTATAACTTTATAACGCTGGGCTGACTGTCCATTCCTCTGTCATTTCCACATTCTTTCCTCCTAGAAAGTGTGGGATCTTTCCCTCATCTAAAGCTAGAAGCTAACTGGCTGCTAAACCCTAAAATTTGGGGTCCAGCATGGGGAAATGTTTATCTTTTATCATTCCCAAATATAAAATTGTTGCATTTTAAAATTTCAGATGAAAATGTTCTTTCTGTACAGATAATTCCATGTTGTACATGTTTGAACACTTCTTTAGTTATTTCACAAATAAACCTCTAAATCATAAGTGAGGGGTCTCAAGAAGCTCATATTGAATTCTGCCCCTCCCTAGGTAGGCTATTCAAGCTTCCTCAGACAGCAGGAGTTATAGGGACACGGAAATTTCAGGTCTAAATCGCAAGTTCTGAGCAAACCAGAACTGTATAGACTTCTGTATAGACTTAGTTCCCAAATCTCCATTTTTGAGGGCCCCATGTAGAGCACAATTTCTTAGCTCAGTCCTAAGGTCGAGCCATGGGAAGAGTTTGACCACCTCCTCTAGACATGATTCCATCTCATTGGGCCACCTTTACTCTAACCGCATGATTTAGGGGTCCTGCTGTTTCTCCAAAGGTCTCTCCTAATACTAGAGTTACTAAGAGATGAAGCTTTCTTTGAGAAGACGTAAAGAAGTAAACAGAAACCACATATGTTTTCTCTACTCTCAGAAACATTGCCTATGGCCATGTTATTGATCTTCCAACACCAGGAAAGAGTGTAGGTTGGATCTGCCTATTTTATTCATCTTGTCCATCTGGAACTGTTTCTCTTTAAAGGAGAGTTCCCCTTAACCACCTTTTCCCATGACCTTGCTTTATGGACAATAGGGTAGAGATTTACTATGGGTGAATTTCACAAACTAAAATAGAAGGATCATTGCTTCTCAGAGGTTTTCTTTTTTCATTTTATTTCCCCAAGCAGAATGGAATATTTTTGCCAATATGATTTAGTTCCTGTGTAGTCACAAATGTTCTGGTTGTAACCATTCCATAATGGGGGGAAAAGAAATGGTGCCTGCTGAAACACATTTGTGTCATATTTATGGGAGGGCAAGAATTCTTATGGTAGGTGGAGAATTTACTTGTTTATCCAATTCCCTGAGGTGGTGCTTAACAAAGATTTGACTTCAACAGTCCTAGTTCATACCTAGTCCAGTTGTCTGCATTTGAACTAGAGCTTCTGGTCCCAACCTTGTTTGTCTCTTGTCAGCAAATGTTACTTGTGTAATTTCAATTTCCTTCCAAAACAACCTCTCTCTATGCACACATTAGGAGACTCTTCTATTGCCATTGGGAAATTTTAACTTTAGAAATATTTTGGTGCATTTTTATCTCAGATCCTTGTCTTCACTGAAATTAGATTATCTAACCACATTCTATAGAAACTTGCCACAGTGATCCTCTCAAAATAACAATATTCTCAAAATTTGTGCAGAAAACTCTCGTCTTTTCCCTTAGAAGAGATTTTTAAAAAATGATTGTAGAAATTCCAGTAACTCTCCATATTTCAGAGGATTCAATATAATAATGATGTTGACAATAATGACTATATCTAAACCGCTTTGGATACCTTCTTTATCTGCATCATATGTGGTCACTGACATTGTGATGTTCTAGAATTTATTGTGTAATGCAGTTATGCTGAGTAGTTTATTTTCTAATTTCATAATATTTTAAAAAAAGAACCATTAACTTTAACCATCTGTCACGGTTAAATTATTATAAGTAGAATTTCAGAATGATGAAAAATTGATAAACATAAACATATTTATGTACGTATCCACCTGAAGCCATACCACTGTGGCATCTGATCCTGTCAGATCTCGGAAGGCAGGCAGGATAGGGCCTGGTTAGTACTTGGATGGGAGATTGCCTGGGAGTCCTGGGTGCTCCAGGCTTGGGAGAAGGACATGGCAGCCTACTCCTCCCCCCCAAAATCAATCATTAAAAACCCTATAAATAGAGGAGAGGCACTGACAATAGTGCCATGCATGGCACAGTGTCAGATAGTGTTTTGTCTGTTATACATTGGGTCAGTGTGAGTCGGACCTAACTTGAAGACACTTAGTGACAACAATATGTATGCATACACACAGCTACATGCACATATATTCGGGCACTTACACAAAGAATCATGGGCTGAATTAACTTGTGAAGCATTGTTCCTTTGGTTAGACTCAGTAGAGTTTAAGAACATATCTTGAGTCCCCCAATTAATTTTCATTGAAATAATGCCCTGAATTTTTGTAATCATGTAATTATATCTCTATCAAGCTGAAAGAGTATTCTTAGAAGCAGTGCCATTGCCTCCCTTTGAAGATGTGTACCTGTGAAGAGTTACATGCATATACCTATATTACAAATCAAAATTGATTCTCACTTCCTTTTAAGCTCCAGAAACAGGATTTATAAGGTGTGATCAGCATTTTCTCTTCATGGAATGAATTTTCTTTTCCACATTTTAGAATGAGTATATGTCTTCACCCTGTTTGAATCCGTTCTGGCCATTGTCAGATTAGATGATATTTTTCATTAGTTTTGGTGCCAGGTAAGAGGCATTGTCTGCAGAAAGCAGCCAAGGCATGCTTTCACCATTCTTGTTTTTCCAATGACTTACTCAAAAGTTGATTCGGTGTTTCTCAAATAAAAACTACCTCTAATTGAAAATTTATGAATTAAAACCTATAAGAAGGAGGATTGTTGTTATTGTTAGGTGCCATCGAGTTGAGTCCAACTGAAAGTGACTCCATGTAGAGCAGAACAAAACACCCCCCAATTCTGTGCCAGGCAGATGATCTGACTTATGTTTAAGCCCATTGTTGCAGACACTGTTTGGGGGGACATGGAAGGGAAAAGTGCTTTCACCCCAAGATCTGGTTTAAATCTCACCAGCTGAAAATCCAGGACTTTGATACACCTACCAAGAAAACTGCTGTGAGAACTGTCTGCATAGAGACATTATTTTGAGAGATATTTCAAATGGCCATGGTAAAATAGCTACACTTAGGGTAAAAATGGGCTGGGATTTGGCTCAGTTGGTAGAGCGCTGCACTGCAGTCTCTGAGGTCCCGAGTTCAATTCCCAGTACCGCAAAAATGGGAGAAGGACCTGGCAACCCACTCCCAAGGCAATCCCGAAACAGTCAGCCATTGAAAACCCTGTGAGGGTCGCTATGAGTCGGATACCGACTCGACAGCACCTAACAACAACAACAACAAGGGTAAAAATGGATGTGATGTTTGAGTTTAATCTTACTTTCCCTTCTGTAATCCTGTGCGTCTTTGAGAACCTCACAAATGGGATTATTGGCCATGTCTGCAGTGAGCATATGCCCAGACAACTCCCGTGGGACACATTTCTTATCTGTAAACCTATACAATGTACCTCAAGGACCACCTTAAAATCTCATTTTACTAAATGGAAGTTTCTGTAATAGATGGTATACCAAAACATTTCTACATACTCTTTTAAATCCCTAAACAATGCAACTTCTTTAAATGTTTCCCTAACCCTTAACAATGGACTTTGTTAAGTCTTTTAAATTCTGAACAATGGAATTTCTTTCAATGTTTCAATCTTATTGACACCTTCATAATCCACAACAAGGGCTTTTCTAGGTGGAGCTTGAGGTTCACGTCACACTAGGCACCCAGAGCTGGAGGTTCAGGACTGACATAACATGGGGTGTGCCCTAGGTTAAATAAAACTAGAAGGAACCTGTGCCCACATGCTCTCTTCTTTTAAGAGGCCAGTGCTCATTTCTTGGATGTATGCAGTGAGTGTTTTCTCTCTTTCTTTATGAGGGTCAGCACTTACTCTTAAGTGTACTTAATAAACTCTATAACTTTGTTTCACTTTTTGGCTCAGCCTCAAATTCTTTTCTGTGCTGAGGCCAAGGACCCAGCTTAATCTGAGCAGAGGTCCTGTCTAGGAGAATTCTTCAGGCCATAGAGTAACACTGAGTTGCATCTCTGCTGCACTGTTGGTGACATATAGAAAAAAGGTAAATGATAAAACCTTTTTCTGTCAGAATGAAACTAAACAAACAGAAGTCTCTTTGATTCTGAGGCAAGATAGAAAGATAGGGAAATTTGGGGGACATGAAAAGGGATCTGGCTTGATCTGACCAGCTGAGAATCAAGAACTTTGACACAACTACCAGGAAGACTGCTGTGAGGATTGCCAGCGTGGAGACATTATTTTAAAGAGACATTTTAAATAATGAAAATGTTAAAATACAAATAAGCTATGCTTAGCGCCAAAACGTACGCAAGTTTTTGTGAACTTGACCTTGTTTTCCCCTCTGTAATTCTGTGCTGCTTTGAGACACACCCAGGCAATTTCCTCATGACTCTTTTCTTAAATCTGTATCATATAAAAGTTGTTGTTGTTGTTGTTAGGTGCCATCGAGTCGGTATCCAACTCATAGCGACCCTCATAGGGTTTTCAATGGCTGACTGTTTCGGGATTGCCTTGGGAGTGGATTGCCAGGTCCTTCTCCCATTTTTGTGGTGCTGGGAATTGAACTCGGGACCTCAGAGACTGCAGCACAGCGCTCTACCAACTGAGCTAAATCCCAGCCCCATATAAAAGTAGAGACACTTAATCCTGGGGGAAGGCAGCACCCACTGACCCATCACTAGAACACGTGGTACACATGTCATGGGTTGGACAGGTGACAAACTCGAGACTGTCCCGTGGGATTTCAGTTCAGCTAGATTCCCCTGTCTGATATAGCCTATTTGAATTGCCCTTTGTCCCCAGCTCAGGGCCTTGAACCAGCTTTGTGACTGCGTTGTTATATTAAGGTATTATCTAACCCCCTGCAGTGGCTCTCTTTGCATCATGTATGGACTCTCTGCTCTCGCCTTTAGTAAGACCCCTGTGAACACTGCACCTGCTTTAACTGTTTCTTTGCATTTCTATAACCTACACGTCATTGTGTGAAGTATAATGTATGACCTGAGAGTTAATACTGGTAATTAAGATTAGAATAAAAGAACATGTGATTGCCAGTGGCAATGAATACCAAGTGAAATCAGAAGTACTTGGTGAATTAAAGCCAGACACTGATGTAGCTTGTGAATTTATTGTTATTCAATAATTTCTGACATTTTAGAAAGACGCAAATGTATCTGTTTCTGACATAACCCACTCACAACAAAACACCAGAAGCTCTCTAAAACAAACATGACACTACATAGAATAAGAAAATGGAAAGGATATGGAATTGTAGAGTCTTGTTTCTCTGGGAATTATTTGTCAAATAATTTTACTACTGTCCTCCTCATATTCGTTTGCTTCTTAATTGTATATCATACCATTTAGCTTGTAACTTGATTTTCATTTATGTTTCTCTGTTAGATTATAAGCTCTTAGAGGACAGGGACAATATCTAAAACACTTTCTCTTCCTCAGAATTTCTTTGCACACAGAGTAGTAGTAAACGGATGCTTAAAATTCTTGTTTAATTGATCTTTTTTCAAACCAATAGTCTCCTTGGCCTGTGGGTTAATTGAAATCCATTTAGCAGCAAATATGTGTGTGATACTGATCCAAGGAAGGAAATGCTGTAAAGTCTAGGGTGAGCCATCCATCATGGCCGAAGGTAGAATTGGTTTCTTATAGGAGACTAACAATGTTGGGTATAGTATATACTAAGTAGATGACAGGCAGAGCCAGTGATAAATGGGGTGGTTGCACTATTATGTGGGAAACTGATTGGGAGAATATTACACAGGGTCTTTTACTGCCATTTTCCACCCGAGGAAATTGTTCAAAACCATACCAGGTAAGGCCCTCTGATAAAGAATTGATAGTTATATTTTTGTTGTTATACTTTTGTTGTGATTTGTGGCTTTCTGAGTAGTCAAATTAAGGTTTGTCTTTCTATGTCAGCTGTTCTACGTGTCTGCAATCCCAGGCTGGCATTCCAAAACTGAGCTTTAACCAATTGAATAGCTAGAAATATTGCTATCAAGAGACATAACTGGGGGCTGAAAATACCATGACCTATATTTGTATAGGATTTTTACAGTGTTGGCAACCTGTCAATTTTATTTTATGGTTAACCACCATGAAATGCTGTAGGAAGAAAAGTTTCATTTTCTCCTCCATGGCAAAGCTAAGTCTGTAATACCACACTTCCAAATTCCATGAGCCCTCTCTTTCCCTTGCTGTTTAAATATTTATACATAAGTTGCTAAGGTAAATTAAACATCAATATACTCCAAGGTTGTGAATCTGTTTTATAAGAACATTAATAAACGTGAAGGTGAAAGCTGAATTCAAGCATTTTAGGGTAGGAGAACTACTTATACCGTTCTGTTTTGTTCAGGCAGAATCAATTTCAGTTTGTTACAGTTTTAATGCCTGGAATGTAAGAATGAAATTCATTCCAGAAATGGGAAGCAACAGTCTAACACATATTGCCTTGCTTTTTATTAGTTTATCTCAATTCTACTCACTTTTAAAATATGCTGGCTGTATTTTCCATTGCCTCTCCTTCCTTTCTATTTATTTTAGTTTTTAAATTAATAAATTAATATTTTGTACTGTGAGGAGATTGAGCCCAGAACCTCATACAAGCTAAGCAAATGCTCTAACACTGAGCTGTACTTTCAGCCCCCTTTTTGTTTTTTATTTTGAAAGAGGGTCTCACTAAGTTGTGGAGTCTGATCTAGCCTTGAACTTAAGATTCTCATGCCTTAGTCTCCCCAAGTAACTGGAATTATAGTCATGTACCACCATACCTAGCCCTCTTTTGTATTGTAAAAGAGAAAAATCTATCAAGGTATTTGATTTTTAAGGATGTATAGCTTATTTCTTATTTGGATGTAGGATGTACATCTTTTATTGTTACCTAAATTTTAAATGTAAGATATAATTTTTGCATTTCATCCCTCCAAAGGAATGACAAAGTTGCCAAATTGGAGAAGAAAATTTTATTTTTACAAAATAACTCAACTTTTAAGTCAAGGACGAGGATCTAGAGCCAAACATCTAAAATTCCTGGTACGTCTTCAATAGGCTGATCCTACATTTATTCACAAATGTTTGCTGACCTCGCTTTTCAGAATATAAAGTAAATAAGGTAAGATTTCTTCCCTCAGGTAGCTTACAACACTGAGTGTAAATAAATGCTGGTGTATCTAAGTTCAAATGTAGACATGGCATGTTTAATGCCACAAAAGGCAAGCATAGCTTGTAAAAAAACTAACGACAGAGAAAGAAGGACATGAAACAAGTTGAAATAAGTAGGTATTGGTCAGCTTTTCATTATTACAGCAAAATACCTGAGCCAGCTAACTTTATAAAGAAGTAAGGTTTATTGATTCATGGTTTTGGAAGCTCAAGGGCATGGAACCTACAGGGGTTTATTTCTGCTGAGGACCTCATGGTACATGGCAACTGGCGAAGTATATGGGGAATCATAGGTGAGGAAGAGTTAGCTGCATGGGGACAAAAACAGGCCACAGGGTCCCAGGAGAGCTACCTTCCAGGGCATGCCCCCACTGACTAAGGACCTCCTATCTGGGTCCTCTTCTCAAGGTTACACCACCTCCCAATAGCACTGCCCTTGGGACCTAGCCTTTAATCATGATGAAACTGTGGGGGACCTTTGAACAACACAGAGACCGTAGTAAGTCATTGCCAAGAGTTTAAAAGAGGCCGGGTGTGGTGGCGCACGCCTGTAATCCCAGCGGCTCGGGAGGTGGAGACGGGAGGATCACAAGTTTGGGGCCAGAGGCAGTCTGCGTAACTTAGCAAGACCCTATCTCAAAAAGTAAAAAAAAAAATGGGCTGAGGTGCAGCTCAGTGGTCCAGCACTTGCAGAGCATTCAGGCACGAGGCCCTGCATTCAACCCCCAGTACCGCAAAAAAAAAAAAAAAAAAAAAAAAAGTTTAAAAGATATTTTTAACTGTTAAAATAAGGAAAACTTTGATGATTTAGAGCAAAGAAGCAAAGGAAACTTGCAAGTAGGTAGAATATTATATGAACTTGAGAGTGGGGCCACCCATGCATGGCATCTTCAAGTGTTCAGAGGTGGTTAATTCTAGAAAGTAAAGTTCTATACTGTGTAAAATTTACTTTAAATGTAGCCAAGCTACTGACATACTTCTTTTCTTCCCTTATTAACTTCTTGATTCAATTTATGTTGTTGGTAGGTGTCTGAGATGATGTCATGGAATATATGTTGAATGTAGTATGTGATGTATGTATATACACACACCATATGTATGTATGTATGTATATGTATAGGAATATATTTGCTTGTCTCTGTCTTTCTACTTATAGTCTTACCAACTAGAAAAGGTACTTGTTTCACTAATTTGTAGGCAGGCTATCAGAATGATTCAAAGTTTTTTCCTAGGACCATTTTGATATTCAGATTGCTGTTCTCTTAAAAGGTGTCATGGTCCTAGTGAACATTAGGAGTTATTATGCAATTATTCATAAACTTATGCCATAAATCACATCTTTCTAAATCGTATTTTCTGAGTATTCAGATAACAATGATTGTTGCTGTTGTTAGGTGCCGTCGAGTTGTGTCCTACTCATACTGACCCTTAGAAGGTTTTCAATGGATGATTATTTCGGGATTGCTTTGGGAGTAGATTGCCACATCCTTCTCTCATTTTTGTGGCCCTGGGAATTGAATCTGGAACCTCAGAGACTGTAGAGCAGCACTTCACCAATTGAGCTAAATCCCAGCCCCAAGAATGATTGTTGTTGTTGTTGTTAGGTGCTGTCAAGTCATGTGCGACTCATAGCGACCCTCATAGGGTTTTCAATGGCAGATTGTTTCGGGATTGCCTTGGGAGTGGGTTGCCACATCCTTCTCCCATTTTTGCAGTGCTGGGAATTGAACTTGGGACCTTAGAGACTGCAGAGCAGTGCTCTACCAACTGAGCTAAATCCCAGCCCAAGAATGATAGTATGTATTTATTTTTTACTATGTCATGAAAATAATTGAGATAACCAGTAGACATCTTCTGATGCTGATTCCCAGACCAATTTATAGACTCCAACTCTCACATGAAGTCTGGACTTTATGTCAGACATCTTGTTGACTGTCACAATAATTAAAAAATTAATTGCACTCACTTCCCCCCATCATGAATGTTTTCTTCAACTTGTTCCTCTTCTGGTATCTTCACCTTTACTAAAGACACCTAGTGCTCTATCTTCTAAGCAAAAATGTTTGCTGTGGTGAATTAATTTTTATTGCTTTATCTTCCATGTCCAAGTGTTGAACAGTTCTTAGGGGTTCATCCTGACCACGCTGGCTGATCATACTCTTATGCACATCAGCATTCCTACACCACCTGCCCACATTTCAGGGTCTCTTCTTTTGAGGACCTTGAAGACATTTTTCCTCTGCTGAGTCAGTGCTTGGGACTTTCCCATTCCTAGCCCTTCCCCTCACCTTACCTTTCTGTTCCTGGGTTCATAAAGCTGCTGGAGAGCTTTTGGGGGCCCCTCAGCATTACGATCATCCCCAAATCTATGCTGATCCATCTAATTCTAGAGCTAAGTGTAGTTCCACGAGAGGAAATGGGAATGGGGAAAGTTGGCACTTTCTCTAGTTTTAGCTCTTAATTCATTTTCACAATAAGTGACTAAAAGTTTTATTTCTACTTTCATTTTGGATCATTGTTTTCTTTTTCCTTCCTTCCTCCTCCTCCTCCTCCTCTTCCTCATCCTTCTCTCTCTCACCCTCTCTCCCTCTCTCTCTATTCCCCTCTCTCTTTCCTTCTTTCTCTCTTTCTTTCTTTCTTTCTTTCTTTCTTTCTTTCTTTCTTTCTCTCTTTCTCTCTTTCTTCTCTTTCTTCTCTTTCTTTCTTTATTCCTCTCCTCTCCTCTCCAGCAGTACTTGGAGGTTGAGCCCAGGGCCTCACACATACTTTGCCAGTGTTCTACCATCGGGTTGTACACTCAGCCCATTTGCTATTATTTTATTTTTGAGATAGGGTCTTGATGTATTATCCAGGCTTCTTCTGGCCTTGAACTTGTGATCCTCCTGACTCAGCCTCCTGAGTCCCTGGGATTATAGGCATGCACCACTGCGCGCAGCCCTGGATCATTGTTTTTAATCAACTAGTCTGACATCTAATGGCTGGGTTCTCTATAGCTAACTTACTCTCTGACAAATTGACATGGCCAGTGGCGAGTAAGTAGCTGATTCAGCATTGTGCAATTGTAGGGGAGCCAACAATACAATGTTCTTCAGGCCTCCTCTTAGAGGGAGATGATGCTGGTTCTTGGGGAGTTCTCAGGCATTATGGAAGGATGCTAGCAGATCCTTTCTAAGTTTGATGGTTCCATGGGGGCACTTTGCCAGTGGGTTCTGGGAAGTGCTAGTGGCAGCTGTGGGTATCCCTGGAGGATTACAACAGACTGTTCCTAGGAACTTTTTGGTTCCAAGAAAGACCTTTGGTCCTTGGCTTTAACCTGTTACTCTCTGGCTGCGCTCACCCAGTGGCTAGACACACATCAGAGGGTTTGGGACGAAGAGGGTGGTAGCCCCTTAGTTCTGCTCAGGGCCCTCTACTGGCCAATCAGAGTTGGCCTAAGGCTCCCAGGAGCTGAGTAACTCCAAGCGGTCCCGGACCCCAATCTACACCTCACAGTGCAGTCAGCTGTAGACACAGGGAGAGAAAACAAAAACACTAACATGGGCTTCCGGAATGCTGAACCTCAGCATCTGAAGGACAAACCAGAGAGACTTGATCAGACCCCGCTGGAGATACGCTAGCTGTGGTCAGCAAAGGAGAGTGGCCTGGGGTGCATTGCAACAACCCCTCTATCCTCAGAGGCCCCGAGGGCAGGCACTGCCAGGGGAACACAGAATAAGCACCGCTCCAGCTCTTTCTGAGGAGCCCCAGCCCCCTGCACCCCATGACCTGAGCCACCGGACAGAAAAGCTGCCTGCTCACCCAGCGCCCTCCTCCCAGCATCCCTGGCCAAATTCTGGTGGTGGCTCCCACCCCTGACACGGGTGAACACTGCCTTTTCACATGGACTGGGGGGTAGGGCTAAGGGCCTTGAGCGTGTCTATACAGGCCTTTGGAAATAAGATTAGGCATTAAGTTGATGCTCCTCTGCCCCCAGGAATGATCAGAGTCTCATCCTAGGATTAGGGATCAGAGGAGATGTGGCGGGAAGTTGTTCCTCTTCAGCCTTCTAGATTCTTGTGCCCAAGCATCTATTGTTCCTGCAAACCCCGGCCCCCAAATGAGGGGAAAACAGATGGCATTCTCTGGAAAACAGATGGTGTTCTCTGGTTTAGGATCAAGGCAAGCACCGTGAAGTCCCTTGCCCAAGTCCAGCAAGGGGTGGGTCCCTTTGGCTCTATGAATCTCCTTTGTTTTAGTCTCTGCTACTCAGTGTCTAATTTGTTTTGAGGTATGGTCTTTGTACCCCATCGGTGTGCTTTGCATTCACACCTCATGGGCAATGTGTGCTTAGAGCCATCTTGGTGGCATAGAGAGAAACCATGGGTCTACTGGACTCATGGGCTATAGCTAATGGTGTAGCCATTGATTGGGCCATTGGCAAGCCATAGATTGACCACAAAACAATCTCGTCTATGGGGCTGAAACATTTAGACAAAAATTAGTTCTGCTCCTACAAAGTTTTTTCTTCTTAACCTATATGGATTCTCAGCAGAGAGGCACCTCCACTAATCAAGAGACCACAACCAGTTTCTTAACTGTATGTTTTATTTATTAGGTGCTATTGAGTTGAATTGGGAGAAGGACCCAGCAACCTGCTCCCAAAAATCAATCTGCCATTGAAAACCCTATGAATAACAGAGAAGCACTGACAAAGTGTTTCACCTGTTGTACATAGGGTCATTATGAGTCAGATACTGACTCGATGGCACACAACAACAACAACAACATTGAGTTAAATCCGGCTCATAGCTACCCTAAGTACAGCAGAAAGAAACACTATGCAACACTGTGCCATGCACATGATCTTTTATGTTTGACTCTGTTGTTGCAGCCACTTGTTTCTCCTCATTTTGAATCATGCCACATCAGCAAATGGAGGTCTTGGGGGTTTACTCCATTCTCATCTTTGCAGTTGACTCTACTTGGAGGAGGCAACTCTTCCCCAGTCATCTCTTGAATGCCTTCCAGCCTAGGGGACTCATTTTCTGCCACTATATTTGACAGTGATTCTCTGCTATTCATATGGTTTTCAATGATTAATTGTTTTGGGAGTGGGCTGCCAGGTCCTTCTCCCTAGTCTGTCTTAATGTGGAAGCTCAGCTGAAACCTGTCCAGTATGAGTGACCCTGCTGGTATCTGAAATATCAGTGGCCTAGCTTTCAGTGTTATAGCATCATGTAAGCCACCACAGCATGACAAGTTGATAGACACATGGGGGCTTAACTATAGGAGTCATTGTATAATATACTTTCTAAGAAAATACTCTTCTTTCCCTTCTCCTTTCTTATCTTCTTCCTGTGACCTGAACCTTAGGCTCACCAGCTCACGTTTTAGTTGTCTTCCTACCTGCTCTTTATTCTATCCTTAGCGCTCTGTCTCCCTTAGTAACCTCCTACTTAGCCCACAAAACTCACTCCAAAATTACTCCTACTCTTAAGATTTGCTTGTATTCCTCACTTGAGGCTTCAACCCTGATGAGGTATTGTTTGTTTACAAGAATACCATCATAACATTTAGACAAGGAAATGGGGATTTTTAAACACAGAGTGTTGCCTGCTCCTAAACTGTGTGTCTTTACGAGAGGCACAATGTTTTATCTGTCATCGCATTCCAAGTTCTTGTAGTTTTTCAACAAAATTTGTTGGTGAAATAAATGAAATCCTGAGTAGATTGATATTATTTCTCTATGTAACTTATAAACTAGACCATGACATAAATATCGTCTGAGTGGTAGACCTGCTTAATTCATATTGCTGCAGGTGTATCGACAAGTTTTCTGTAGAAAATAGACTATTAGAGGTGGAAAGAGCTTAGATATCATCTTTGTACACTTTTAAAATGTGACTGATGAAGAAACCGTGAATCCCCCAAACTGAGGAACCTGCCCTGTCTGTCTCACAGCTGATTGGTGGCAGGATCTCCATCCCTGTTTGGTATTATGTCTCTCGTAGGGTGCTCTGCCGAGTGCAGGGAAGAAGTGACTTGGTATGCTGCCTTTCATCTGAGCCACATTGGAAAAGCTAGATTTGTGTTTCCTAATAAACCCTGCATAATTTCCAACACACTAATAGTTATTTTCTTTGCTTTATTCTTTTTACCTCATAATCTGTTGTGGTATCATTGGTTTATCAATTTTGAATCTACAAAAGACAATTTAATTAACCAGTAATGATCTGTAGTTTAGATCATTTTACCATTATGTTCTACATTTAATACATGTTGAAAATATCCCTTTATCTCATAATGTATTTTAATGTTACAGTAGATATATTTCTATAAGACTAGGGCAAATTAGACTTTTTATGGTTAGTTTCCTTCGTAAATAGCTATTTTTGAATGTATATTCCTAACTGGTTCTTATCTCAATATTCCTTATCCAAATTCGATAAATTTGTTTAAATGTTACTTAAGCAACTCTAATACCTATACTTATTATTTAAAGCTGTGCCTTTTGGTGGAGTTTTAATACTGAGCTTTAAAAATTCTATTTGTTTATGACAGTAAACAAAGCTGCTTACTCCAGGTACAACAGAGTTCCCAGAGCAGTTTGAGATGCAGACCTGATAACCACCATAATTTGCAACAACTGGGAAGAAGTATAAGGGGCTTTTGTAGGAAGGAAACTGGGGTTTTCATCTCCAAAGAGCTTGGAGATTGTGGGCAGTTCATTTAATTTATTTTTCCATTATCTCCTCTGTTAAATGGATTTACTATCATTACAAGGTAAAATTTAAAAATCAATGCTTTCCTAAATGAATTGTCATTTTTCTGTGTCTCACTGAGGTCCTGATGTCCTGTGAGGTGCCTGTAATGTACACTGCCAGAGTTTGCCATTATGAGCATCATCTCAAGCAAATTCCCTAGATTTCCTGTGCTTGTGTTCCTTCTTGGCAAATGGGGTAACAATGACATTTATCTCATAGTGCTGAATGACTATATGAGTCATTATGTGGAAAGATCTTAAAATACTCTCCCCATTTCCTCTTTCTCTTTTGGAATGACCTGCCTATTACCTGTTGCTATAAATGAAAGGGGCTGGGATTTAGCTCAGTGGGTAGAGCACTGCGCTGCAGTCCCTGAGGTCCCGAGTTCAATTCCCAGCACTGCAAAAATGGGAGAAGGGCCTGGCAATCCACTCCCAAGGCAATCCCAAAACAGCCATTGAAAACCCTATGAGGGTCGCTATGAGTGGGATACCAACTCAACGGCACCTAACAACAACAACATAAATGAAAGAGAATTACCAAAAAGCAGCCAATTCACATGTTTTGTAGTGTGTCTGGAAATAAGTTTGAGAGAGAAAAAAAGAGAGGAGAAAAAACCAAAACAAAACCAACACCCCCCTCCTGCAAAAAACCAGAAAACTAACAAAAAATAAAACAAGCAAAAGAAGAGCCAGAGAGAGAGAGAGAGAGAGAGAGAGAGAAAGAGAGAGAGAGAGAGAGAGAGAGAGGAGAGAGAGAGAGAGAGAGAGAGAGGGAGGAGAAAGAAAGAACTTCCCAGGGAGAGGACTCAGTGCGTGCAAAGTTCTCGCACTGTCAGAAATGGAGTTTCTGTGGAGGATTAAGTACACAGTGTGGGTTTTTATGGAGGCAGCTTTGTGGCTGTAATGAACAATCACAGACATCAATACACCTGAAGAAGGTAATCCTGACCTCTGCTCTACCCACTCCTGATGCTCTAAGCTTTTATCCCAGATCTCAAAATTGCTTCTTTTTTTCCCCTCTCCTTTTAAAGTCAATAAAAACTTCAAAGATCTTTTAAAGCTATGGATTTAGGTTGCAAGTTCATTAATTTCAATTTGTATGTTTTAAAACTTTAAAGGATAATTATAGCATCGTGCCCACGATGTATGTGAGTTTATATACCATCATGGACTCTGGACATTCAGGTTTTCATACCAGTAGATTTTTTAAAACATACATTTATAAATACTTTCCTAAATGAAATGAGTAATTATAATAATAGCAGCAGCAACAACAAAAATCATTGTTACTAAAGGCTAACCAAGCACTAGGCTATCTCCTAAAGGTTTTAAAAGCATTATCAAAATAAGTTAATAGAACAATCCTTTTTGGCATTATTGTCTGCATTTTTCAAATGATAAAATTATAGTTCGGAGATTTAAGTACTATGTCCAAGTACACAAAGATCCAAAGTTAGTGGTAGACTTAGGGTTCAACATCTATTAGTCCATTTACCTTAGAAAACATATGAATGTGATTTCTTTATATTTTTTAGAAACTAAGTAAGTCTTTTTGTCAGTTTTGGAATGTCTTTCTTAACGACCTGGCACTATCTCTCTGAAACTTATACATCAAGGGAGGTGTTGCCTCTCTCCTCTAGCTTCTTTAGAAAATAAAGTTTAACTTTAGAGCCTTGTACTGTGTTGGAAAACTACCTCCTGTCAAAAAGATAGGAGTTTGAACTTTTTCCCCTCTGGATAAAGGCAATTAGCTAACATAGATGGTCACTGCAATTACCAGGTAAAGTTAGGAGGCACTTGGGATGCACTGTTAATGGTGTTGGTTAGTCTGAGCTGAGAACTTGTTTAGAGTTGCTTGTTTTGTCACTTCAGTAATTGTTTATTTTGAAATGCATGGAGCAGGTTGTATCTGCTGGCTATATAAAAGGATGAACATGATTTTTCTTTTCTTGTAGTCTCTTAGCTTGTTGTCTATGATACACAGCACATTCTAGATTACCTGTTGCCTCTGAGTCAAGAAAGTCTTAACTGAAGACTCTGTAGACTAGTTTTTCACTTTCATCCTGCTAACATTCCTAGGCATAGAATGCTTATCCAACAATAAATACTGCTTTCTTGATACACACACACACACACACACACACACACACACACACACACACACACACAGGCCTCATTAGTTTGACCAAAATGCCCATGTTCTCTACCAGTATTCTACAGCAATTCATCTGCACTCACTGATTGCAACTTAACAATCCACTCTACGTGGGGAACGGTCGCTTGTTGGAGCTGTCTTTCGGGTCAGATGACCATAATGATCTTACCCATGAAAGAGAACACCAAGAAATTGCTTCTCAGTAGCTGCGGGGTTTAGAGTTTCTTATAGACAGTGTGTGCCTGGTAAGCAGAATATCGAGCAAGCTCAGGGCCGATTGGTCTGATTTTCTAAACTGTCTAGGGAGAACAGGTTACTAGGAACTGGGTGACCTGTTCAAAAGAAAGTGGCATTGTTCTTGTCAAAGTGATCATTGATTTTCTCTCAAGTTTCTGTAGGGAGTTGCAGGATAAATTTCTATTTGCTACAACATGATAAAAAAAGGTATTCTCATCTGGACTTCGGTGTTTTAGAAATACACTCTTGGAAGGGAAAAGAAATCTAACAGAAAATAGTCAGAGTTTTCTTAAAATTATTCTTCAGGGCTCTTAAGACAAAATGACTTGCAATATAGGAACTAGCCAAGTTCAAATTTCTCTTTAGGTGTCTGAGAAGAAAAGATTTATACAAGCAACTGAATTCAGGAACAAAGTCATCTTCTTAGTTACACATATGACTATATTATAGTTTGTGATATACTTGCATTCATTTATATATTGATAGATTTTCAAATTTGATGGGCCAAATAAATTGTTAGTTCTTTGAAATCATAGAGGTATGATTTTTTTTCAATAACTGTGCTGCTGGTTGCAGTGGCACATGCCTGTAATCCCAGTAACTCGGAGGCAGAGGCAGGAGGATCACAAGTTCAAGATCAGAGGCAGTCTGTGTAACTTAGCGAGACCCTGTCTCAAAAAGTAAAAAAATGGGCTTGGGGTGCTGCTCAGTGGTCCAGCACTTGCAAAGCACGCAAGCACGAGGCCCTGGGTTCAGCCCCCAGTATTGCAAAAAAAAAAAAAAAAAAAAAAAAAGAGAAAGAAAGAAAAAAAAAGAATGTACTACCCATAGGCAAAGATGCCCTAACACCATCATGTGAAACATTAAGCAGAAAAAGTGTTATGATTTGATCTTTTTTTTCATTCTTATCCCTTTTAATGATCTAAAGCATTAATTAGTTGATGATCATTTTCCTTTATAGAGTCAAAATTGTGTCTAGAGGGACTCTCATCAAGGTTACATGGGTTTTATCTCAAGCACTTTAAGAATGAATGTAAGTCATGACAATCTTAAACACAGTATGTGTCCATGTGTGGAAGGCACAGGCCAGCATTTTAGGAAAGCTGCCTATTTCATTTCCCAACTGAGGAGAATTTATACTGACTATTGTCACAACTGTCTGCAGCCATAGCACCTTAGCATCCAATCCTACCTGATCTTGGGAGCTAAGGAGGTCAGTCTGGCTAGTCCTTGGATGGGAGACTACCTGGGAATACCAAGTACTACAGGCGAGGGAGAAGGACCTGTGAATCCACTCCCTAAACAGTCTGCCATTGAGAACTCTATGAATAGCAGAGAAGCACTGATAGAATGCCAGGCATGGGACCTTATCAGGGACTGCTTCGTTCTGTTGTATGTCGAGTCACTATGAGCCAGACCCAACTCAACGGCACCTAACAACAACAACAGCAACAACAACAATTGTCATAACTATTTGAGCACCCTCCTCATCTTTAGGTCAAAGATGCATTTTTGAAAAGAGCCAAAAGGCTCATCTACAGGGTTAATAGAAAGTAACAGCTGGGAAGACATGGCTAATGTCTACTGGGTAATGAAAATGAGTTTTCAAGATAAGCACACAAAGTGAGATTCATATTTATTTGAGAACTCACAATAGCTCCCAATGAGCTCTTAGGGGGTGTCAGGTAAATAGCAGCATAATTAGAAAGGAGGATAAGGTACATTACGTGACAGGCGAGGAAATGTTGGTCTTTTTTTGTGCTGATCTGCTCCCACGTGGGGCTCACGGTGTTACTTACACTCTGATTTCTCCTCCTGTGCATTCGCAAGCTCTCCTGTCCTGTTCACATCATTGTTACTTAGGAGATCAGGTGCTTTGTGCATGTTAGAGTTTAACCTACTGAGGATAGGGGAGGAAGAACAAAATCTGTTAGGTGAATGTGGAATGATTAACTACATCAGCAGAAGGTGGCATCCATAGGGTTGTAAAAGGGCAGTGGCAGAAATCACAAATTTACCATTGCAAAGGAAAAATTGTTATTTCTTTTTGTTGTTGTTTTACTGTGAATTCTTGAACATCTACATAAATACAAAAGGCTTCTACTGAACTCACCAGATCCACTGAGGTTATTAAAAGAAAATTCATGTAGCCCGGCATGGTGGCGTGTACCTGTCATCCCCGCTTCTTGAGGGGTTGAGTCAGGGGGATCATTTGAGCCCAGGAGTTTGAGACCAGCCTGGGAAACACAGTGAGATGGCCTGAACACACTGTTTCTTAAAATAAAATAAAAAACAGAATAGCTGTTTAATGTTTTTAATAACTTTGTTGAAGAACTGGGGCTCTTTTTAGTGTTTATATTGACTTATAAAGCCTTTTGTCCTTCCTCATCTAAAAAGATTACCTAAAGAAGAACACTGATTTTTCTTTAGTGATATATTAGAGTTTAATTTCTCCATCCAGTTTTTTTGTTTCATAGGTACAACTTTAGCCTTTATGAAGGAGACATTCATTTATAATTTTTGTTTTGATTGGCCAAGATATCTCTGGTTCTCTTTCTCTATTTCCTCATAGAAGACCTGCAATAAGATGTTGGTCCCCTTCAAATTCAATGAATTCAAAACTAGATTTGTTCTTCCCCTGCCAAGGTTTTGCTTTGCATCCTTCCTATCCAGGTTATTCATATAATGATGATATCCTCATTCTCCTTGGCTTAACATTCTCTAAGTTAATGCTGCAGTACCTTCTCTCTACATTCCTTATGCAACCTATCACTTGATGGCTTTCCAGGGTATTTGTTATAACTCTACCTGAATCTAAGGGCACACTGAAAATGAGTTAGGGCTGTTGTTGTACTCCTTCTCTTAATATTTACCTTTAAAATTACATTTCAGTTTTAAATGAAATAACAAAACAGATAAATAATAAAATATCAATTCCTAAATTATGTCACTTCTCTACTAATAAGTTTATAACAAATAAAAAACAAAATATAAAAATCCTGATGCAAAAACTTGAGAATTTATGACAAATTTGGCAGATATATATAATCTGAAATATTTACTGTGAGTTTAGTCTTTGACCCTTTTAAAGGTACTGTATCCTAGTAATTCTGCAAAGTGAATTATGATACAAAATGTGTCTACTACTCAAATAGGACACACCTGATTATTTAGTGTTATGTGGTAGAATATATTCACTTATGAAAGAAACTGCTTTGTAGAGATTTCTTTCAAATACAAAAGACCCATAATATGAACAAAATATAGAGAAGGAAAGAAGATTGTTAGAGGAGAGAAATTTTTCTTTAAGATGGGTAAACAAAGTATAGATTTAGAGAAAATAACCTAGAGAAGAGTGGGAAATTTCTGTTGCATTGGGAACTATGAATGATAGTATCAGGTGCAGAATTATAGAGGCAGAGATGCCCAGAAGTCTTACAGAGGCATAAGTATTGACTGCTAGATGAATCACTACACATCCTATATTAAGTCCAAAAGAGGTATATGTCAAACAGATCCAGTGCAACTCTAACATTGGAAGGATGAAATTGAAAATGTAGGGGTACTTTAACAATATTATTTTGGAGTATAAGAAAAATATAGTATCACTGTATTTTTAAATCAGAGTCATTGTTATGAAAATAAAAACTGGTTAGGTGTCAAAACTTCAATGATCCTAAAGGGTAATAAACAATGTTTTAAATAAGGCACAGAGAAGGCCACTCCATGACCATGTCTGGAATAAGAGAGAAAAAATTTTGGATGATATTTTCAACCCTTCTTTTTTCTTGTTGTTAGGTGCTGTTGAGTTGAGTCCAACTCATACTGATCCTGGGACAACAGAATGAAACATCCCTCGGTTCTGTGCCAGGTACATGATCTTTTTTATGTTTAAGCCTATTGTTGCAGACACTGTCAATCATATGAGTCAAGGGTTTTCTATCTTTTCATTGACCTGGCACTCTCTCAAACATGATATCTCTCTTCAAGGATTGGTTGCTCCTAACTATGTGTCCAAAATACATAAGACACAGTCCAGCCATATTTGCTTCCAAGAAGCACTCTGGTTGTACTTCTTCTAGGACATATCTGTTGGCTCTTTTGGCAGTCCATGGTATATTCAATATCCATCTCCAATACTATAACTCAAAAGTGTCAATTCTCCTGTCTCCCTTATTCAGTATCCAGCTTTCACAGGCATATGATGCAACTAAAAATACCATGGCATGAATCAGGTGCACCTTCATTCTTTAATGTGGCATCTTTACTTTTGAACACTTTAAAGAGGTTTTTGCAACAGTTTTTCCCAGTGCAGTGAGTCTTTTGGTTTTTTGGCTGCTACTTCCATGGTTGTTGGTTATAACACCAAGTAAAGCAAAATCTTGGACATCCTCAGTCTTTTCTCCATTTATTGTGAAGTGGCCTACTGACACAATTATAAGGATTTTTCTTTTCTTGATATTGAGGTGGAATCCATGCTGAAGGCTGCCTTCTTTGATCTTCACCAGTAATTCTTTCAAATCCTCTTCAGTGTCAGCAGGTAGAGTTGTGTCATCAACATAAAGCAAAATGAGTCTTCCTCCAATCATGATAACTGGTTCTTATTTATGAAATCTAGCTTCTAGGATGATTTGCTCAGCATAGAGATTCAAGAGGTTTGGTGATAGGATACATCCCTGGCACATATTTTTCTTGACTTTAAACTAGTGTTCCCTTATTCTGTTCAAATGACTGCTTCTTGGTCTATGTACAGATTTCTCATGAGTACAATTAAGTGCTCTGGTATTCCCATTCTTTACAGTGTTATCCATAATTAGTTATGATCCAAGTAGTCAAATGCTTTTGCATAGTCAATAAAGCATAGATAGACACCTTCGCGGTATTCTCTGCCTTTGGCTAATATCCATCTGACATCAGCAGTCATGTCCCTGGTTTCATGTCCTCTTCTGAATATGACTTAATTATCTGGTGGTTTCCTGTCTGTACATTGCTACAGTCACTTTTGAATGATCTTTAGAAAAATTTGGCTTGTGTGTGATAGTAATGATATTGTTCAATAATTTCTACATTCAGTTGGATCCCCTTTCTTGGGAATAGGCACAAATAGGGATATCTTCCAGGTAGCTATTTTCAAAACCTTTTGACATAATCAAGTGACCACCTCCAGTGCTATATCTGTTTGTTGAAACATCTCCATTGGTATTCCATCAATTCCTGGAGCTTCGTGTTTCACCAATTCCTTCAAGGAAGCTTCCACTTCATTCTTCAGTACCATTGGTTACTGATCATATGCAACCTCTTGAAATGGTTGGCTGTTCACTAATTCTTTTTGGTATAATGACTCTGTGTATTCCTTCCATCTTCTTTTGATGTTTCCTGCATCATTTAATGTTTTCCAGCAGAATCCTTTATTATTGTCACCCAAAACTTGAATGTTTTCTTCAATTCCTTAAACTTGAGAAAAACAGTGTGTTTTTCCCTTTTTGTTTTCTACCTCCAGCTCTTTGCACGTGTCATTATAATATTTGATTTTGTCCTCTCAAGCTGCCATTTGAAATCTTCTATCTAGTTCTTTAATTTTGTCATGTCTTCCTTTAGTGACTTGATGTTCAAGGGCAAGTTTCAGAGTCTCTTTTGACATGTAATTTGGTAGTTTCTTTTTTCCCCTGCCTTTTAAATATCCTTTTACTTTCCTCACGAATGATGTCTTTGATGTCATGCCACAACTCATCTGGTCTTTGGTCAGTAGTGTCTAATGCATCAAACCTATTCTTGAGGTAGCCTCTGAACTCAAGTGGGATATACTCAAGGTCATACTTTGGCTCTCATGCACTTGTTCTAATTTTCCTCAGTTTCAGTTTGAACCTGCACATGAGCAGGTGATGGTCTGATGCACAACCAGCACGTGGTCTTGTTCTGTCTTTTTTTTTACTGGAAATTTTAAATGTACACCTTAATGTGATTCATTCTGACATTCTTTTCATTGTGGCATTTCTGCATATGCATTTTGACGTACATTATTCATATAGGTGCCCCCTTACTATCTTGTATGCTTCCCCCCCACCTTCCCCAACTAAGTCTTCTCTATCATTTACTTGGTAATATTTTTCTATATGTCCTTGGGTTCCAGTTCTGTTTAAGATAGAAACTTTTCCTGTAGTGGACTTTGTTTTTATCTTGTCCGAACAATTGCATGCATTTTCTAGACCATTTATATTGACACAATTCTTAGCTTTTTAAAAATTTTGATCTGACCTTTGAATAGGATTTTTCCTTCTTATAATTTTGATTCAGCTCCCACATATGAGTGAGAACATGCGCTGTTTCTCTTTCTGAGCTTGTGTTCGTTCACTTAAAATAATTTTCTCTAATTCCATCCATTTTGCTGCAAATGACCTTATTTCATTTTTCTTGATTGCTGAGTAGTATTCCATGGTGTATATGTACCATAGTTTTTTTAATCCATTCTTCTGTTGAAGGGCACTTTGGTTGATTCCATATCCTTGCTATTGTGAAAAGCGCAGCATTGAACATGGAGATGCAGGTGTCTCGGTGGTATGATGACCCATCTTCCTTTGGGTAAATTCTCAGTAGTGTTATAGTAGGGTCATACGGTAGATCTATTTTCAGTTTTTAAAGATATTTCCATATTGATTTCCACAGTGGTTGGACCAATTTACAGCTCCACCAACAATGTAATAGTGTTCCTTTTTCACCGCAACCTCGCCAGCATTTGTTGTTATTTGTTTTATTGATCTTGGCCATTCTTACTGGTGTAAAGGTGAAATCTCAGAGTTGTTTTAATTTGCATTTCCCTAATGGCTAGGGATACTGAGCATTTTTTCTTGTGTTTCATGGCTTTATGGACCTCTTCATTTGAGAAATGTTTACTCAGTTCCTTTGCCCATTTGTGTATTGGGTTATTTGTTTTTTTGGGTTTTTTTTCTTGAGTTCTTTATAAATTCTAGTAATTAGACCTTTATCTGATGTATAAAATGCAAAGATTTTTCCCCATACCATGGAGGTTTCCTTGACTCTGTTAATTGTTTCTTTTGCTGTGCAGAAGCTTTTTAATTTCATGTAATCCCATTTAGCTATTGTTGCTATTTCTTGAGCAATTGGAATCCTATTAAGGAAACACTTCCCTATGCCTATATGATGGAGTGTATTGCTTATCTTGCCTTCTATAAGTTTTAAAGTTTCCGGTTTTATATTGAGATCTTTTATCCATTTGAGTTAACTCTTGTGTATGTTGAGAGATGTGGGTCAGCTTTCATTTTTCTGCATGTGGATGACCATGGTTCCCAGCACCATTTGTTGAAAAGACTGTCCTTTTTCCAGTTTACTTGCTTTGCTCATTTGTCAAAAATCAGGTGACTATAGGTGTGTTGAGGTATATCTGGGTCTTCTATTCTGTTCCCAATGTCTTTGGGCCTATGTTTGTGCCAGTACTAAGCTGTTTTTGCAACCACTGCCCTGTAGTATAGTGTGAAGTCAGGGATTGTGATTCCATCTGCATTAGATTGGCAGCTTAAAAGTGTTTTGGCTATACGTGGTCTTTGTGGTTCCATATGAATTTTTGGATCATTTTTTCTATTTCTGTAAAGTCAGTCAGTGAAATTTTAATGGGCATTGCATTAAACCTATAGATTGCTTTTGGTAGGATAGCCATTTTTACTATATTAATTCTCCCTATCCAGGAGCAGGGGCGGTCTTTCCATTTTTCAGTGTCCTCTGGTATTTCTTTCTTTAATGTTTTGAAATTTTCCTTGTAGAGATCTGAAGGGTCTTTGGTTAGATTGATTCCAAGGTACTAAATTTTTTGGTGGGCTATCATGAATGGTATTTTTCCTGAAATTTCCTTTTCTTCCTGTTTGGAATTGGGGTAAAGAAAAGCTATTGTTTTTTTGTGTTAATTTTGTTGCCTACGACTTTGCTGAAGGAGTTAATTAGTTCTACAAGTTTTCTGGTTGAGGTTTTGGGGTCTTATCTAACTCACAAAGACTGGAATAAACTGAGAGTTAAGGGCTGGAAAAATGTATACCTAGGAGGAGGGGAACAAAAGAAAGCAGGTGTTGCAATTCTAATTTCAGATAGATTAAATTTCATTCCAAAACTAATTAGAAGAGACAAAGGAGGACATTACATTTAAATACAAGGAACAATCAATCAAGAATCAATAACGCTCCTTAATATTTATGCCCCAAACTTAGGGACAGCTAGCTTTATAAGACAAACCTTATGAAATATAAAGAACTTTATTGGACCAGAATCAGTAATAATGGGAGACTTCAATACCCCACTTTTATCAAGAGAAAGGTCATCAAAATGAAAAATCAACAGAGTAATGTCAAATCTAATC
Source organism: Pedetes capensis (assembly GCA_007922755.1). Lineage (NCBI taxonomy): Eukaryota > Metazoa > Chordata > Mammalia > Rodentia > Pedetidae > Pedetes > Pedetes capensis. The sequence continues at coordinate 25,594 of VMDO01001793.1, forward strand.
TCCACCCTAAACCAGTTGGATCTCACAGATATATACAGAATATTTCATCCACATGATGATGGATACACACTCTTTTCAGCTCAACATGGAACATTTTCTAAGATAGATCATATGCTAGTCCATAAGAACTCCCTCAACAAATACAAAAAAGTAGAAATTATCACCTGTTCCTTATCAGATCATAATGGGAGAAAATTGGAGCTCAAGAGCAAGAATAATTCCAGAAACTTTACAAACTCATGGAGACTGAATAACACACTGCTGAATTGCCAATGGATCATTGATAAAATCAAATTGGAATTTCAGAAATTCCTACAATCAAATGATGATGAAAACACATCATACCAAAACATATGGGATACAGCAAAGGCAGTTTTAAGAGGGAAGTTTATAGTATTAAGTGCCTTCATCAATAAAATAAAGAAGAGCCAAATAAGTGACCTAATGACTCATCTTAAGACACTAGAAAACCAACAAAAAATCAAGCCTAAAAGGAACACCCAAAAGGAAATTACAAAAATAAAGGGAGAAATGTCTCAGTTAGAATCTAAAGAGATAATTCAAAATATTAATAAGACTAAGAGCTGGTTCTTTGAAAAGATTAATAAAATAGACACCCCTCTGGCTAACCTCATCAAAAAGAAAAAGGAAAAATCCAACATAGTACGGATTATGAAAGACAACGGATCCATAACCACCGACTTCAACAAAATACAAAAAATTATCAGGGATTACTACGAGAGACTGTATTCCCAAAAATATGAAAATGCAGAAGAAATGGACAAATTTATTAACACGTATGACCTACCAAAGCTAACCCCAGAAGACATAACTGACTTAAACAAGCCCATTACATATACAGAAATAGAAAAGGTAATTAAAAGTCTCCCAACAAAGAAGAGCCCAGGTCCTGATGAATTTACAGCAGAATTTTACCAAACTTTTAAAGAAGATATAATACCTGTCTTCCTCAAATAATTCCAAAAAGTAGAAAAGGAGGGAACACTCCCAAATTCATTCTATGAAGCTACCATCACCCTGATACCTAAACCAGGAAAAGATTCATCTAAGATAGAGAATTACAGACCCATCTCCCTTATGAATCTAGATGCAAAAATATTTAATAAAATTCTGTCAAACAGAATCCAGCAGCATATAAAAAAGATTATCCACCATGACCAAGTGGGATTTATACCACAGATGTAAGGATGGTTTAACATATGGAAATCAATTAATGTAATCCAACATATCAAGAAACTGGCAAACAAAACCACATGATTATCTCAATTGATGCTGAAAAGGCCTTTGACAAAGTGCAATACCTTTTCATGATAAAAACGCTGGAGAAGATATGTATAACAAGCAAATACCTTAATTTCATAAAAGCCATTTATGACAAACCTACAGCCAACATTATATTAACTGGAGAAAAACTGAAACCATTTCTTCTTAGATCTGGAACAAGACAAGGATGTCCTCTCTCTCCTATTCTATTTAACATAGTAATTGAAGTCCTGGGCAGGGCAATCGGACAAGAGAAAGAAATCAAAGGGATACAGATTGGCAAGGAAGAGGTCAAATTATCCTTATTTGCAGATGATATGTTCTGACTTTTGGTATTTAGGTTTTCTATTGTCTCTTTCCACAAATGTAAGTCAATTTGATTCCTGTATGTTACATTTGGTGAATTCCATGTGTATAGTGGTCTTTTGGCTGCAGCTATAGCACTGTGGCATCCTATCCCAGCAGATCTCAGAAGCTAAGCAGGGTTGAGCCTGGTTAGTACTTGGATGGGAGACTGCATGGGAACACCAGGTACTGTAGGCTTGGGAGAAAGACCTGGCAACCCACTCCCAAAATAAATCTGTCACTGAAAACCCTATGAATAGCAGAGAAGCACTGACAGTAGTGTTTCACCTGTTGTACATAGGGTCATTATGAGTCGGATACCTAACAACAGCAATGGTGGCCCTTTATGTTGGTGAAAAAATGTATTTGCAATGAATAGGTCATTGGTTCAGCAAAATTCTATCATGGTAATTCCACTATTGCTTCTGTCACCAAGGCCATATTTTCCAACTCTTGAGCCTTCTTCTTTATTTCCAATTTTTGCATTTCAGTCACCAGTAATTTTCTGTACAGCCTGATTGCATGTTCTGTATATTCAGATTACAGAATCTTCCCTATCTTCATTTTTCACTTTAGTGTTGGGTGTGTAAGTTTGAATAACAATCATATTAACTGGCTTTCCTGGTTGTTGTTGTTGTTAGGAGCTGTCGAGTTGGTATCCGACTCATAGTGACCCTCATAAGGCTTTCAATGGCTGTTTCAGGATTGCCTTGGGAGTGGATTGCCAGGTCCTTCTCCCATTTTTGTGGTGCTGGGAATTGAACTTAGGACCTCAGAGACTGCAGCACAGCGGTCTACCAACTGAGCCAAACTTAGGAGGGTGAGCCAGGAGGATTGTGAGTTTAAGGCCAAAGGCAGCCTGCATAATTTAGTGAGACTCTGTCTCAAAGTAAAAAATAAAGGGGCTGGTCGTTTAACTCAGTGGTAGAGTGATTGCCTGGCATGTGTGAAGTCCTGGGTTCAATTCCCAGGCCTGGACTGGGAGAAGAAGGTGACATCTATTTTAGTGTTATTGTCAGTTAATTTAATTATACATCAATGCCAGTTCTGCCTCATTGTAGGTCACTGTTCCTGTGGCAGGTGCTGTTGGATCCATGTGTGCTCAGCCCTCATTTTTTTAGGACCAAGAATCGAATTCCAAACGACTCAGTTATAGCTCTTCAGGCATTTCCTCTGGGGTCAGAGCCTGCTCTGCCCTCACATGTGGCATTCTATGCCAAAACCTGCTGGAAAATGAACCCAGGTCCCACCTGCCAAGAACATACTTCACAGCAACTGGCGAGCATCCTTTCTGGGAAAGCAAAATTAAGAAATAATAGGGGCCACAGGTTTGGCCAGGAGGCATTGTGTCCCTTGCGGAGAAGAACAACCTGTGACCCATGGCTATCAGAGTACAAAGAGGACATATGGGACCAAGAGTGGACTTGGCAAGAGAGCGGATGCCTTTGGAGCCAGGTGCAGGCGCAGAGCCATCCTGTCCTGGCTGAGGAGTGGGTACCCGCTCCCTGCTCCAAGGCCAGTGACTAGGACTCAGAGATCCACCTGCAGGTCTTTGTACATTTCCAGCAATGGCTGCCTGTGGGGCTCAGAGGCCAAACCACAGCCTGGTAGCAGTTCTACTGGGTGAGGGACATGTGGCTTTGAGGACAGCCTGCACTCACATAAAGAATTTATGGGGCAAAGGCTGTTGATTTTCCATGGACCAGATGATCGCCTGTGAGACTGGGCTGGCCTGGAGCTAGGTGAAGCAGCTTCATAGGGTGAATTGGCAAGTCTAGGGCGATCTCAGATTATTAGACACAGAAGAGGGTGAATGAAGAGTCGCGGCCACTGGGGAAGGTAAATTACCTTGGTTTAAAGGAAGTGCAGGTAGTAGATTGCCAGAGGGGATAGGAGGTGTGGGGGAGCTGATGGGCATGGAGGGCTCTTCAAAGACCCCAAATAAATGAGACAAGACGAAAAAGCTTTAAATATGGCAGGAAGAGTGGAGAGGACCTTGAGATCACAACAGTCCCCTGGGGGAGGGCAGAGGAGGGAGCAGTTTTTCAAACTTCATTCCTCACCTTTTGTTGTGAGGTGCCATCAAGCTGAAACCAACTTATGGTGACGCAATCTACAGCAGAAAGATGCACTACCCAACACTATGCCATGCACATGATCTTTTTATGTTTGACCTTAGTGTTGCAGGCACTGTGTTTCTTCTCATTTTGAGTGGTGCCACATCAGCAAAAAGAGGTCTGAGGGACTTTACTCCATTCCTGTCATTAATATTGAGTCTACCTTGAGGGAGCAATCCTGCCCTAGTCATTTCTTGAAAGCCTTCCAGTCTGGTGGGCTCATTTTCCAGCACTATGTTTGACAGTGCTTCTCTGCTATTCATAGGGTTTTCAAAGGCTAATTGTTTCTGGAGTGGGCTGCCAGGTCCTTCTCCCTCATCTGTCTTAGTCTGGAAGCTCAGATGAAACCTGTGCACCTGGCTGGCCCTGCTGATATCTGAAGTAGCTTTCACCATCACAGCAACACACAAGCCCCACAGCATGACAAGCTGACAGACACGTGGGCGATTTCCCACTGAGTCCCACCTAAATTCTGGAGGGGCCCCAAACAGGCAAGCTGGCAATGTTCACCTCTTAACCCAACTGTTCCTCTCCCTCAGAGACTATGATTCCCAGGTCTAAGCTAAGGGAAGAGAAAGTTTCCATGATATTTATGTTTGAGAGATACTGGCTATTTCTACTTCAGAATTATGACTCTTTTCATGACTGAAAGTGATCCAAGTGCAAAAGAGATCAGGAATCATGAGAGAGTTTCACCCATGAGTAGGACTGTGTGCACACAGAATCTAGTTGTTTTCTGCTCTTGGCTTTTGCAATTCCCACTTTTCAGTATGAAGGGTACAGGCTTTTTTGACATTCATAGATTTGTATTTGTGCTTTAGTAATAAGAGATTCAAAGATCTCAATCCACAGTTGATTAACACTCATAGAAATATTCTAGTCAGATGCATTTGGTGGAATTAATAATCACTCTCACTTGTACAAAGTTAGGGATTGCTTTCCTTTCTTGAATTGCAAATAGACTCCCTCCTGAGTGTTGTACCCACCATATCTACCTGTTTACTTAGGCTCTGCCTGCAGTTATAGTTCGTGGTGTCTGATCCCATCAGTGTTCAGAAGCTAAGCAGGGTTGGTCCTGGTTAGTACTTGGATGGGAGACTGCCTAGGAATACCAGGTGCTGTAAGCTTGGGAGACGGACCTGGCAACCCACTCAGAAAAATCAATCCACTATTGAAAAGCCTATGATGAGCAGAGAAGCACTGACAATAATGTTTCACCTGTTGTATGTTGGGTTGCTATGAGTCGGGTACCAACTCAACAGCATGTAACAACAACTTAGGCTCTGCAAGTGCCTGCTTGTTCATGTGAGAATCACAGGACTCACTGGTTGACACACATCTGCTGTACACAGTCTGGAAATAAATGCCTATTTGCTGAACCGTCACCTCCCTCCAATCTTGCTGGCTGCTTTAGCCTTGGTGAAGGGCCTCCGCTTGGCTTTGGGGCATATTTCCTTCATTTCCCCTTGGTCTCGCTCTGCTCCTGTCCATGCAACCATTGCTGTTGTACCTCTCATTGTCATCTGTTTTCTAAATGCGCCCAGCTCAGGAGGACTGAATGCCTGAGCTCCTGTCAGCCCTGATGGGCTGGCTGACTTCCAGGCTCCTGTTTCGGGTGATCTTGTCGGACCATTACATGCTGATTATGGTTTATTGATGGTACCTATGAACCGCTTAGGAGGCCAGATGTGGCATCTCCAAGCAGCGGACGCTGATGGCTGGTTAGCATCCTGCATGCCTGTTCTGCTTTCTGTACTCCCTGACACCGTGTCCGTGACATTACTCTGGTGACCTCCAAAGGACTCTGGGCTCTCTTGACTGAGTTGGTTTCCAGTCCCCAGATGCATCAGGTCACATTGCTGCCTAAGGAGAACCGAACAGTACCTAAAGGCACTCACTGTTTTTTTTTTTCAGTAATACAATATGATTTCTAAAAATATTTTCTATTAGTAAGTCTTAAACTTTTTTCGTAGTTGAATGTTGGCCTTTTAGAAACTTAAAGATTGAATTCCTTGAGTATTTTCACTATGGTGAGGATAGGTGTGTGTGGATTGTGCTTGGCCATATGTTCATTCTATTTTATTTGTGCCTCAAAATTCTACAAGGATTATAATCATAAATATTCCAATTTGACTAAGATACAGAATGCTTCATAGATATTCTTTGAAGTTTTATTGCCCTTTTTTCCCCCAATTTATTTTATTTTCCTTTTTGAGACAAGGTCTCATGTAGCCCAGACTGCCTCCCCCTCCCTGGTGTGTATCGTCACGCCCAGCTGTAATTTCATATTTAAGAGGGAGATACAACTGTTATTTAAAATATCAAGATAAACAGCTTATGTGAATCTGTCATCAAAAATTTTACCAAGAACCATTGGGAATGTATATTATTACTAGAAACAATTGTTGAAGAAGTCAGCTCTAAAATCGAAGTCAACAAAGTAACTCCTAAATGAGTTCAGTTGTGGAAATGGTCTTATTATTTTAATAATTAATAGATTCTTAAAATTGCTTACTATTTTACTTCTACAGAACATGATGTGCTTATCATTTATCTGACCAGCTATCGAGGCAGTAACTATGACTGCTGAAATCATGTGTGTTAACGCCAAAGTTGCCCATCTAGGAGCTTCAGGCAGTAGCTTATCTCTTGACCACTAGATGGGGCTATAAAACCTCTTGCGTTAACAGGTCGTGTGAACATTTGCTTCCCTTGAAGGAGGAAAAAAATCCTTAGAAATCTCTGAGGAAAGTCTTTTCCCTCTCATTTTAATCCCATCTTCTATTGATAGTTGAAAAACTCTACATATTCTCAGTATAACAACAAAGCAGCATTGCAGAAATGACATGGAATTGTGAACATTTTTTTGTGTGTGTGGTCTAGGAAGCAAATGGACTGGCGTTTAGCTCAGTTGGTAGAGCACTGCTCCACACTTTCTAAGGCCCCTGGGTTGATCGCTAGCACTGCAAAGATGGGAGAAGGATGTGGCAGTCCACTCTTGAAGCAATCCCGAAACATTCAGCCATTGAGAACCCTATGAGGGTCGTCGTTATGAGTTGGACATAGGTCAATGGCGCCTGTTAACAACAACAGGAAGGAAATGGATAGTTGCCACCTCACACTGGATTCAGTCTCCCCAGTAATAGTAACAGGTCCATCATGCCTACTTTCACTGAAATCTTCTTTTCCTTTTTCCTGTTTTCTTTTCTACTCATTGGTCCAAGATACAACTCGTTAACTTCATCTATTGGGTTGTAGAGCACAGTTTGTCTCTAGATCTTAGGAGGCTATAGAAATGTGATTATATTTGGAGTAAGAATATAAGTCACTAACAGTATGAGAAGTACAAATAATTTTTCTTTCACTTTGTCAGTTCCCTGTGAAAATTAGCTTTGTTGTGATGTGTAGGATCTTGTGACTCTAGAGAGATGAAGATCATTCCTGAGCAGTGGTTAGATTGGATTGAAAAACTGAGTATGATTAGTCTGTCGTACTCCTTAGTGTTTATCCTTCGTTTTAAAGAAAGCCATTTCAGTTTGATTTAGAAGCAATCGTTTTACTATTTTGGCTTTAATCCTAAACTTAATCAGAAAAAAAAATCAATTTTAAACAATATTTCTCTTGACTCCCAAATAGAGTACTATAATATCATGTGGTATAATACCAGCCATTCAATACATTCTTATTAGGTATATGAAATATTTATGACATCATGATCTTATTTTATGTTATGGAACCAGCACAATTTCATTTGTCTGTTACTATTGCCCAGATTTTAATTTATTGAATTATCATAAAATTTGAAATAACAATTAAATTTTAAAATTTTATATATATGCTTCTAATATTGAGCCAGATTTTTGGATGCTGAAATAATAATTTAAAATCTTGATGACAATGGTGTTCCTTGTTGATTCAGGTATTTCAATAAGAGATTCATAGACTGAAGTCATTTTAATCAAAGTTTTCATTAAATTTAAGTTCCGACAGAAATTGGCAAGTGAGCAGAAGAAGTTAGTCAAATAATTCTGATGGAGAATATTTGTCAAGAGAGGCATAGTCAGAAAGTCTTATTTATTTATTTTTAAAGCTAGATGTTTTTGGTGGAGCAAGAGCATTAAATGCAAGGATGCTTCACGCAGCTCTGTGCTTCTAAAATAAGGCAGTCCTGGAAAATCATAGACAAAGAGACACTGTTAGTCTCTGTTGGTGTTCCAGCTGACCTGATACAAATATAGGACATAAAACTTGTGGATATTACTTCTGAGAGTAAATTCAACCTCATTTCCATCCAGCCTGCAAAAAGCTTCTAGGAAATGTAATGATACGGAAGGCAACAGAAGGGAAGCGCAGGCACTACGGATGTTTCGCTTCCAAAATGAAATTCTCTTATTCCCTTGATTTTTGACAGCAAGAAAAATTCAAGGCAGAAAAAATTCATAAAATGCAAAAATTACAAATGCGTAAAGGAGAATTACTCATGATTCTATTACTCAAAGAAACTGACTTTCAGAGTTGTATATATATATGTTTGTGAATTTATGGGGTTATACTGACTATATCTAATTTGATCTTGCTTTCCCTCCTGTAATATAAACTATATACAAAGCTTTTTAAAATATTAATTTGTCTCCTAAAACACAATTTTAATAACTGCATGCTGTTGTTGTTAGGGGCCGACCAGGTGGGTCTGACACATAGCGACCATATGTACAACAGATGAAATACTCCCTGATACGGTGCTATGTCCAGCACTATTGTCAGTGCTTCTCTCCTGTTCATATGGTTCTTGATGGATGACTGTTTTAGGAGTGGACTTTGGGGGCTTCTCCCAAGCCTATAGCACCCAGTATTCCCAGGAGGTCTCCCATCCAAATACTGACCAGACCTGACTCTGCTTAGCTTCTGATGAGATTGGATGCCAGGGTTATATGGCTGTAGACAATAACTACATAGAATTCTGTCATATATATATGTGCAATGGGCTGGGATTTAGCTCAGTTGGTAGAATGCTGAGCTGCAGTCTCTGAGGTCCCACGTTCAATTCCCAACACCGCAAAAATGGGAGAAGAAAATGGGAGAAGAATCCACTCCCAAGGCAATCCTGAAACAATCAGCCATTGAAAACCCCATGAGGGTCGCTATGAGTCGGATACTGACTCGACGGCACCTAACAACAACAACAACATATGTGCAATAATAATTTGGCCAGGTATATTTCGATACTTTGGGTGATTTTTTAATTTTAAACCCTACCTTGTAATCAACGCTACTATGATTTCTTTTGTAATGTAAATTGATATATGATGAAAGTCTATCCGAATAATGTTATATGATAAGAGTATTTGTCACATAATGCTTACATGTTTTTTAATGTGCAAAAGGAAACTCTTGCAAAGGAATGCAGTCCTATTGACGAAATGGGGAGGAAAGAATGGGGTGGGTGAGGGGTTTGTTCAACTCTATTTTTGAAATAGCTCTCAGGAATATATAAAGATCATATCTATCTGTACTGTCTTAGGTACTTGTGTCGGGGTTTTAGTTCTAGCCTGGCTAAAATTAGGGCCAAACCCTCAACATAACAGCGTGGCCGATGTCGAGAAAGAAGGACCTCGGGAGATCTTCAGATGGTTAGAGAAGGGAAGGTAAGGTTTATTGGGGTACTCCCCTGATGGAGAGCAAGGAGCAAGCAGCCCCTATAGAGCAAGGCTCTATCCCTTTAAGTGCTGGCTCTAGGCCTGCAGCATAGAATGCTGCAGGCTAAGTGCTGGTACAGCTCAGCCTTAAAGGCACAGCCACAGCCGCTGATGTTCAGTTGAGCTCCGATGGTCTTGACTCTCGCGGCTCGCCTTCTTTACCCCCCTCCTTCCCAAGGATGGGAGGAGTTGGGAGGCTCTTCTTGGCTTGCTAGATGCCTTCGGCTCTTCGGGGCCCCTGGGCTTGATCTCGCTGGCATGCTGGATGGTCTTGCTGGAGTAGGGAGCGCTGGTCTAGGTGATGAGGTTCAGGAGACGGTCAGAGAGGTCAGGATCGAAGGATAAGATGGGGCCTAGGAGCCCTGCTTTTATAGCGTCCTGGAGGGGTCACATGGTGGGGTTCAGCCAATCAGGGCACACAGCTGGCAGGTACAGTGAGCAAACAGACATAACTGCCAAGTGGAGATAGTTATTACCTGCCAGTGGTGAGGGGAGCCAATCAAAATTAAGGTGGTTAAGGCTGGTCAAGCTGGCCAGGGGCCATCTTTGCTCACTCGATGGGAGGGGCTGTTTTGAGTGAGTGCGATGAGCCCTGGGGTCAACTAGGGGTCAGCCCCTCAGGCTGTTATGAGGGACCCTAGCTGGGAAATGTTATTTTTTAAAAATCCCCAACATACTTGAACTCTTGGCTTCTGAGAAGAGCCTAAACACAATGTAATGTATGGAGCATTCACATTTGTAGTCCACACCAAGGCAGGGTACATTAATACAGTGAGCAGAGGAACTAATGAGGAGACACAGCTAACCACCCCAGTTAGCCCTGCTGGCAGCCAGTACTTTACTCATTTCCTTTGTTTGGCTGTAACTTCAATCAATATCCCATTTGTAGCAAGGCTCCTCTAAACTCAGCTACTTTCTCTAGAAACACAATGACAACAATGACCAAAGTTGTGTTGTAGTCACCAACACAGCACTGCCAAGCAATGACTGTCGTTAGCTGGTTTTCCTACGTAAACCTATCTGTTCATTTTCTAAAGGAGAGCTGTTAGACATGCCTTTTCTGTTTTTGCTTTTTGTTTTCAAATAACTTCAAACTTACAGAAAACTCGTAAGGATAGCATGAAGATGAATACCTGTAACGCAGAGTCCACCATTGATGATGTTTAGCCATATTTCTTTTATTATGGTCTCTACCTGCCTGCCTGCCTGTATACCTTCCTACCTATCTAGACCTACATAGTATCTGGCAGGAATATACCTATGTGAAGCTTTGTTTTCATTTTACTTTATTCCATAGGTTGGGCTAGCATCCATATCTCGTTCTCAATCTTAATGGTTGTTAACTCACATCACTTGATTAAAGAAATTTCTCTGAGGTAACATAATGTTTTTCCCTTGTGATAAGTAATTACTTTGCATTTTGGTAGAAAATACTTTCAAAGTTTATAAGTTTCACTTTCCTCATTGGACTTTTGTCCACTAGTTGTACCATCTGTTGAAGATTTTTACCTAAAACAATCATTGTATTTTTTGCTAAGTGGTAGTTTTCTAACTCTGTTATTTCTTACTTAACATAAAATGTCAAATAACAATTTAGTTCTTTTTTGGTGGTACTTGGGGGTTGCACTCAAGGCCTTGCACATGCTTTGCACTGGATAGCACCCCCAGCCCATTTTTATATTTTATTTAGAGGCAGGGTTTCATTAAGTTATGCAGGCTGCTTCTGCTTTGAACTTGCCATCTTCCTGGCTCTGCCTTCTGAGTCACTGGGATTATAGACATGTGCCACTGTGTCCAGCAACAATATAATTCTTTATTTTGCTACTTAACTTGCTTTAAGTTTGGCCAGTGGAGCCACTTTAAGATAGTTTGTGTCATTTTCTTGACATTTCCATCGTTCTGTAAAGACCCATATTTTCTAGTGCATTAAAATATGCTAGGCCCATTTATGTTTTTCCTGGTGCAGTCTCTGCATCTGCCATTTATCTAATGAGTCCTGGTTTCTGTTAGTGGGGAATGGTATTTAGAAACCAAGATATAATAAGCCTGGTGTGCTTACAGACACTTGTGCTCACAATGCCTACTCCTGCTCAGTGGGCTAATTGAGTAAGCTAGGAGAAAACCAATGTGTGTGTGTTACATGTGTACATTTATGTATATACACAGACATCTGTACATACACATTTGCATCTATGTTTCCCTCTATCTCACATTAAATTCACAAGAAAGCCATATGTTCATTCTGCTGCCTCCAATTCTAATGTGAACTCACAACATTTACTCCAACTTTTTTCTTCTCTGCATTTATTGTTTCCTTTTCTGATAGAAACCTGATTTTTCATTTGTATCTCTGTAATTAACCAGTCTCAAAGAGCCATCAGAGCTGCCCAGAACCCTGAACTGTGGTTTGGATGTAATATGTTTTCTCCAACTGAAATGGTGAAATTTAATTTCCAGCATAACTCTGGTGTGAATTAGCTGCTGTGAGAGTTGTTGTTGTTGTTAGGTACAGTTGAGTCCAACTCATAGCAACCCTATGTACAGCAGATCAAAACACTTCCTGATTCTGTGCCAGGCACATGATTTTATGTACGTTTAAGGACATTATTGCAGACACTGTGTCAGTCCATCTGGTGTAGGGTTTTCCTTTTTTGTCATTGACCTGTCACTCTCCCAAACATGATGTTTTTCTCCAGGGATTGATTTCTCCTGACTACATGTCTGAAATATGTAAGATGCAGTCTGGCCATTCTTGCTTCTGAAGAGCACTCTGGTTTTACTTCTTCTAGGACAGATCTGTTGGATCTTTTGGCAGTCAATGGTATATTCAATAGATGTCTCCAGCACCACTATTCAAAAGCATCAATTCTTTTCCCATCTCCCTTGTTCAGTGTCCAGCTTTCACCACCATATGATGCGACTGAAAATACCACAGCATGAGTCAGACACACCTCATCTTCGATGTGACATATTTACTTTTCAATACTCTAAAGAGATCTTTTGCCACAGCTTTTCCTAGAGCAATGCATCTTTTGATTTCTGGACTGCTGCTTCCATGCGTGTTGATTATAGAGCCAAGCAAAACAAAATCTTGGACAACAACAGTCTTTCCTCCATGTATTGTGAAGTTGCATACTGACCCAGGAGTAAGGATTTTTGTTTTGTTGATGTTTAGTTGTAACCCATACTGAAGGGTATGATATTTCATCTTCATCAGTAAATGTTTTAAATCTTCTTCACTTTTAGCAAGTAGAGTTGTGTCATCTGCATATGCATGTTGTTAATGAGTCTTCCTCCAATCCTGATGCCATGTTCTTCTTCATAAATCCAGCTTCTCAGATTATTTGCTCAGCATATACACTGAAGTGATATGGTGAAAGTATACAGCCCTGATGCACACCTTTCTGAACTTAAACCAGGTAGTGTTTCCATGTCCTATTGGAACAACTGCCTCCTGGTTCATGTACAAATTCCTCATGCATACAATTAGATGCTTTGGTATTCCCATTTTCTGAAGTGTTACCCATAATTTGTTATGATCCACACAGTCAAATGCCTTTGCATAGTCAATAAAACATAGATAGACATCTTTCTGATAGTCTCTGCTTTCAGCTAACATCCACCTGACATCAGCAATGATGTCCCTGGTTCCCTGCCCTCTTCTGAATCCCACTTGATTTTCCAGTAATTCCCTGTCTATATACTGCTGCAGTCACTTTTGAATGATCTTTAGTAAAATTTTGCTTGTGTGTGATATTAATGATATTGTTCCATAGTTTCTACATTCAGTTGGATCCCCTTTTTTGGGCATAGGCACAAATATGGATGTCTTCCAGTCAGTTGGGCAGGTAGCTATTTCCCAAATCTGTTGGCATAAACATATTAACACCTCCAGTGCTGGATCTGTTTGTTGAAACATCTCTATTGGTATCCCATCAATTCCTGTAGCCTTGTGTTGCACCAGTTCTTTCAAGGTGGCTTCCACTTTAACCTTCAATACCATTGGTTCCTCTTCATATGCAACCTCTTGAAGTGGTTGGTCACCTACCAATTCTTTTTGGTATAATGACTTTCATCTTCTTTTGATATTTCCTGAATCATTTAATATTTTCTCTGTAGAAATTTTCACTATTGCCACTTGAGGCTTGATTTTTTCTTCACTTCCTTAAGCTTGAGAAACATAGAGCATGTTCTTCCCTTTTGGTTTTCTGCCTCCAGTTCCTTGCACATGTCATTATAATATTTGTTTTTACCTTCCCAAGCTGCCTTTTGAAATCTTCTGTTTAGATCCTTAACTTCATCATGTCTTCCTTTTATTTTAGCTGCTCTATGTTCAAGGGCAATTTCCAGCATCTCTTTTGACATGTAATTTGTTCTTTTCTTTTTTCCTATCTTTTTAATAACCTTTCACTTTGTTCTTGAATGATATCTTTTATATCATGCCAAAACTAGTTTGGGCTCCTGTCATTTGTGTCTAATGCATTAAACCTATTTTTGAGGTGGTCTCTGAACTCAGGTGGGATATACTCAAGGTCATACCGTGGCTCTCGTATACTTGTTCTAATTTTCTTCAGCTTCAGTTTGAACTTGCATATGAGAAGTTGATGATCTGATCCACAATCAGCATCTGGTCTTGGTCGGACATTTGATATAGAGCTTTTCCATCGTCTCTTTCCACATATGTAGTCAATTTGATTCCAGTATGTTTCATCTGGTGAAGTCCAGGTGTATAGTCACCGTTTATGTTGTTGAAAAAATGTATTTGCAATGAAAATCTCATTAGTCTGACAAAATTCTGTCATGCAATCTCCTACACCAGTATCTGAGATACCAGTGGCATAGCTTTTAGCCTCATTGCAACACACAAGTCCCCACAGTGGGGAAAATTGACAGCCGTGTGGGGGGCTGTGAGAGCAGGTTGTTATAATGCAAGGGCACCGCTCACATCTGGTCTCTTCCACATTTACTCATTTGCCCTTTTGCTTTCTGCCTGGAAGCATGAGTTCCTTACTAAAAGCTGAGCAGATACTGGTGCCCTCCATGTTGTTAGGCTTCCCAGTCTCCAAAACCAGGAGCCAACTAAAATCCTTTTCTTTATACATTATCCAGTCTCAGGTGTCCTGTTATGCAATAGAAAAATACAAACCCTGCCTGGATGTCATTTTGCAATGGTAACATATCCCCTTTCTCAGCTGCCTCCAAGGAATATTGGGGAAAGAAAGGACAAAGAGAAAAAGAACAAAGGTGAAAGCTCCAGTAGTGACTTTTAAACTAAAATACTCAAAGATGGAAGAAAAAAAGGAAGAAAGACAGGATGTCTATTAATTTTAATGGACATTTATTTATAATTTGATTGGAAAAAAACCCTTTACTTTCAGCTTTCTTTGGGTTATTTTAATTCACTCAAAGCAGATGTATAACATTTGAAAAAAGTCCTCCAAAAGAATGATTTAAGTCTTTGATTAATAATGAAGGTCAGTGTCTTGTGAAGTGATCTGAGAATTCATGCAGTTTATCTCCAGATCATGAGTTTTCTCTTTATGATTTAATCACAGCTGCATAAAACTCTAGGGATAGATAGCTAGTACACATAGGTTCATCCTTAATTCATTTGGATGTGGTCAATTTTGTTTAAGTTATATTCAAACATTAATGTTAACTATCCAGGATACAGACTTGTGATTTTTTGAGTTGTATTCACTCAGGAATATGAACATCAAAGATGTTTGCAGAACATAAAAGATATCCAGAGCATTTTCATTTGATTCCCATATGAAAGAACATAATGAGATTATAATCTTCCCTACTACTTAATGTTGTTGTTGTTGTTGTTGTTGTTGTTAGGTGCTGTTGATTTGGTATCAGACTTATATCGACAGTATGTATAACAGGTGAAACAATATTAGCAGTTCTTCTCTGCTGTTCATAGGCTTTTCAATGGTGGATTGATATTTGGTAGTGGGTTGGCAGGTCCTTCTCCCAAGCCTGCAGTATCTGGTGTTCTTGGGTGGTCTCCTATCCTAGTTCTAACCAATGCTGACCCTGCTTAGCTTCCGGGATCTGATGGGATTGGATGCCACAGTGCTATGGCTGCATGCTTATTACTTAATAAGTGATATGAGTTGACATTAAGAGCTAATAATTGAAGTGCCCAACTTTTGACCATTTAGCAGAGCTGCTTATTAAATTCTTTGCTAGCACACAGGAGATGGATGCAAAGGAAGAGAAGCTGAAACACAAAGACTATAGTGGAAATTGAGCATTGTTTTGTAAGATTATTGCACAGACGACCGCATTATGTTAAGGAAAGAAAAATGTTTTGCAATCAAATTAAGTTATTGACATTGTGTTAGAAGGTTACAATAAATGGGACAGAGGCTTGCATACATTACCATTTCTAGTCTGTTTAATTACAAAGCTTCAGTCACAGAAGATCTTATATCTTCTTTCATTGTTTATCCATATTTCAAACAAAGATTAGATACTATGCAATGGCATTATCACACAGCTTGGAAATTGACAGATTTATATATTTATTCATCAGAAGTTTATTGAATGTCTACTATTTTTAGGCACTATTCTACTTCCTTACAATATAGTAATAAATGTGATATCAATGATAAGTGATATAACAGTGATTAATTGATAAATGATCCTTGTCCTCAGAGATCTTACCTTGGAAGAAGACAGACAATTACATGGTGAATATTCCTATTATATGCATAAAATACTTCAGATAATGTTAAGTTTTGTTGGGAAGAATATAGGAGGGTAGGGACAGAGAGAGTCAGGTAGTGCTAGTCCACTCAAAAACACTAACCACAGCTGTACATGGTGGTGCACAGCTGTAATCCCAGGATTCAGGACAGAGAAACAGGAGAATCACAAATTCAAGGGCAGCCAAGGCTAACTAGTGGGTTCCAGTCTGGGCTATGAGACCCTGTTTCAAAACAAAATAAAGCTAAATGAAGAAACAGCACCCAAAACAACAACAACAAAGCACTAACTACTGCAGATTAATCATAAAACTTTATGTGCGAGAACTGCAAACACTTGAGACATTGTTTAGCACAACTCTTTCTTTTTTAGTATTTATTTTTATTGAAATACATTCATTGTACATATTAATGGGATTCACTGTAACATTTCCATACAAGCATATAGTATGCATTGATCATATTCATTTCCAATTCTTTTTTGAAAATGTTGAATCTGAATTCCACTTAGGTAGTGATTTGCTAAGGTCCTTTTATTGTTTGTTGTCCTTGCTGCCTTGCCGACCATCAGTACAGACCCTACGGATACTCTGGTGTTACATACAGGTACACATGGACCACAGAGCATCATCCCATGCCTTGCGATCCAGCCCCTGCCTATGTTTTAAAAGTTAGTTTCTAATATTCCTCTATCTATAGCAAATTAATACTGGTCCATGGCTTTATATGATAAAGAATTATATGATAAAGAATTATATGATAAAGAATAGCCATCTATTTACATGCTATCTTATATTCTAACAGTATTTGTAAAATAAAATAATATTAAAAAAAGTAGCAGTCTCTTCATCTATCTGTCCCAGGGCCTGATCTCTGTTCATAGAGGCCATCACGTCCATTTTTGCTGATGTCTCATATAGAGCAAACTCTATGTATCTAAAGAGATGCTGAGACTGCTATTATTGGTTTTCCAGTTTTTGTAACAAATAGTTTCATTGAACAGGCATGTTTTCTGGCCTATTAGAACAGCAGGAATTAAAATGTCTTCTATCACCTCCTTAAACTTATTTGGTGATATTAGTATTTTCTTCAACCTCAGAGAAAACTTAGGACAATTACCATGTAGTCATTTTCTGTTGGGGATTTTTAAAATAATATTTCCCAGCTAGGGTCCCTCATGACAGCTTGAGGGGCTGACTCCTAGTTGACCCCAGGGCTCATCTCACTCACTCAAAACAGCCCCTCCCATCGAGTAAGCAAAGATGGCCCCCGGCCAGCCTGACCAGCCTCAACCACCATAATTTTGATTGGCTCCCCTCACCACTGTGCAGGTAATAACTGTCTCCACCTGGCAGTTTTGTCCGTTTGCCCCCTGTACCTGCCAGCTGTGTGCCCCGATTGGCTGAACCCCACCATGTGACCCCTCCAGGACCCTATAAAAGCAGGGCTCCTGGCCCCCATATCACTCCTTTGATCCTGACCTCTCTGACCATTTCCTGAACCTCATCACCTGGACCAGAGCTCCCTACTCCTGCAAGACCATCTAGCAAGCCAGCGAGATCAAGCCCAGGGGCCCCGAAGAGCCGAAGGCATCTAGCAAGCCACGAAGAGCCTCCCAACTCCTCCCACCATTGGGAAGGAGGGAGGTAAAGAAGGCGAGCCGCGAGAGTCAAGACCATCGCACCTCAAGTGAACATCAGCGGCTGTGGCTGTGCCTTTAAGGCTGAGCTGTACCAGCACTTAGCCTGCAGCATTCCATGCTGCAGGCATAGAGCCAGCACTTTAAGGGGTAGAGCTTTGCTCTATAGGGGCTACCTGCTCCTTGCTCTCCATAAGGGGAGCACCCCAATAAACCTTCCCTGTTCTCCTCCAACCATCTGAAGGTCTCCCGAGGTCCTTCTTTCCCGACACCGGTCACGTGTTTATGTTGAGGGTTTGGCCCTATCTTTAGCCGGGCTAGAGCCAAAAACCCCAACATAACTGTGGCACCCAACGTGGGGCTGGGAGCTGCCCCGGCCCTAGTTTAAAGTAGGTTTTTGCGGGCAGTTCCTGGGCCAATGCTTGCCCTTATTACAGATTCTGCAGGGGGCATTGGGTGGAAAAAGTGGAGTGTCATTGGGACAGTCCCTCACCCAATGTTGTCCTTTCCTGCACCGTGGGCAGGTTGACATTGGCCGTGTGAACCTGTTCATTGGGCGGTTGGGTTTATTGGGTCCTCCTCCCTGGGGGCAGTTTGATTTCCAATGCCCTGTGCCGCCGCACTGGTAACATTGTGCGTTCGGCGCATTGGTCAGTCTACGGGGGGCCACGATGTTGTTCAAAGTTTTGATCATCGCCCTGTTGGAATCTAAGAGCTGTTTATTCGAGTCCTGAATGGCCTGCGCTACCAAGGTTGAGGACTGTCCTGACATGCCAACATCCTGGGTGGCGATTATCCAATCGCTCACCCGTTGGTTACGCAGGTGCTGGCACGCCTGCCTGCATGGTTGGGACATGCCATCCCAGACGAGGGTCCTAAGCATTACCTGCTTGGACTCCTCATCTGTCCCCGCCATCCTGTAGTCTACACTCCGAGACACCCTATCCACGAAGTCCGGGAACAACTCGTCAGCCCGCTGCCGTAAGGCGGCTAAGCTGGGGGCTGTCCCGCCGCGTGGAAGCCTGTCCCAGGCCCGTCGAGCACAAATCCGGATCTGAGCAAAGCTTTCCACCGGAGCCATTGCTTGTTGTAGGCCCGTGCCAAAATTTGGCCCTTGCCCCAACAAGCAATCGAGACCTACAAGGACCCCTTGATTTTGATTGCAGATAGCCTGCTGTTGGCATTCATCCGTGTAGAATGCCTCCCATGGCATGGCCATGGCACTGGGAAGGACCGCTCTTACAATGTCCTTCCAATCCTGCGCGGTGTTAATGCGCGTTCCCATAGTATTCAGCAGTGCTTGGGTCCATGCTGAATGGGGGCCATCCTCACGGACTGCCGCCCTCAGGTCCTTCAGGTCCTTGCTCTCGTATGGGTGCCACAACAGAGGTTTCTCAGGAGTGGGGACGATGTTTAATGGGTAGGCTACATATTTGCTAGAGTCCAGGGCAGGGGCTGAGGGGTTTGGCCCCTGATAGCCTGGTGTGCGGCTATTGATTGGGTGTTGGCCCTGCCCTATCCCAAAACAGGACAGGTTTGGGTACAGTCCTTGATTGACGGTCACTACCGGGGGAAGTCCCTCCCCTGTGGGTCCGGCTTCCAGTGGAAGCCCCTCCCTTTGGGGGTCCGGCTTCCGGGTAGGCCGCTTCCGGTAGGGGCAACGGCCCTTCCGTTAATGCCCGGAGTCCAGCTTCCATTGGCGGTCTGGTCCTATGAGGTCCGGCTTCTACCAGAAGCCCCTCCTCTCTGGACACAGGCCTCAACGGAAGTCCCTCTCCACTCGGTGCAACGGACCTGGGTCATTGGCCTTCACCTAACGGTGCCTTATTAGGTCCCTTTTTTAGCTCCTCCAAGATGTTAGAAAAATAGGGCTTCATTGACTTATTCCTTGCCCTGTTGTTTGCTGCCACTGCGTAGCCGAAGGCTACCCAGGTCTCGGGGTTCTCCAGGACGTTGTTTCTTAGTTCTGGGTAAAGCCTAACAGCTTTTGCCCAGAAACGAGAGATGTCCTGGGTTGGAATCTCTTTCGTTCTGGTTATTAATATTCTCTGAATGGCCTCTAACTTAGGGTTGACCTCCTGAGTGTTCTTAGTGCAACATATCTTATTCCCCATGTTGGTATTCTAAGTAAAGTCTTGTCAGAAAAACCGTTACAACCAAGTCGTAGTCCGTTTAATGTGTGCCAAGGGTCAAGCCGTTTGTCTGTCCAAATCTGTCGTCTAATCCAGAAGTGTTCAGCAAAAATCGATATCCTGAGGTCGTTCCCTGGCCTGGTGGGGTTTCTCTTGCTAGTGTCTGTGAGTCAGAGGTGAGGGCGGACTAACCTTGCTCCAGAGCGGTGTGATCACCCTTTCAAGCCGACAGGCGGGGTGTCACTAACTCCGTCTCTGAGCTCGGTTAGCAGAACTCGCTACCTCCCTCTGGACTCCTGACACCTAGCTTGCTTCAGAAGCCCTTACTGTGTGGAGCAGTCAGTGGGCCCAGCCGTCTGCATGCACTCAGATCTTTGGCTGGGTTGAGCGCTAGTCTTAGGGCAAATCCTCAAACGGAGGCGATCAACCCCCCGCGGGACCCCTCTCCAAATAAGTCTTGTCTTCCCGGGACCTAACAGTAGTGGGCTCAGCTATCCACTGGGGGAATCTAGTACTGAGCCAAGCGCTCGTTCCTGTGTGAGTCCCCGGACGGAATCTGTTTCCTCCGGGTGACTGTCAGTCCCCGGACGGAAGCTTCCTCCTCCGGGTGACTCCAGACCTGGCCTTACGGGACCTTTACCCTGCCTAAGGTCCCCCTGCCTGCAGGTTTGTGTGTGCTGCAGGACTTGTAGAGAGGAGGGAACGGATATTCCCCAATGCGACCAGCACAGGGAGGGCCCTAGACTTAAGGGTCCTACCCTAGGGAAGGAAAGTGGGGGGGTGGAAAGTGGGTAAGGGGGGCGCTGCCCTTTACTGTGTGACAGACGGAGATGAAGACAACAATCCCAGACAAGGGGGGTGATGCTCACAACAGAGGGAGAAAAATTAGTACCCCCTATGCGACCTGGCGCATAGATTTGCAGGCTGGGACGGGGTCACACAGAGACGAGACAAACACGGATGATTCTTACCACTTCCCTGGATTGCTGCAGTCAGGCCCGATGTATTCCTGACCGGTGAGTGTCCCTGAGTCATTGTCCTTCTAGGGTGAGGGGTCTCGGGAGCCCCTGAAGTAGCTACAGCTCCTCAGGGAACTCGGGAGTCCCTTAATAGAGATATGGGAGACCCAAAAATTTAACTGGAGTACTCCCAACAACAGTTCAAATGGCGTGGGCCTAATACCCACGTTTGGGCGCCACAGTTATGTTGGCGCCCAACCGTGGATACCCACGTTGAGGCGCCACTGTTATGTTGGGGTTTTTGGCTCTAGCCCGGCTAAACAATTTTCATATTTAAAAAAAGATCCTCTATGATATGCCTGACTCATAGTGAAACATTCAAACTTCATTTAAGGGAAGGAATGCCCACTTTCCTTTGCCTGGCTGGGTTTGTTATTTCCTGTCAGGTTGTATAATTTTGCTCCAAAGGGAGACTTGGTTAGATTCTTTGAACACCACTCCCTCGCCTTTGGACTTCCATGCTTCTCTTCCTTCATTTACTAATCATTAAGAGTCACATCTAGGGGTGAGAATGGAAGCATAGAGGGAATTTCTGGACCATACCAGTATGAGATGGCATTGTTGCAGTCTGGATTTGGCGTACACTGACTTGTCCCATGAGGTCTTCCATTGATTCTTTTGATGTCTATCCTGATTGGCATTCTCTCTCCTGCAATTTGGCTCCTGTACACTCGACATCACCTCCGTTTGGGGAGTTTCATTTTCCAACTTACCCAAGTGATAGGGTCCAGCACATCTGTCCATCAGCGTGGCTGATAGCTGGGCAAGTTTTTAGGGTTTTTTTCTATGCTGTAGGTAAGGGGCCACATCAGTTCTCAACATCACTCTCCTGTATGGTAGGTCAGTAGGTGGGACTCATAGCATATCATTAGCCCTCTCTGAAACTCCTGACCTCTCTTTTCTATCCAACTCATTTCTTTGTCCCTCCAACTGTACCTCCAGGTTGCAGTTAGAGGTTCAACTAGATAATCACATTGTAGAATATAGGCAAATTATTTTGGAGCTTCAGCCCAAATTAGTAATTACATTTTGTAACATTTCATTGCAAGTATTTCTATTCCTTTCTCTTCTTGGAAGATGAGAATACTGTATAGCTCTGTTTTCCAGTCTCTTTTCTTGACATATGTCCTTTGCTTCCATCTTCCCAAAACTTGTATCACATGTTGGGTAGAATAAATATTTAGTGGACACATTACTGTGAATATAAATATTGGAAACTCAGTCACAGCCGATACATCTTCCTCATCCCATGCAGTGTTTTCTTGGATTGACTTATAAATTGTTCATGCATCTATCACTAGTTAATTTAAAAACATTCCAACCAAGCTGCAAATATTGCTTTAGTATGTGCACAGTACAAGGAAAAAATATTGGTTTCATTTTTGGGGAAACCCTTTACACTCATGCATCATTTGGACTGCTCTTTCTGAAATCTGCTCCAAACTTGTGGCGAGGACTTCCTTGGCTCACCCCTGCTGGAATCTTCACCTTTCTTCCGCAGTGAATTCCTCCCAGCGTGGGGCTAGGTCTTATGTATTCTTTACCTACTGATTTTTTGAGAGTGGTAGGTTTTCTTATGCGATCTGAATCTGAAACTATCTTCATTCAATATTCACCTTTGCTTGATAGCAGAGTATTTACTTCTATTGTTAGGTGCCATCGAGTCGGTATCCGACTCATAGCGACCCTCTGTACAACAGGGGAAACACTATTGTCAGTGCTTCTTTGTTGTTCATAGGGTTTTCAATGGCAGATTGATTTTTGGGAGGGGGTTGCCAGGTCCTTCTCCCAAGCCTACAGCTTCTGGTGTTCCCAGGCGGTCTCCCATCCAGGTACTAACCAGGCCTGACCCTGCTTAGCTTTCGAGATCTGACGGGATCGGATGCCACAGGGCTACAGCTGCAGTGCATATTAATGAGATTAAGTATGATATTTCCACACATGTATATAAGATGTGGGGCTGGGATTATCTCAGTTGGTAGAGCGCCACTCTGCAGTCTCTGAGCTCCCAAGTTTGATTCCCAGCACCCCAAAAATGGGAGAAGGACGTGGCAACTCACTCCCAAGGCCATCCCGAAACAATCAGTCATTGAAAACCCTATGAGGGTTGCTATGAATCAGACATGACTCAACAGCACCTAACAACAACATACAAGATGCAAGATGATCAAATGCAGCTACCTGTTTTTGCAACCTTCTCTTCCCACCCTACCTCTTGCCTCTCCCTAGTAATCTCTATTCTGCTTTCAGGTCAACTATTTAAAAATTTCCACATATGAGGCAGAACATGTCATTACCTTTATGTGCCTGGTTTATTGATTTAATGTCCCCTAGTTCCATTCATTTTGGTGAGAATGGTAGGATTTCATTCTTTATGGCTGAAGTATACTTTATGAAGTATGGTAATACTTCAATGTGAATATATAGCACAATTTCTTTATCCATTTGTCTACTGATGGGCACCTAGGCTGGTTCTATAACTTAGCTACTGTAAATAGTGATAACAGAATTTTAATGCCTTTGTTCCATGGCTGAGTGCAGAATACTGTGAAGCAGTTCGATAACTTCCCAATTCTTGATCCTTTCTCTCACCTCTTCTCTCATTGTTTAAGCTGGTCACCATCTGGGCTCAGTCTTTTTAACGTGCCGTCTCAGGTCTTCCATCCTGAGAAATAAACTTATTAATTATTCTCCTCCCTCTTTCCCTTAAATTTTTCTTCTTTTCTGGGACATGGAAATTGCTTATTAGAACCTCCTCAACAACTTTTCTGATTTCTCTCAATCTTTTTGCCCAGTTCCCCACCTTTTGTCTTTTTTTTTTGTTTCTACTGAGAATTTTTATAACTTTTACTGAATTTTTATTAATTCTACAAGTATTTTACAAAAGTTAGCTTTTGTTTTCTGAATACTTTCACTTAAAACAACAACAAAATTGCTGCAGTGCTTTTACTTAGATATAAAGTTTTTTCTTTTATCTATAGATCTTAGGTACTTTTTCGTCCTACTCCTGGTAGTGCCTGTTCCCTCTCAGTTCCTTTATTTTGTATTACTTTATTCTGTTTCTGGAATAGCAAATCCTCTTTTCAGATTTTTGCCAAACACTTTTTTTTGTTTGTTTGATTGTTCATTCGTTTGTTTATACATAAGCCTGAGGCACAAAAGTGCTATTTGGAAATTCTATTTTTGCAGGTGATAGTGGTCTCATGGACTTTACTGTGGTCTGAGCAATGGGAGTCCATCCAGTGTGAAGGGGGTGTTTCAAAATATCAGCATCTGTGTATCTCCTCTTAAAGCTAGTCAGTTTTCCTAGAAAAAAATTCTTCAGATTTCCTGTCCAGCTGTTGTAAACATGCTTGGCTCCCACCATTCTTATGATCAATTTTTAAGGCTGGCTACAGTTTTCACTGGGCTGGGGTTTAGCTCCATTGGTAGAGTGCTGCTTTGCATAATCTGAGGCCCTGGGTTTGATCCCCAGCACCACAAAAATGGGAGGTGGTCCTGGATGCCCACTCCTGAACAATCCCTAAACAATCAGCCATTGTAAATCCTACAAATAGCTGAGTCCTTTGTTGTACATAGGGTTGCTATGGGTTTGACTTGACTCGAAGACACCTAACAAGAACAGTTTTCATTGTTCAGGTCAAAGTCACATATTTGAGTATAGTGTCCCACTGACCCCATCTCCTTCAGCTGTGTTTTCTGCCTCCCTCCACTCTGTCTACCATGAGATCTCTAGAGGATATACCCCTTCTCTTCTACTGTGGTGGTAAAAGGTGGGAAATGGCTGGCTGCTTTGGATAGCTGAGGATTTTGTGGGCATCTAACTCCTACCTGTAAAGACTATCAAACCCTTGTGTAGCAGGTAGGACCTCAGAAGCCTGCCTCCATAGGTGCTTAGAGTCCATAGCTCGGTAAGTTCCCCCACTGTATCCACATTGTTGATTTCAAATTTTGATACCCCCTTTTTACTGTCATTTTGTGAACTCTGTTCTTAAAGATTTATGAATTTTTTTATTCCTTTTATTATCAAGAACGTTTTGAGATGGAGCAGAAATAAGCACATCATTCTATCCATCATGTTATCTGAATGCCTCAGGTCTTCTTTTCCCATCTATATTTATTGCACAGATGAAAGGGTCAATTTCAGATATATTATTGTTGTTAGTTGCTGTCGAGTTGTGTCCAACTCATAGCAATCCTGTGTGCAACAGAATGAAACATTCTGTGACACTGTGCCATGCCTGGTGCTATGGCAGTGCTTCTCTGCTGTTCATAGGGTTTTCAATGGCTAATTGTTTCGAGATTGCTTCAGGATTGTATTGCCATGTCCTTCTCCCACTTTTATGGTGCTGGGGATGGAATGCAGGGCCTCAGAGAGCACAAAGCAGTACTCTACCAACTGAGCTCAACTCCGGCCCTCAAATAAATTAGTGTAATTTAATTTTTAATCATAAAATATGTTAGTTCCCTTTTATGGAAAACTTTAAAAAATTATAAATGTTTATTTAGAATTATTTACATGATTGGGGAGGCATCTTATATAAAGGTAAAATCTATCTGAATATCTCTATATTCTAACAAACCATCACATCAGTCTGTTCAGATGAAAACAAACTGTCGGAATACACATGGCATGTAATGCTAAGCCCATGTTATTATTTTTTGAATTGTTAGTAACTGCAATTTTCATTGATAGTGGATGTTTCAGAAATGAGTTCACAAAAGATCTTTTGAGGATCTTTGAGTATAAAATAGCTATAGACATTCACAAAATTTTTTTAAAAATTTAGGTGAGTATTTAATCATGAAACATTTTATTATGTATTATGAAACAAATCCTATTATCCAGGATACTTTATTGTTGTGAAGTACAAAATCTGCTATACAATAAAAGTAGTATTAAATTCTAAAAGTATTTCTGTGGAAAGATGCAAGAAATAAATAATAATAATCATGATAATGATGATGATGATGATGATAGTAGTAGTAAATAGAGAGATATTTTGTTTCTGTTTGCATCCAAGCTCTGATCAGCTCACTCTTCTGTCTTTTTGGATCAGTTAACTTGGTAGTCTCTCTCTCTCTCCCTCTCTCTCTCCCTCTCTCTTATTTTTTAGACAGTGTCTAGCCTGGAAGTCATGATCATCCCACCTCAGCTTCTCAAGTGGTAGGTTTAAATGCCTGGCTTTTAACTTGCTTCTTATAATAGCTAATGATCTGTTAATGAAGGATCAGTCTTTTGTCAAAAATTCTGCTTTCTGCCCCTTCCATTCTTCACTCCCTAGATCCCCAAACACACATTCACATTTTACCAACTTGCCCTTATGCTTTAGACCCTTGGCAGTCTGTGCATTTGCAGCAGCTGACTTCAAACAGCACAACTCTTAGCATTCCATCTGCTCTCTTAGAGATGTACTAAAGTTCATTACTCAGCCTATATCTTTTCTCGTTTTCATGGTGTACTGATTAGTAAAAGGCTGAGCAATTAAACATTTATAGTTCTTGAAGAAATACTGTTATTGTTAACTGATCAGGGCTTTTTTATCAACAAAGAATTCTTTATAAGTGAAGCGTTTTGCATTCTCAATTAGGTAGTTAATTAGAGAAGAGTTAAATTGATGAGTGCTTCATTCTATAACATGATGTATGATTGTAATAAAACATAAGCTTGAAAAGTGTATGGAGAAGTTACAAAGGTGAATACAATAAATATTTCTTAGAAACTTTAAAGGAGAAAGTGAGGATAAGAAAGAAAGTGAAGAAATCCATAATGCAGATAAGAAAGCCAAAGTTTTAAAAGAGGACTTAGATATCATTGATAAAAAAATTCATAAAGTACCCAACTGAGAGAGAATAAAAGTGGAGAGATATTTAAAGATAGCTATGGTAATAGAGGGCATTGCTTTATATAAGCCCATCAGGGCCATTTCTCCATTAATAATTTAAAACATTAGTTAGACAACCAGAGAATAGTCAATTTAGCATTTAACACTGCTCTATTATCAGTTCTTCTGTAGCTCTGATCCTCTAACTAGCCTGAAACCTTTCTGATGTCATATAGTACAACTCTTGAGGCAAAGAGTAAAAAGAATAAACTGTCAAAATGAAAAAGCTTCAATAAGAAACATAATTTTTTATAGGAAAACAACCATCACTTACCATGATTAAGAAGTTCATTTATAAGAAGTCCATTATTTATTAGAGATAAATAGGAAACTACTAGGCAGTAACCTAACTTCTACAATAGTTATTGGACAGTCTCTAATATTGTTGAATTCCTTGCTCTTTGGAATTGAATGTGGTTAAGTGCTATCGAGCAGGATCCAACTCATTTTGCAACCCTGTGTGCAACAGAATGAAACATAATCCAATATCATGCCATGCACACGATCTTTTATATGCTCATTGGTGCAAACACTATGTCAATCCATCTAGTAGAGATTCTTTTTTTTTTTTTTTTTTTTTTTTTTTTTTTTTTTTGCTGATCTGCCACTCCCAAACATTATGTCCTTCTCCAGAGATTGGTCCCTCCTGACAATGTGTCCAAAATATGTAAGATGCAATCTAATCATCCTTACTTCCAAGGAGCACTCTCGTTGCTCTTTTTCTACCCTGGATCTGTTGGAACTGAAAGGCTGTGTTAAATAACAAATGGCTTTTCCTCATATGGACTATTGCCTATAACCTGTGGCATAAATTTCTGCAAATGGCAGTTCAAAGTCAAGATAGTTAACACCATTGATGCTACTACTACCAGTGTGGATAATTAAAAACGTCATCACTGATCTTTATGCTTTAATTTAGAATACTGTATAGCTGGTTGTGTTAGTACAAATTAGTAATAATATTATTATTTATTGGAAGTTATACTTATGGTTTTGATAGCTATATAAGTATTTATAATTTTTATTTTTTTTGGTTCAGTCTCAGTGTTGCACTTTATTACTATAGATGTCTTCAATATATGTCTCATATCTGTAGGGTTAAGTCATCTCTTTGCATTAATTTTTCAAAAATGAATTAACTATGGAGCTTTATTCTAATGTATACATTTCAATATTTATATAATTATTCACCATTTAAAAACTTTATGAAAATAGCAAATATGAATGTGTGGATATAATAAATTATATATTTGCCTTCCAGTTTATTTTTAGTTGCCTTACAGATTTAGAATGTAGATGTCTCAATTTTTTTTGTTTTAAATATTTTAGAATTTTACTTAATGGTTCTATTTTCCTTTTAGAGACCACTTATTAGTATATTCTTTAAGGTTGTTTCATAGATTTTTATCTATTTTGTGTTTAATTCTTATTTGTTAATTTATATTATTTTTATCTTATGGTTAGAGATCATTAACTGTTTCTTTCCTGGTACTCATTGAGGCTTCCTTTTAAACTACATATAGTTGTTTTTTTTTTTAATAAGTGTTTCTTGTTTATATCAAACTGATCATTTTTGTTGAAAATAATGGTATATCTGTTAAGTTTTTGAGAATCAGTTATGCTTTTGATGTTGTATATGTTTTCATTTGCACTTCGCATCAAATGCCATTCTTTGAGCACAATGTTAAAACCTCTTGCCAAATTTGTTGTTTAATTATTTCTTCTGTAAGGCTTATCAGCTTTCTGTTATTGTAACAAAATACTGGAGATAATCAATTTATAAACTGGAAAGGTTTATTTTGGCCCCCAGGTTTGGAGGCTTCAGGCTGTGATTGGCTGGGCCCATTGCTTTTGTGCTGTGTCTAGGCAGCAAATCATGGTGGTAGCACATGCAGAGCAAAGTTGGCCCATGGGTAGGTCTTGAAAAATAGAAAGGAAGATGAAGGGTCTGGGGGCACTGTCCCATTTGAGGGGATGCTCCCCAGGGACTACTGCCTCTCACTTGGCCCCACCACTTAAACTTTCCACTACTTCCCAAAAGTGTCAGAGGCTGGAGACTCAGATGTTAACACATGTGCCGTAGGGACATTCCAGATTCAAACTGTGGCACCATAGTTATAAAATATTGTGCTTCATATACTGCATTTAAAATATATATCATGAGATATGTGCGCAGTCCTAAAAGTAACCTTCTCTGGATTTGGTATAGCTTCTACGATGATGCAGTGCCTTTATTTGTCTCATGATGCTTTTCATTAACATGGGATTTTCTTGGTTCTAAAATTGCAAGATTTTTTAAAAAAAATTTTTATTTTTGATGATAGCAGAATTGAGATAGCCAAATAATAAATTAATAAACTAGATTCTCAGTTTGAAAAGCCTTTCCATGAGAACATAATAAATGAAAACATACACAAATTATGAATTTTAAAATGACAAAGTGAAATAAAATGTGAAGTTAGCCATGTGATCATTTATATATAACTCCATTACTGAGAAGGAAAAAAATATATATATATATATAGAAGAAAATGAAAAGATGGTAAGAATGGAAGATGAATGTTCTTAAGATGGAACAGTTAAGAAATACTAAGTATTTTTTTTGTATCTGTACCACAAAAAAAAAATTAAGGAAATCAAAGATAATTGCATTAGGTCAGTTATATTTTTTATATACAGTACTATTGGGCTTACATTTAAATATTTGTATTTCTGTATACTGGCAACTTATCATTGCAAATGAAATTTGTAATAATAACATAAAACACAAAACATTTGGCAATAAGTTTAATAAGACTTGTGCAAGTCCTCTGTACTTAAAACGTTATTGCTTAGAAGAAGTAAAGAAGAGCTGAGTAAATGGGAAAAATATATTCATGGATTAGAAAATGCAGTATCAATATTTTTTAAATGTCAGTTCTAAAATTTTTCAAATATTCATTTTTGAAAAGAAACTATTTTTCCTTATTTTACTTGAGGTTTGCTAAGCTATAAGATGATGATTTTCACTAACTTTGCAAATATTCTTAACCATTATTTCTTCAAAAATATTTTTCTACCATAGTAACTTTCTCCTGTTATTCTGGAAATCCATTTATAAATATACTAGACTACTCGATATTTTTCACATGCCATTAAAGATAAAGGTAACCCTTTGGTTTTCTTTATCATTGACTTTCATATTGGATAATTTCCAGTAATCTGTCTTCAAGTTCACTAGCCCTTCTTGCTTTGTTTTCAATCTGTTCTTAAGCCTGTGAAGTAGGTGTTTTACTTCCACTAAGGTACTTTCTTCCTGGAGCTGTACCACTGTGGCATCCGATCCAGTCAGATCTCAGAAGCTGATGTCTGGAGGACATTGTGAAAGAACACTTGTAATTACATGCATCTTAACCACCATTGCTGCATGCCCATCATGTCTGTTCCAAGTGTGCTGAAGTGGAAATGGCCCATTAGTAGTTTAAGTTGCTGTAGTGGTTGCTTACCACAGCTATTCCTGGCATAGCAGGGGAAAAAGAATTTTAAACCACAATGGATAATTCATACATGTTGTTGTTGTTGTTGTTGTTAGGTGCCATCGAGTCAGGTCTGACTCATAATGAACATATGTACAACAGAAGGAAACACTCCCTAACACTGTGCCATGCCTGGCACTATGTCAGTGCTTTTCTTCTATTCATAGGGTATCAATAGCAAATTCTTTTGTGAGTGGATTGCCAGATCCTTCTCCCTATCCTGAAGCACCTGGTATTCCCAGATGGGCTCCCATCCAAGGACTAACGAGGCTAACCTTGCTTAGCTTCCAGGATCTGATGAGATCAGGTGCAGAGTGCTATGACTGCAGGCAATTCATGCATAAATAGTAATAACTCTTTCTCTGATAGTCTGGACGTGGGTGTCCAGGAACCAACTATTATATGAACTTTACCTATCATCTGGTTTTTACTTGCTAATCTTAGTCTTGCCAGTCTGATGTTGCAATTTCTGGTCCTGAGTTATCTTAATATTTCTTTGATGTGTTCATTCATCCATTTGATAAATGTTTACTGAATGTCTGTCATAAACCAGGCATTACTCTAGGTTGTGAATATATAGTAATGAACAAAGGTTATATTCTTATAATTAGTGTGATTATTTTTCTATTTAGAAAAATAACTAAAATATAAATATTAATAACCATTAATATATAGAAAAGACAGAAGAGTTATTCACAGTATTTGTGTGGGAGGATAGTGTTGCATTATTAAAGAGTATAGTCAGAAAAGGCTTCTTTGAAATTATAATATTTAAGTAACTTACAGAAATTGATCACTGTGTCAAACATTTTTCTGGGTCATTCTGATCTCCTTCTACCCTTCAAGCTTATAACTCTTTCCATTCTATCAATCTGTCTATCCATCCATCCATCCAGATATGATACTGTCCATACACTCACCACACATACACATGGTATCTTATCTTGTTTATTGATGCCACTAGAATATAAATTCCAAGAGGGCAGTGATTTTTTGAGTGTTTTGTTTACTGTTGTATCCCTATATTTTGGAAAGTGCTTATGTTATAACGAAGTGGTAAGTAGGCATTACTAAACGAGAGGCTGAATGAGTGATGAAGAACATCAAGTGCAGAGGCTGTGAAGTGAGAGTGCGTCTGGTGAATTAAATGGGCAATCCTGAGCCCAGAGCAGGTGGAGTGGAGTGAGTTTGGGAATCGACAGTGGCAGATGGAAGTAGCAAGGTAGTAGGGCAGAGGTGGGCAGCAGCTGTTGTGGGGCCCTGAGGCTGCTGTAGTGACTTTGGCTCCTACTTCTGTGAGACACAGAGCAATTTGGAGGGTCATCTTGGTGGCATGACCTCACTTTCGTTTTTACAGGTTCATTCTGATTTTGTGTTGAGAATTGATTGAAAAGCTGAGAGCAGAAGCAGAGAGAGCGGTTAAGAGTTTGTTTAATAACAGCTTTCCCAATATCTGCTGTTGCCTGGTCTCCCAGTATAATCCTCTATTGTCCAGAGTGCTGTTTCTTCTTCCCAGGCCAGAGTGAAGAGAAATAAAAGCAAATACAAAGAATCATTATAAGTTAAGTAGAGAGAGAAAGATGCTGAAAATTATGTGGCATGGCTTAAAATAGGTGCATGGAAGCAGTTTGTATTAGTTACCCTTGATGAGTCAAAAAGTTGAAATGCAATGAATGTAAATGTGAATAGAAGGCTTGAGTTAAATAATACAGAAAGCTTCTGGCATAAGATTTAAAATATATATACCTTTGAATTTAGGGAAAAAGGTGGTCTCAATTATGGCTGAATGACAATATATTTTCTAATCATCATAGAAACTGAATGTTCTATGGATATTGTTGTTACGGGCTGTGGCGTCAGGTCTGTCTTATAGTGACCCTGTGTCCAACAGAATGAAACACTACCCAATATTGTACCATGCCCAGCATGATGTCAATGCTTTCTGCTATCCATAGAGTTTTCAATGGTTGATTTTTCAGGGGTGGGCTACTAGGTCCTTATCCCATTTTTGTGGTGTTGGGGATGGAACCCAGGGCCTCAGAGAACTCAAAGCAGCACTCTACCAACTGGGCTAAACTCCAGCCTGTTGTAGGAATTGTAGATTTAAATTGAAGTTCATATGCTTAGTCAATATGCCTCTTATTCTAAATAAAATAATTTAGTCATAGAAGAACCTATTCTTAAATTAATTTGCCTCTAATTATGGCAAAGAATCGTCTCTTAAGTCCCCATTTCCATGCAGTGAGTTGCAAGTAGTCATAGCTTGGTTGTGATTGTAATACGGGTGCCAACAATCAATTCTATTGTACCAGTAGGACTGAGGAGCCTCAATACCCAATGGGAATAGGTTTGCCAAAAGGGCCTTAGTAAAGTTCTGTACTTCAGAGACATATATTTGCTTCCCTGACAACACACACACACCATACACAGCACACATTAGCACATTATCATTTACTAATCCTCCTAGATCGCTGATGCATATTCTAACAGATATAGAGTAGTGACTTCTTTCTTCTCTTATTTGCATATTGGAAGATATTTTGTGGGTATGGTTCTGAACATTTCTCAGTTTGCAATATGCTAGAAACTAACAATAATATTTAACCAATGCTTTTCATGTGTTACGCCACACACTGTGTGCTTTCTATGTGTGTTCTCTTGTAAACCATTGTGAGTAAAGTGCCACCATAAGTACAATTTTAGGGATAACAAAATAAGATGAAAAGTTAACTTACTGGGTTTGTGAAGACTGTAAGTGCCTCATTGACAACCAGGCTCTGATTATACAAGGCAGCTATTAATTGAGACACAAGAGCATAATTTGATTGTGAAACGATACTGGGTATAGTTGGCTATAGATAATAAAGTATTTGTTAAATAATACAATACTTAACCACTTATTTTAAAAGCATGTTTCCTCTAAAAGTAAACTGATCTCCAAAGTTCTGCCTCTTGGGCCAGTCAATCAGCTAAATTCTTTTTCCAATGAGTGGAGTCAAGACATTGCAAAGAAAGCAGCAATAAAAAATATTTTACTTTATATGCCTGGGAGTCACATATGGAGTCTGTTTACAGACACGTATGCTTGGGAATGGAGTAAATTATGGGCCAACCTTATTTTCTCATTTTATGTTGCTATGTTAGAATCATTTCCAAATGAGGGGGGCTTAATGTAATCTTGTCATCTTTCACAGTTCCTGAGGTCTCTGGGTTCAGCTGGGTTTTCTCACTTGGAGTCCAATGGTAAAGACTGAGCAGTGGTCACTTGAAGGCTTGACTGGGCTGGTCATTCTTGGTACCTCACTCCCATGGTGGACAGGTGATGATTGCTGTTGGCTGTGTTTAGCTGTGATTGGTGAGTAGAGATCCTCTTCCTATATGTGGCCCTTCCTTGTAATTAGACTTTTCATAACAGGGAAGCTTGGTTCCCAGAAAGACTGCCCCCAAGACTTCTGGGAGGTCTGACTGGGAACTGCAAAGGATTCCCAGAACACCACTTCTGCCTCATTACCTGGGTCAGGCAAATCAGTAAGGACAACTAAGTCATTTCAATTATGTCTGAATAATTGAGAGAGAAATCACATTTTTCCTTTTGATGAAGGACTGTGAAGTGGGTACAGAATTAATAAAGTGATACGAGCCATATTGGTGGGTGAAATATTAATAAGTCAAAACCCTTTCAAAATATTGTCAATGTTCTGAATAGTAATTGAAAGGAGATTGATAGATCATGCAATGGAGCAATGACATCAAGAGTTTCATTGAAAGCATCTCATGTGGGCTGTAAGATTTATCCTTTTAAAGGATTGTAATTCAAAACAAAACAAAAAATGATGTCCCATATCTGGAGTTTTTATCTATTGTCTTGAACCTGAAAACTTACTAAGCAAGGTTTGTGGAATAAATTTAAATTTGCTTTTTCCAATGACCATTCAGTAAAAAAATTAACATTTCTGGATCTAGTAATAGAAAACAACTCACCTACAATGAGCTGAAATTTGTTTGCTTTATCACATAAATACTCTGAATATTTTCCATTTCTAGGCATTGGTTTAGAAAAGGGACTCCGTTCTTGATTTAAATGAAAGAAACTCTTAGGGGGAGATTTTGTTATCATTAAAGAATTAAAGGAAGATTTTCACTTGAGGGACTTTGTTACTTTATATATGCTGATGTGGTTTGCATACAAAAAGTCCCCCAAACTGTTCATGTGTTAAAAGCTTGGTTGCCAGTTGGTGGGTTTTTGAGAAATGATGGGATCTTGTTGTTGTTGTTGTTAGGTGCCGTCAAGTCGGTATCTGACTCATAGTGACCCTCTGTACAACAGGGGAAACACTATTGTCAGTGCTTCTTTGCTGTTCATAGGGTTTTCAATGGCAGATTGATTTTTGGGAGTGGGTTGCCAGGTCCTTCTCCCAAGCCTACAGCACCTGGTATTCCCGGCGGTCTCCCATCCAGGTACTAACCAGGCCCGACCCTGCTTAGCTTCCGAGATCTGATGGGATCAGGTGCCACAGGGCTACAACTGCAGGCTTGATTGGATCTTAAGGGTTCTGACTTCATCAATGTATCAATCCACTGATGATTCATAGTTTGATAGTGTTATTGGGAGGTAATGGAAACCAGGAGGTTGGGCCTGGTTGGAGGAACCAGGTCACTGAGGGTGAGCCCTTGAGGGTTACACCTGGTCCCCAGTCCCTCCTTATCTCTCTCTGCTTCCAGCCTGCCATGAGGTGAGTATCTCAGCTCCACCACACACTTCTGCCCTGAGTTTCTGCCTCACCATGGCTCAGAAATCACAGAACCAGATGGCCATGAACTGAGACCTCCAAAACCATGAGCCAAAATAAGCCCTTCCTTCCTCCCATTAGCTGTTTCCTCAGGTATTTTGCCACAGTGACAAAAACAAAACAAAAGCAAGCAAACAAACAAAAAAGCTAGCCAACACATACACTTTGGTATCTCTTCATATATGGTTATAGATCCAGATCCAGATCTCTACATATGTATCATATATATAATTTTGCTTGAGCTGCTGTAATAAAGTAGTATAAATTGAGTGACTAACAAATAAGAATTTGTGGAGCTCTGGAGGCAGAAATCTGAGAAGAAGGTGCCATCTGGGTTAGTTTCTTTTGAGAATTGCAAAGGAGAAATGTTTCCAAGCATCACTTCCATGGCTTTCCTTAGTTTTTGGTGGTTTGGTGGCAATCTGTGGCTTTTTGGCTTGTAAAAGCATTATCCTGATCTCTGTCCACACCTTTATATGACAATCCCCTATATTAGATCTGTCTCTTTTCCAAGCTTTTCCTTTTTTGTAACAACACTAAGACATTGGATTAGTATCCACACTAATGACCATTAGAGAGGTTTTGGTAGAACTGGTTGCTTTCCAAATTGTTTGGGTAAAGATCTTAAATTCTCATATTTCTTCTTTTGTGGAGGGTTGAATTTCCATTAATCTCCTATCTCTTAAGTCTGTTGTGGCCTTTTATATACCTTCATATTCAGCAGTTCAGGTTTTTTGCTTGCATAAAAATATATTAAACACATCGTCTAGTATTTCATGATATGCTCTGAAACACTAGGAAGTGTTTGAAGTACATCACTGAACCCCTGGTATAACATGAAGTGAAGGCACACTTCTCAGAAAGAGGTTAGAAAATGTGTATACCCAAGGGACAGAATCCCAAACATGGATGTTTTTATTTCCTCTTCCTGTCCTCTCCTTTTTCCTTCTATTTTGATTGGAAAACAAGAGGTGAACTCCACTCTGATACATGGTAACAAAACTAACCAAAACCAGTTTAAATTCATTTAGTTGGTATAACAGTTCTTCTCAACGAATATCCCCCTTAAAACCAACCTGTCAGTGATAGCTCTAAACTTTGGAAAGTTAGCCAATCAGGAGCAGACTTACCTCCAGTGACAACAGTCAGCAAGTCCACCAGCCTGGCACCATGTTTCCACACCCGGGTGCCAGTCCACTGTGCCTTTGCACCTGTACCCACCATGCATTTTTCTGTCTCCTACACTGTGTATGAGGCCAGCAGTCTGCTCTGCTCAAGGAAGATTGTGTCTGACTAGTCTAGCTTTCTCTTCACATGCTAAGTAGTAAATTCAGCTTTGTCTTTTGGTTTTAGAAATTGAGTAATATTTTCTCTATCCTCTGACAGGTTGAACTAAATGAATATATTAATTACTTGTCAGTCAGCAAATAGTTAATATTATTCAGATAAAACAATGGATTACTTTGTCAAGTTGGACTAACAGATATCAAAGATATTACCCAATAATAACTTTGCTACCAATTTCAAGGGTATCAGTCATCATGAAGCACAGGCAAAGAGAGGAGAGATCTTTGATGGTCAATGCAGATTTCCTTCTCTCCTTAAAGACATGCTCTGGCTTAGAATAACATGAGATGATTATAAGTCATGTACATGGCCACACTGTTTACATAGAAGAGAACATTTTCTGTCAGGAAACATTTCCATTTTATACACAGACAGTAATTTTGCCCACAGAACATTTTCTAGTTGACCATCACCCATAGATTCTAGGTTTGTTTACCATAAACAATGTTAGACTAGTGAACGTCCCATAGATATGATCTTTCCTCTAGCAAATGAACATTAGTTAGTGGGCATATCCTTCTGTGATGATGTCAGTAATAGGAAAAAGCATACTGCGGACCTGCCACTTAATCCTTCTCTTGGAAATTATTAATGAATTAGATTTAACATTTTAAAGTGATAACTAAATTGTAATCTAGAACTTTTTTTTTCAAGATGAGGGTTTTTTTGAAGCTCCAGTTATTAACATTAGTATTTAGAGATGAACATTCCAAAGCAAAAATAAATTTGCAGCACAAAGGGAAACTGAGACATCCTCTAGTTCCCTTGACAGTATTTAAACCAGCATGAGAAATAGAATCCACAGCACTAAATGCTTTATGACGACCTAAAAAGTGAACACAACATATGATTAAACAGCGTTCTTTGACACAGTATCCAGAAAATAATCTTCAGGGGCTGCAAGTACAGCTCAGTGGTAGAACGCTTGCCTAGTGTGTATGGGGCCCTGCATTTGATCCCAGCAATGAAGTACAGCAACAAAACAAGACAACAAACAAACCCTAAAAATCACTTCATCATTCTTTTTGTTAAAATTAAGGAAATGTTCATAATTGGAGAAGCTAAAAGTACTAACTGCCTTCTTCAACAAAATGTACAGCCACCATTTTCTTTTTGAGAAAGAAAAATGTCTTCCTTTCACTAAGAGCTGTTAGATATAGTTTGTTTTATTATAAGCCACAATCCATACTGAAAGTATCATGAAGGAAATACTTTGTTCTTGGATGAACCATTCTTTCTTCAGTAAGACAGAAAATCTAGGGACAAGGTATCAGGTGGATTATTGTCTATTTGTCTTAGGTACTTTGGGAAAAAGAAAAAGAGAGGTAGTTCAAAGACTAAGAATTCTCCAAGAGTATTTTCTATGACCAAGAATCTTAGAAAACAGAGACTAACAGAAAACAAAAACAAAAACAAACAAACAAAAAACACACACACACAAAAAAAACTTTTACTTCATTGCTTCTTACACTTCACTTGAGGATTTTATGCACTGTTAATTTATTCATTGAGTTCTGGTTCTAAATGCTCCAATAGAATCAAGATTGCTTTTCTCCAGGGGCAGGAAAAAAATGCCATAGGGTTTTTCAAATCAGAATCTGTGTTAATAATTCTAAGAGCAAAGCCTTGTCTGCTAAAACAGGAGGATTAACTCTGCATGTATTTCAGTCCCTCACCTTTTTTTTTGGCATTAACACAAAATGTGTTTTGTTGACTCATGATGTGCCATATTAGTTAAATTAAACATTAAACATCTGCCTCCTTTTGGGATTCTAACATGAGTACGTTGGCAGCCTCAGTAGAACTTGTGCTATTAAAGGCCCTCAATCAGTCAGAAGGACAGAGAGGCTGTAATGGCAAACTCAGCAGGCAATTACATCAAAGGATTTAGAATCTATTTCAGTAATGCCTTCTGGATAATGACATTGATCTCCACACTCCCCGTGCAGATTCTCTGGTATTGCAAGCAGGTTTCTGCATACTTTCACATTTAGAAAAGCACCATTCACCATTTCTTTTCATGAGGACATAGTTCAGTTCTCCCGAATACACCTACACAGCTATTTCTATAAAGCTAATAGGCTTTTATTCACAAATCCAGAATTCTTGCTGTGTGTACAATCCTTCCTTTGTTCACTTCTGTCACACCAGTTTCGCCAAAATAGTGGAATTAATGAGGGAATTTTACCTTACACATTCATACTGTGTCTTTTACCCTAAAGCAAGCAGTGTAACTAAATAGATAAACCAATCAATTCATATTTTACCTTTTCTTTTTGTAATTTAATATCCATTCAATTTGACTTACCTTTAGGGATTGTTATGCATAAATGAAATTATTGCAGAGCAGAGTTTTTAAATTAAGGGAAATTTATAAATCTAATATGTCTTCCATCCTTCACATTCTTCTTCCTTTTATTACTTATTATTTACTTTTTATTTTGTTGGTCAGGGAATGGATTCATCTAAGTACACTTGCAAACTATCTGTAGATCATCTATATGGGTTTTAAAGCTAGCCAGGTACTTTTTCTAAGTCAATTGTTCAAGCATAGGAAAACTTACATGTAATTTCATGCTTAAAATTGAAGATTCTAAAGTACCTAACTAGTTAGTTGCCCGCAGCCATACCACTGTGGCAACTGATCCCGTCAGATCTTGGAAGCTAAGCAGGGTCGGGCCTGGTTAGTACTTGGATGGAAGACCTCCTGGGAACACCAGGTGCTGTAGGCTTGGGAGAAGGACCTGGCAACCCACTCCCAAAAAACAATTAGGCATTGAAAAGTCTATGAATAGCAGAGAAGTACTAACAATACTGTTTTGCCTGCTGTATGTAGTGTCCTTCTGGATTGGACACCAACTCCATGGCACCTGACAACAACAACAACTAGTTAGTCGAGATTATGCATGGTTTCCTGTTTCAAAAGAAGTAAAAATTCAAATCTAATTCTACATAGAGTCTACATATTTTTACTGTCATATAAACAAGTAATGCATATGAGGTAATTTGATTATTATTTGTTAGTTCTTCAAATCCAGAGTTTATTGTATGCCAAATCCCAGTCTACCATCACAGAGTAGTGCAATAAAGCTTTCATTGTCAAATCTCTTTGTATCATCTTCTAAGCATATCACTATGTTTTCCATCTTAAACACAGTAAACACTTTTTCAGCACCATGTCCTATCCATTGCCCACCCTTTCTCCTTCACTTTTTTTAGTTGGACAGTTTAAAGAGTTTTCAAAAAT
This sequence comes from Pedetes capensis, assembly GCA_007922755.1. Lineage (NCBI taxonomy): Eukaryota > Metazoa > Chordata > Mammalia > Rodentia > Pedetidae > Pedetes > Pedetes capensis. The sequence continues at coordinate 65,326 of VMDO01001793.1, forward strand.
GTTTCCATCTCTCATCTGCAATTCATTCTTCTACCTTGACCTCAGCTGCCAGGAAAAAGATGATTAAGGATTCATTTGATGTCTCCCTAACTCCAAGGAGAACAAAATCCATATGCAATTTGAGTATGCTGGGGTGCAGCCCTTATACCCCTATTCGAGTGTATTTGTGTGTACTCGGGTATCTTTGGGATTGTGAGGCTACTCAAGCCTTCAGTACTCTAGCATCCAGTACATTAATAACCAGTCACCATTCTATCCATTTTGATGGGGGAAAGAATGTCTAGACACCACTGCTGGGATTTAGGCAGGGTTTGCAGAGGGGAAGGAAAGCTTCAAGGATGTCCTGTGTGTAACTCTGTGGGTGGATTCAGGGTATTGTTGTTCCTGCATTTGAATGCATGGTAGGGAATGAAATGTCACGTGCTGGTACCGCCCTGTCTTGTAAGTGCTAGAATGGCTTCTTCCAACTGGGAAGAAATACATGTAGGAAAAGTGCTTGTATTCCTGGAACCCCACAGCTGTACATCTTCTAGGAATATGTGCCTGACAGTTTTCCTAGTTGGAACCTCCAGCAAAGAAAAGCTGCATCTCCTTAGAGGTGCCCTTGAGGAATGAGACTTGTCGCCTCCATGACAAAGTTTAGCTCTTACTTTGCTGCTGACCCTTGTCAAAACTGAATGTGATCCAGGAAGACCTTATAACTGTGTGGTCTGATAACCCCTTTTTGGATGGTCAACTCAAGCAATGAATAACAAGGTAGGAAAGTCTAATAAGCCTTGCTTGTCACATGGCAATGGTATATTCAAGAAGGTGGCTGGCTGGCCCAGGTCAAATCTCTGCTTTACATCAGATGGCAGCCATGCCTTCAGGGGAAACTTTATCCCCCATTTTCTGTTGCAAGCAAAGCTGCTGTCTCAAGAGGCCCTTGTTCCCAGAGATCCCCTTACATGCCTGGGCCGGACTCACTGATGAGTTAGCTAAGCTAAGAGCTCACAGCCTCCTCTGGGTTGAGCAGCTGGTCAACATCGGCACTAGTTGTGTGTAAAACTGAAAATGGTCACGGTCCTTCTGCTTCATGGGCAGAACAGAGAGTCATTCCCACAGCTTTGGCCAGTGATACTGACTCTGAATGTTTGCTCTGCCACTTGGAAAACTACAGACTAGTCAATAAAAGTGCTCAAGTTGGGTCCATAAACTGTGGAAGTGAAGTCTGCCGATGAGCTTTGTGGATTATTCCTATAAATGTCCATGGCGAGGGAGGTGTTCCAATAAGACTGATACTGAGTATACATCTCCCTGATGGCTGTTGCTCCCACCTGGGGACATCACTGTCCACAGCAGGGCTGGGCACCTGCCATTGTGGAGAGAGACACTTCCAATGCACAGGCTGCCACTGAGCTCAGCTCTTGCTGAAATCTGACCTGTTGTCAGGAAGGCAGTATGGCAGAGGACATTGTCGCTGCTCACTTCTGACAGCTGGACTGCATTGCTCTTTCTCCCCATCTTAGTTATCCACAGGGCTTCATCCTGGGTCTGACTTATTTTAGCTTTCCATGTTGCCCTTCTACTGGGATCCAGGTGACTCTTGTCATACCATGGTGACCCTTGGCCTAATCTCAGCTATGTCTTCAGATTTCTGCTTTGTTTATCATTTGTCAGTGGAAAACCAATGTGCTCAATGGAATAATTTTAATACTCTCTATCTTCTGATGCCTGCAGTTATACCACTGTGGTGTCTGATCCCGTCAGATCTCAGAAACTAAGCAGGGTTGGGCCTGGTTACTACTTGGATGGGTGTCCAAGGGACACCAGGTGCTGTAAGCTTGCAAGGAGGACCTAGTAATCCACTCTCAAAAAGAACAACTGGCCATAAAAAACCCTAAGAATAGCAAAGAAGCACTAACAATACTGTTTTTCTTGTACATAGGGTTGCTATGACTTGTACCCTGACTCAACAGCACTTCAAAATAACAACTACCCCCACTTTCTGTGGGGGTTGATCAGGATGATGGGGTGGAGGTTATACAGACTTACTCTGAAACCATATGAACCCATCCTAAATCCTACCGTGATAAGTAATTCCTAGGCATGATACAACTTTCATCCCCCTAAGAGAAACCCCAGTAACATAGTTTTTATACCCATTGGTGGCAACTCTTACACCAGAGCCTAGAAAATAAGACTTGATTCTGGTTCAGCCATTGAGACCCTCGTGTTGAGTTGGTATGGTCACGGTTCACATAGGCAATGATCATTTGATGCCCCTTTAGTAGGACACATGGGGTCAAATGGAATACATAATAGATCTCTGTATGTTTTTTAAACATGGTTGTCATTCTTGAACCTGGCATCTAATGTGCCTGAGCCAGCGATAGCTGGACAAAAGTTGAACTTATAGCTGTTGGGATGGAACAACTGAATTTGTCACTGTAGAGGGTAAAACCAATGTTGGTGTCTGGGGAGGGATTATTTTGGACACTCATAACGACAGTGAGGGAACTTTAGGTATTCCTTTAGGAATTACTCCCATTCCTTTTCATGAAAGAAAACCCATTGGTGCAGCTCTTTATCCCACCTGCCTTTCCTTGCCAGACCCCTCTGGCCATTCCTGTTAACTTTCCCCCTTAATCCACTGGATGTACCCATGAAGGGTTCACCCCCCAGCTTCCATGCAAATACCTGCTGATGCTGTTGAATGACTTCCCTGCCCCCTCCCACAGCCATGGCTCAGCCATTCCATAGAGCAGAATAATGCAGGGAAGAGGAAAGCAGACACTGGACTGTTGCCTGGAAGCAGTCTCTCCACAAACAGGGACTCCAGTCAATTACTTAAACAAGCTGTGAACTTGAAGGCTTTCCAGATGGCTGGGAGGCCACACTGGAGGCTCTATCAACCTCAGCTCTCTGACTATCCAGGTCTCCCAACAATCTTAATAGTACTTTATTTTCAAGGGAACTGTGTGCAGCCACGGGGCTATACTTGAATGGATGCTGGGTGTTAATTTGCCTCTGTCCTAAAGGTACCATAAGTTGGATCTTTGCACTGATCATGAGACACATTCAAGTAATTAAAGAATGGCCTCCAGTGGATCACACAGCCCTCAGGAGATGGTAGTGATCACTTCCTCATGAATCTATGCGTGGTTACTTAGGAGAGTTTCCCATAGGGATAACTGACTTGTTCTGTTCTTATTATACATATGTAAGGTATACAGTGGGCTGGGGTTTAGCTCAGTTGGTCGAGAACCATGCTGCACTCTCTGAGGACCCAGGTTGAATTCCCAGCACCACCAAAATGGGAGAAGGATGTGGCAATCCATTCTGGAAGCAATCCCAAAGGAATCACCCATTGAAATCTCTATAAGGGTCCCTGTGAGTTGGACTCAACTTGATGGCACCTAAGAACAAGGTATACAACATATGTAAATATACTCAAATGATTACAACCATTAAGCAAATTAACAGACACAGTTGCTGTTTTATGTAGCACCTAAATCTACTCTAAGCAGGTTTTCAATATACAGTACTATCTATTAACTGTAAACCCCATACTGTATATTAGATCTCTAGATTTATTTGATCTATGTAGTTGCAGGTTTGTATCCTTTGAGAATAAGGAAATGGAGAATTGACTTTTTTTCCTATGGGCATTCTGTGGGCCATTTTCCCTAACCTGAGATATATTCAATTAAGAAAATGATAAACAATTTGTTCCTGATTTTAGCTGATCATTGACACCACCTTGACACAGAAAGATTGACCAAGAGAAGGATCCTCCTCAAGAATCCAACCACAGTGCTACCTTGATCCCTGAGATTTCAGCCTCCAGAGCTGTGAGAAACAGATGCATGTGTTTGATCCATCCAATGTTTTTGTTACTGTATCCAAACTAGGGGCTGGAGTTTAGCTCAGTTGGTAGAGTGCTGCTCTGCCCTCTCTGAGGCCCTGGGTTTGATCCCCAGCACTGCAAAAATGGGGGAAGGATCTAGAAGACCATGCTCAAAACAATCTGCTGTTGAAAACCCTATGAATAGTAGAGAAGCACTAACAACGTGCCAGGCATGAAACAGTGTTGGGGAGCTTCATTCTGTCGTATATAGGTTCGTTGTGAGTCGGACCTGACCTGAAGGCACCTAACAACAACAACATTCCAAACTAAGACAGTGATAGAATTGTTTTCTTTTCCTTTTTTGAAGGCCAAAGTAGAGTTTGTGCAGTGATGAATATCTCCAGGATTAATGTCTTAAGACAGGAAGAAAGGTCAATACGCAAACTTTAAGGAGAAAGCTATTTGGCTTTCTAAGGTAGATCTTGATGGCTTATGAGACTTGCTCAGCTTGTTGGATCTCAAATCTGAAAAACATAGTTGGATTCATCTTGCTGCTTAGAGTCAAGTTGATAGTAGCCTCAATTAAATGCTATATGAGACAAATTGAACAGATTTGGTTCCAGCATCTGTCAGTATGCCCATGGAAAAATCTTGCCTGAAGCTAAAATTGTGAAGAAATAAAGCATCTTATCAGTGAAATATAATTTTTCATGTGTTTCTCATGTTTCTGCATGCCTCCAAGTGAAGCCATGTCTTTTGCTCCAGACCATATTGTAAAATGTATTCACATAGAAATCCTTAGAAGATGTGCAGACAGCTTCTGTTTCTGCAGCATAGTGAATTTGCTTATAGCATTGCAAAACTGGATAGTGTCTCAAAGGGGAGGCAAGATGCTTACTGTCCACTGTAGTAATGAGAATTTCCCCATCTACAACAAATGTCACTCATGATTACTACTTACTAAAAAGGATTCAAGTCCTAAACCTCAGTACTTCTCTCTTGTAATGCAATACATTGCCTGCATAGCCAATCACCCATCTGGGCTAATCTGTGTTGCCTCTGAGGAGCTTGTGAAGTAGGACGTGCAGATGCTGAGGACTGTGTTGCATGCTGTGCCATGGTTAAGGACATCTTTTCTCTCTGTCCCTGGAATCATTGTTAGCAAGCATGGAACTGTGGCAGTCAACCATATTAGCTTCCATGTACAATACAATCTCAAGCCCTTTGCAGTTTTTTAAGGAGGTATGAGTAGTTAGAGTTCATACCTCCCATATTTTACTTTAAAAATAAATAAAAATGTTAATAACCAGCCCTCTAGAATCTTGTTTTAAAAGAACAATAACATTTTTAAAGAACCAATGAGTATGTAAAAGGAATGAAACAGAATACATGATTTGAGAAACAGAAAAAGAATAGGTTTAATAAATAAACCAAAGATCTGATTGGAAAAAGGCAACAATCTAGGAAATATCTGCAAATCTAATATCCACAAGGATGGGATTAGGGCTGTAACATTTCAAAGAATAAGGGGAACTATTAATGAGAAATTTGTTCTCAGTATAAGACTGATCAGATAGTGAACCATTCACTTAATAGTCTAGAAATCCCCACATATGTCCTAACCATAGGCTAGATTTGTTGGTCATTTTGGACAGGAGTGCAATATTAATCACACATGGATTGGAATGTCCCATATGCTGTGAAGACTGAATGAAAACGTACGGTATATTGGAAAAGGCATTAGGATTTTTTTTTACTTTGCAGTTGTACACATAAGGTTCTTTGTGCTAGGGAAAACTGGCTATGTTCTGATTTACATTACACACACACACACGATTGCTAAATTCAAATAAGAGACTCTAGCCAAGGATGTTTACCTAAGAAAACATATGTGCTTTGAGAAAACTTAGAAATTTCCTGACTTTGATCTTTGTAACTTAAGAAATAGGTAGCTGGGAAAAGGACCCAGCAGCCCACTCCAAAAACAATCAGCCATTGAAAACTGTTTGAATAACAAAGGAGCACTGACAATAGTGCCAGGCATGGCACAGTGTCAGACAGTGTCTTGTCTGTTGTATGTAGGGTAGCTATGAGACAGCACCTAACAATAACAACAGGTGCTGCATTAGAAAGTTGACATCTATTTTAATTCTTCAAGCAACAAAAGGAAAAATAAGAAGAATTTTATGGAGTGCAAGTGTAGGGAATAGAGAGATCCTTTCTATTTTCCTCGTAATTCCTATGTGGGCTCATTGGGTGGCTCTTTGTTCTTGTTGTTGTTGTTGTTGTTAGGTGCCGTCGAGTTGGTATCCAACTCATAGTGACCCTATGTACAACAAGGAAAACACTATTGTCAGTGCTTCTCTGCTGTTCATAGGGTTTTCAATGGTGGATTGAGTTTTGGGAGTGGGTTGCTGGGTCTATCTCCCAAGCCTACAGCACCTGGTGTTCCCATGTGGTCTCCTATCCAAATACTACCCAGGCCCGACCCTGTTTAGCTTCAGAGATCTGACGGGATTGGATGCCACTGGGCTACCACTCCAGGCTGAGTGGCTCTAGGAACCAATTAATATAAGAGCTGATTAATAAGATAAAAGCATAAATTTACATGTACATAAGGATCTTAACAAGAAACTGAAATCTGAAGAAATGACTAAAGCATGATGCTTTTGTACTTTTTAAGCAAAAATCAGTAAATTTCAAAGGAATGGAAGGGTATACGGATATGTGGACCAGGATAGTTAACTGTAGGGATATTACTAAAAGCTATATGGTGGAGGGGTAGAAGCTTGTGGAAGATAAGGGCCTGCAAGGTTTGAATATAAAATGTCCTCCAAAGGTCACGTGCTTTCACATTTGGTCCCAGGGGGTGGTGCTGTTTGTGGAGCATGTGGAAACCTTGGGGTTCAGGATCTGGCTTTGTGGAAGTAAGTTACTTTGGAGGTTTTTATGCTGACCTGCAGCCCTAGTCGCCCTCTGCCTCCTTCCTATGATGCCATGAAGTCATCTGCCGCCAGCCCTGCCTCCTGCAGTACCACACTTCCCCTGCTGTGAGCATGGACCAATCCTCTAACTGTGAGCTTCCAGTACACCTTGTCCTCTGTAAGTTTGTTTGGGTTGATTTTTCTGCTACAGCAATGACAGCTGACTGAACCAGGGCCACGTCAAGGAATTTGCTTATTTGATTCACTGCAGCCCCAATTTCCAATCTCTGGTGCTCAAAGCTGTTTTCCAGCCTTGGTGTGGGAAGGACGTCCCTCCACAAAGAATCTTCATGACTGGCTACATGTAGAAAATGACAAGCCAAATGGCTTTTGCTGAAGTTACAGTTCCTCAAGTGATTTCAGATTGGAGTAATAAACATACCAATTTGGCAGATTTGGTAACAGCATATCTTTAACACCTTTACAAGTCTGATCTAATCTTATACTGGGATTTCTAGTAAATTCAGGATCATTTAGAATGAAAGTCAGTTATCAGAATGCAAACAAAAATAATTTTAAAGCTGTGCTTATCCTTACTTCAACTCAGCTTCAGACTAGTGCAATGATGACAAATATTGGTAACAGAAAACAAAAATATCTAATAAACACAATCTTCTTCCTTTGTCTACCCTCTAATTTCCCAAAATAAGAAGAATAGAATTCATCAACCACTCTGCATACACAACTAAAGACTCATAGGGAGAGTACTAATACCAAAGGGTTGTGGTAGCTAAAATTAAACCCTCTGAAAGTTAGACTAGTTAATAGAATGCTAACTGCTGACACAGTTTCAATTAGTGTATATTGTAGATTGCATAATGCTATTTCAAGCATGGACTATAAAAAATTACTGAGCTGAAAATAATGAAAGATAATTTGAATAATGGTAACATCACTGTTTCCAATCTGATATTTATACCATATCTGCAATTTTATATTCATCCTCATTACTGTCAAATGGCAGCAGCAAGAGCGGAAACTAGGTTCATTACTTTCCTGCTATCTTCTTCCCTGCCAGTTGGAAAAAGAAAATTCCATTTCAGTAATGAAATTAGAACTCTGGCCTTTTATTGGAGAGAGAAATACTCATGCAATAAGCTAATAATATTGTGACTCTCAAAAGAACAGTAGTTGTGTTTTCATTCTATTAGTAGTCTGAATTTTTTCTTATAATACAAGAGAGCTAGGGGATCTATTCTCAAATGCAGATAAGAGAAATTGCCACAAAGGGTTTATTCATTTTGCCTTATCTTTTTTTCATGGTATAGCCAAAAGACAACATGTATTTGTAGCTTGTATTTTTGGTTAAAATGTGATGGCAAGGACAAATATTTTAGTTTTACATATATGTGTATGTTGCACTATTACTTTTGATATCTATAAAATAATATATTGAAAATATATGCTTATAAATACATATAAGAAGAGTGGAATAAATATGCCTTTATTAATAACTGCAGTCATTCCTTCTTGATTTTTCACATAATTAGCCCTCACAGCTTTTTTAATTTTATAAGTCCTAATTATGTGCCTTATTAGAATTTCCAGGCACAGCATATTTCTTATTTGCTTTTATAACCAAGAAAGTCTAGTACAATGAGGAATGCTTTCCCAATACTGAAAAAAAGAGAAGACATTAAAAAAAAATCCTTACAAGGTGCCAATATAGAAATCTGTACACTCACCTACTAAATCACGGAATAAAGATTCTTCTGATGGCACTTTCTGAATACTCAATGCATCTTCATGTTTCTGCTTCTGCTTCCTACAAACAGGCTCTTTAAGAACCCATCAATTTATTCAAGTCAACAAAAAGACCAACATGACTGAGATTTCTGTTATTCGTCTGAGGAAGTAATTTATCAGTACCCTGTGCTCTAATAGAATGGAGTAGTTTTACTTAACATTCATTTACTGGCTGACCATTTTATAATATTTCTTCTACATTTGAGATTAGCAGGAAAGCTATTATATATATATTTTTAAGGCAGCATCTTGCTGTATAGCCCCGGACGACCTCAAACTGGTGATCCTTCTGCTTCAGCGTCCCAAGTGTTGGGATTACAGACATGTGCCATCAAACCCAGCTTAATTGCATTATTTTATTAACAAAACATTTTATTTCTAACTAATTTTAGACCTGCAATATGCAGATGACATACTCTGTTTGCTGAAAGTAAAGAGGATTTAAAACATTTACTGATGAAGATCAAAGATCATAGCCTTCAGTATGGGTTATAACTAAACATCAACAAAACAAAAATCCTTATGACTGGGTCAATCTGCAACTTCACAATAAATGGAGAAAAGATTGAAGTTGTCCAAGATTTTGTTTTGCTTGACTCTATTATCAACACCTGTGGAAGCAGCAGTCAAGAAATCAAGAAACACATTGCTCTAGGAAAAGCTGTGGCAAGAGATCTCTTTATTGAAAAGTAAAGACGTCACACTGAAGACGAAGGTGTGTCTGACTCATGCCATGGTATTTTCAGTTGCATCATATGGTTGTCAAAGCTGGACGTTGAGCAGGGAGATAGGAATAGAATTGATGTTTTGAATTCTGGTGCTGAAGACGTCTATTAAATGTATAATGGCCTGCCAAAAGAACCAACAGATCTGTCCTAGAAGAAGTGCAACCAGAGTGCTCCTTGGAGGCAAGGATGGCTAAACTTCATCTTACATATTTTGGGCATGTAGTCAGGAGGGACCAATCCCTGGAGAAAGACATCATGTTTGGGAGTGTGTCAGTTCAGTGAACAAAAGGAAAACCCTCCACCAGATGGATTGACACGATGTCTGCAACAATGGGCTTAAACATGAATAAGATTGTGTACCTGGCTAGCACAGAATTGGGAAGTGTTTCGATTTGCTGTACATAGGGTCTCTATGAGTTGGACTGGACTCAACCGCACCTAAAAACAACAATTTTAGACTCCGGAAAAGTTGCAAAGACAATGAAAAGAGTTTGCCCACACCCTTCACTCAGCTTCCCCTAATATTAATATTTTACATGCAATATTCGAAACCAGACATTAACATTGGTACTATACTATCAATCAAACTACAGGCTTTATTCAAATTTCACCAGTTGTTTCAATAACATATTTTTATGTCACAGTAGTCCATACAGCTTCCCACACAGCTTTTAGTTGTTGTTGTTGTTAGGTGCCGTCAAGTCGGTATCATAGCGACCCTCTGTACAACCGGGGAAACACTATTGTCAGTGTTTCTCTGCTGTTCATAGGGTTTTCAATGGCAGATTGATTTTTGGGAGGGGGTTGCCAGGTCCTTCTCCCAAGCCTGCAGCTTCTGGTGTTCCCAGGTGGTCTCCCTTCCAGGTACTAACCAGGCCCAACCCTGCTTAGCTTCCAAGATCTGATGGGATCAGATGCCACAGGGCTACAGCTGCAGGCTTTTAGTAATCTCCCCTTAATTCCTTCTGTTTTGTGAAAGTCCTTTAGTCTTTCTCTGTCTCTTGTCATCTCGTTACCTCTGAAGAAGGCTGATGATTAGTTTTGTAGATAGTGCTCAGCTTGGGTTTGTCTAAAGTTTTTTTTCTTTTTTCTTTTTTTTGTGATAGGAATGAGGATATTTCCTTCCCAGTGCATTGTATCAGGGGCTCATGATACTGCTGTGTCTCATTACTGGCGATGCCAACCTAGAGCACTTGGGTAAGTGATCCCTGGCAGATTCTTTGCTGTAAAGTATTCAGTAAATATTCTAGAAGAGACATTTTATGAAAATCCCGTTAGATCTCCATATTTCACTCACTTATTTTAGCATACCTCATTAGATCTTCAGGAATCACTAGGATACTTGCCTTAGGATGGCCTTATAGTTCTCTTTTTCTTCTGTGTTTATCAATTTGGATTTGACTGTAGTGAAGAGCTCTCTATTCTCTCCTATATATTAAGTTGATTATCCATCTATGAGCCTGGACAAATGGGTATTCACTTTATAGGTTAAAACATATAATTGTGTCATTAATTACTTTGTTGCTCAAAGTTCTTTGTCTTTGGTCAGGAATAATTCCTTCAGGTTGATTCATCTGTTATTTTGACAAGTCCCCATTCTCATTCATCTACTTAAATGCTGTTTATTTAAGCACTTGCTTAAATAAAAGTCTTCACACAAAGATGTAGTAGAGTAATCTTAAATTCGGCCGTGGATTCTTCCACTTCTCCATAAAAACATGGCTTCTTATGTTAGAGAAGGATATTTAGAGACTGAGATCTAGGTGCTAGATATACTGATTGCTGTAAGGATGTCACTTATTTTTATGTTTTCTCTGCAGAGCCAACCATGTATATAAGGTGTGATCAAAAGTTATCCTAAATGGGTGAATGTTTAAATAAAAAATATTACAGTAAAAGACACACTGTCATTAATCTTCCTGGCTTTGAATTATTATCCAGTAATTAACACTTTTTGAAGAAATTCTGGAAGTCCTCTTTCAAGAGTGTTTTTAGTTGTGCTGTTGTGGCTGCCTTCCTTGATGGCCCACATGGCTGCAGGAGACAGGAGAAGCAAGCTTCAGGTAGGAGCAGAATGGGGCAGAAGGGCATGGAAGGATAAGCAGGCATCAGATTTCCTCGTTGTTACATGCTGTCAAGTCAGTATCTGAGTCACAGCAAGCCTATGTACAATAGGCAAAACAGTATTGTCAGTGCTTCTCTGCTATTTGTAGTGTTTCCAGTGGCTGATTGGTTTTTTTTTGGGGGGGGGAGAAGGGGAGTGGGTTTTCAGGTTCCTTTTCCTAAGCCTACAGCACGTGGTGTTCCCAGGCGCTCTCCCATCCAATTACTAACCAGGTCTGACACTGCTTAGCTTCGGAGATCTGACAGGATAGGATGCCACAGTGGTACGGCTGCAGGCCAGACTCCCTCATACCCCACTCCTTTTGTTACTCACTCTGTGGCTATCTTTCCCTTTATTACTACTGTGGTTTCCTCCACCCCATTTCAACCACAAGCTACACTGGAGTCCTGGAATTGCATGAACTCTACTAAGAAAGGGATCTGGAAAGATGGTAGAATGAGATGAATCACTTTTTTTCGGAAGAGGAATCGTGTCAGGTGCAACCTGACTTCTTTCTGAAAAGCTAGGAAACCAAGAGAATGGGTCACATGTGGTAAAGGTAGGCACAGAGGAATATTTTTAAAGCCTGAGTAAAATGGCCCTTTTGGAGACACTCTGGAAAGACTAGACTCAGATCCTCAAGAACTGTTTTCTCAAAGAGGAATCTGAGCCTTGAGTAAATTAAACAGCATGCCCAATGTCAGGACAGTGCTGGTCTGCCACCATAACCAACCACTCAGCCCAGCATGGGAAAGGTCCACATCCAGCTCCAGTATTCTTTGGGAGGATGTGCTTCATAGGTAATGTGTGAAACAAGCCAAGCTCTGACTTCCTTTTGGAACTCCCCTCGGAGGACTTTGATTTATGAGAGACCTCTACCCTAGTTTTTGCTATCCATGGGGATTATGGACACAGCTCTTTAGGAAAGGAGAGATTATGGTTCATCCTTAGGGATTTGAAGTGGGGGAAGCAATATCTTTTAATGCTCTACCTTTGGTCCCCTCAATGACTCTGCAATGGCACTGAGAGGCAAGAAAAGAATGAAATCCAAGGCCTGGTTTTTCTCCCTCTTGTCTAGGAAACTTTGTCCATTATTCATGAATTTGACTTTCTATACTGAAACTAAGGAAGAACTGCACTCCTTTTTTCAGTAACTTTTAAGTGGAAAAAAAAAACTATCTATTTTTCTTTCTTTAGGCAACTCAAGTAAGAGCTTTCTGCATGTAATGTTCAATTGATTTTTTTTCAGTCATTGTCTTCTGCTGAAGAAGGGTGCAGTATCTTATGCCCACAGGTGTTTGCACACTCTTTGAGACAGGATCTTGTTCCCTAGGGCAGGATTTTGGGCTGTCAGATTTGATCAAGGGCCTCAGTAGGTTCAGCCTTGCTCCATGGGTCAGCCTTAACACAAAGGTAGGACACATCACAGAAACACCCTGACCAAGAAGGATGTCAAAGGATTTGTTCTTCTGCAGGTGTCCGAAACCCTTAATAACCCAATCCATGGCCCCTGAAACATTGTTCAATCTATAATACTGAACACTGTGTTTGAGATTTTGCCCCAGAGATTTCTATACACTTGAATCATTTGTGAACTTCAGGTACAAATGACAATTCTCATTCTAAGTTGGTCCCTAAAGATGATTTTCTATTCTCTTCTGAGAATTTCAATTTTAGATGTTGATTTTTCCCAACATGAATAAGAAAGTGGAAGAAGCATGGGAAAAAGGAGAGACTCAATCTTTGCTGGGTGCATTGCTCAGGGTTCTCCAGAGAGGTGAGAACTAATAGGTTTATATAGGGAAATGGCTCATGTGATTGTTGGGTTGGAAAGTCTGCTATTTTCAAAGTAGACTGGCATACTGAATGTTGGAGACCCAGCAAAGAATTGGTACTTCAGTCTTGAGTCTAATGACAGTTGCTTTTTTCCTTGGGGATCTCTGTCTTCCATCTTGAGACCTTCAAATGATTGGGTGAGGCCCACTCACATCAAGGAGGTTAATCTACTTTATTCATAATCTAATGATTTGAATGTTAATTACCCTTGAAAAATACCTTCATAGCAACATCTAGACTGATGTTTGTCCACACATCAGAGATTCCATATGGAGATCATAGCTTAGTCAAATAGACACATAAAATTAATCTTCCCACTAGGGACTTGGTTTAGGGTTTTCTTACCAGATTTCTGTCTCTACTTTTTCCAAGTATTGGTAAAGTTTGACATTTCTAAAGGGTTCTTGAAGTTGGGTGTATATGAAGAAGGGTATATCCTCTCATCTACCATCCAGTTTAGCTTTATTCCTGAGCCTTCTAGACCCTTCTTCCCTTCTCTGAGCCTTATAATTTTCCAGTTGTCTCTTTTCATTATACCACATGAAGGCATTATGCAATTTCCTTTTCTATTCAACCTTGGTAATAGACTAGTTAGGTTTTTTTACTCGTTGGAAATATCAGCTTTGGAGTCCACCAATTTCATGGCAACTCTTCCCAAGATATCTTTTGCTAGTTTGGCCCAGGAGGTGGGGGCTCCTAAGCCCATAAGTGTTACAGCTCTTAAGTAAGTCAAAGAGGTTGAGATTCCTCAGCCCTTGATGGCAGTTGGCATTGCTGCTCTCAGGTGGGGCTAGGTATGAGGATTCCTCAGTCCTAGATGACAGCTGGTGTTGCAGCTTCTTGGCAGGACTAGGTATTAGGATTCCTCAGTCCTAGACCATGGCCAGTGTTACAGTTCCTGGGCCTAAGGGTGTCTGAGATCTTTAGCTCTAAAGACTTGGCAGGTCTTTAGCAAGTAGGGCCTGCAGTTTTTCTTTTTTGGTTCTTTATGACATTTTCTCTCTCTTCTTCCTTCCCTGTTTGCTCTCTCAAACTGTTCAGCTGCCTCTTATTGCTCTGGCTGCTGTCCTTATTGCCACCATATGAGAGGCAGCAATCATGGCCCTTCCACTGCTGCTTCTGCTTCTCCTGCTTCTGGTTGACTTTGCTGGATCGCTCTTCTTCAGCTGTCAAACAGCCAGTCACTTAATTGCTTTTGCAGATCAGTGTTCTGGCTTCTCTGTTGTCCCTGACATTGCTGTTCCACTGTATCTGCTGCCCTTCACTACTGCTGTCACCACTGTTCTGCCATCTCTGCTACTTCTTTATGTGACCACCTCAGCCCCTACTGTTAAAAGTAGGCAAAGACCACTCAGGACAAACCTTTCATCGGGCCTAAGGGCTCCTATTAACAACAATCAGTATTGTAACACCAGAGGGTAGCATAGGAGATGTCTCCTGGCCAGCCCAGCTCCAGTGAGCTGAGCTACCTGTTCACATCACTAGAGAAGGGGACTTTGTACCAGCCACAGTAGTGGACGCTTGTGTTTGCCTCAATCACAGCAGTCCTTTCTCTACCAATCATAGCATTCCCTTTTGACAAGTTGCAACAGTGCCTTTTGTGGGCCACCCTAGAAGTGCTCCCCTCTGGCTTGTGTGGCTTCAGGGTCACCTACAGTTCTATGTTTCTTGCTTGGCTGACTGCAGCTAATTGACACTAGGAATATAAGAGCAAAGCAGGTTGATGGTGGAAGGCCACCTTTTGAAGCTGTTAGGTTTGGGGTCTTTGTGGTAAACAGGATGGGAATGTTTAGAAAGCAGTTGGATCTACGAGCTTAGAGCAGAGAGGGAAAGTAAGCTGTCAGGGTACTAAGCACATATGTGGATAACCCACCCGAGGCTGCCTAGGAAGAGCGTGGAAGCCGAGAGCAGTGGGTGGTGGCTGGGGTTTGTGTCTATCATGACACCTGACACGTGGTGGGCTCTCAGGCAGCCACCATCGTGTCCAGACTTGAGTTAGTGTGGCAGGTGCCATAGTTTCCTGCCTTATTTGCAGGAAAACTTGCTTCCCCCATGCTAGGGGCCTGGCCTTTGAGAGGATCCCAGGGTGAGGCCACTCACCACTTCCACTGGGCCGCCGAGCTGGGTTCCAAGCCTGACCCTCAATGTGGCCCCATCACTAGTGTCTACAGCACCCCTGATCCAGTCGGGTGGGTCAGATTCCAAAACTTTCCAAGGCCTGTGGTCTGTGCGTGCTCTGTGGCAGGGCGACCAGATGGCGACCTCTGGCTGCAGACAGAGAAGGCGATGTCCCTGTCCATGGCCTGGCTTTGCATGTCTCCCTGGAGGACTTGACTGCAGACTAGGCCCTTCCCCCAGCAGGCGATGCTCAGAGATCTTGATGGCATGAGCCCCACGTGCCTGGCAGAAAAGATGGGAGGGTTCAATAGTCCATGGGCACAGGAGGTGTCCACAAAGCCCCTTAGTACATCCAGTGTCTCCCAGAACCTTCTATGCTAGGCCAGTTTTGCCCGAGGAGCCATGGAGATTAACTTCACACTTCTGAGGAGATGCTCAGACAGCTATCCTTAGCAGCAGGGAAAGATGACCTCCTTTGCCCCACATGCCACCCCACAGAGGGCACGCAGAGCCCTCTTGGGTCCCTGTCTTGGCTCTCACTTCCCGAGAGGGCTTTGGAAGTCCACTGATAGTAAGCCACAGGTACTGGAGGTAGAGTAGGACAGACGTGGTTTGTGTCCCAGGGGGAGATAGATAATTAAGCCAAGAGTCACAACATGGTGTGAAAAATGCTGTGGTGGAGCAAATAAAGGCACAGTCTCAGGGAGAAAAAGAGAGGTGAAGCCATTGAGATTGATTTTCCTGGCTAATGCTGTGGTTCATGAAGTGGTGGCAGCACGTTTGCTCCTAGGGGAGCCCAGAAGTTTAACTAAGGACACAGTAACGTAAACTTCCTAGCAATTAGCATTTAGTAGCCACTCAATAGGCCTGCAGCCTAGCTCTGTGGCATCCAATCCTGTCAGATCTCGGAAGCTAAGCACTTTGGGCCTGGTTAGTACTTGGATGGGAGACCACCTAGGAACACCAGGTGCTGTAGGCTTGGGAGAAGGACCCACTAACCCACTCCCAAAAATCAATCTGCCATTGAAAACCCTATGCACAGCAGAGAAGCACTAACAATAGTGTTTCACCTGTTGTACATAGGGTCACTATGAGTCGGACACCAACTCGACAGTACCTAACAACAAGAAACAATTAAGCCATTAAATAATTATACATAGAATTATTGAACAAATGGATACTTTTCAAGTGGTACTGTCCACCCTGTCCACTCTGTTCCCATCAGGTCTCTGAAACTAAACAAGGTACAGTCTGGTTACTCCTTAGATGAGAGACCACCTGGGAATACTGGGTGCTGGAGGCTTGGGAGAATGACCTGGCAGCCCACTCCTGAAACAATCAGCCTATGAACAAATAACCCTATGAATATCAGAGAAGAATAGACATAGTGCTGGGCATGGAACAATGTCGGGGAGTGTTTTCTTCTGTTGTACATAGAGTTGCTATGAGTTGGACCTGACTCGATGGCACGTAACAACAGCAACATTGTGGGTGATTATTACTTGTAGGGTCCTTTGTAAAATGTAATCCAATAGAGCCAATAGAGCCAATAGAGCCAATAGGGAGGTAATAAAATAGCAGACTCTTGGGATTTTGCCAGGTAGGGATGAGGAAAGGAAAGTGGGTGGGGATAGTGAAGTGTTACTGAAGTGATAGATCATGAAGACTACTGTGAAGAAGAAGGAAGGGAAAGTAAAAATTAGGGATGGAAGGATCAGTGGATTGGCAAGCGTGGCAGAACTGGAGAATCAGCATTTGGAAGCGTAAGCTAGAAGGGCTGGAGGTTGTGGTCAGAGGTGGGATGTCAGACTCTTACCATTCAGGAGGAAGAATTGTCTCTCGGAGTAAGGACTAGGTTGTGGCCATAGCTATACTGGAATGGAAGTGATGACACTGGTTATGGGAAGGACCAGGAACTGAGAAGTTAGCTTCTCCCATAGTCCAGCCGCAGGCATCTAGGAATCTTCCAGATATTTTCTCAAGATTCTTGTCCTGGGCACCAGTCTACCTGTTCCCTGTGCCATAGGCTCTCTGAAACATGCTGTATTCAGACTTGACGGCAAGCTTCAGAGCCCTAAGTGGCTATGGTGTGACTGCAAGTCCAAGGCTAGGAGCTGGCCATGAGCTGGGCCATGAGGGACATCTCCTGTATGTATGTATGTATGTACGCATGTATGTATGTATGTATGTATGTACGTATGTATGTATGTATGTATGTATTTTGTGGTATTGGGGTTGAACCCAGGGCCTCGCACTTGTATGATTTGCAAGTGCTGGACCACTGAGCTGCCCCCCTAACCCATTTTATTTACTTTTTGAGATAAGGTCTCGCTAAGTTACGCAGACTCCTCCTGGTCTCGAACTTGTGATCCTCCTGCCTCCGCCTCCCCAGCTGCTGGGATTACAGGTGTGTGCCACTGCGCCCGGCTATCTCCTTTATTTTTGATTCACTGTGTCATCTGTAATTCACTTGCATTCTGTACACTGAATCTCCCCTACCCTCCAGGGAAGCCCATTTTTCCATCTTGTGCAGTAGTTTTCCCCTTCATCTCTGTTCAAGCCTGGGAAAAAGAGGATTTGTTCCATTCACCTACCATAATGACAGTTTTGTGATCCAGTGGGTGCCACCTTCAGGGACCATTGGGAGAAAGTGCCACATTGTCTGTGTAGTTGAACCTGTCAGGATGCAGCTCTCCACATGCTAGAAGCTGTCTAGCCACCTCCTGAAGGCTGAGGATGAATCCAGCACAGAAAAGAGAAAGTCGAAACTCTGATTATATCCACTGAGACCTTGCAGCCTTGCTGCTTGAAGCTAACTTTACTCCCAGACCTTTCAATTATGAGTCAATATGATTTCTTGCAGTGCGAGAATGTTCTCTGTTGCTGGGTCCGTCACCTGGGTTCATCTCTTGAACATTTATTAACTTTCCGTACTTCAGTAGGTAAAAGCGAAACCTTCCTTGAAGAGTGAAGATTAAGTGGGATAATAAACATAAAACCATAAATTTGTTCCACAGCACTGAGGTGCAAGGAAAAGCAGATTAAATTTTTCATTCGAATGAAATCTGGCTCCAAGCCATCATTTACTAGGGGGGGTAAGAAAGTCACTCAGTTATCCTGGCAGCTCATTGCCTTATTTAGTGGGAGATACACTGTAAAAATTATTTGGAAAGGAGTGACTGGTTTTCAGTCTCATATGGCTGCCTATCACATGCCCGGCCTGCATAATCCACTCAGATGCCAGTGCTCCACAACCTTCTTGTCCCCTACGTACAATGGCATCTTTTACTGCATGTACCAAGTCTTTGTATTTTATTTTGTTTTGTTTTGTTTTCCAGTAAATACATCCACTCACCAAATCAGGTCCCCCTGCCTCTACGTGGACAGTTGCCACTACAGAACTTATCATAATATTGTATTCCTCAAGTCCCTGATACCATCAGGTAAATTTGTTGTTTTTAGGTGCCATCAAGTTGGTATCTGACTCATAGCGACCCTACGTACAATAGGCGAAACACTATTGTTAGTGCTTCTCTGCTGTTCATAGGATTTTCAATGGTGGATTGATTTTTGGGAGTGGGTTGCCGGGTCCTTCTCCCATCAGGTAAATAGCAACCCTGTAAAAGAATCTGGATGCAATTATGTAACTAGCACCCACCAAGCTCAGTATAGGCCAGCAAAATACAAAAGATTAATAACCCCCGAGACAAGAAGCCTGGAACATTCTAGAGGAGAGGAGGGTAGAATTACTCTTCTGGGAATAGACTTTGTCAAGGAGTAGAATGTGGCAATTAATGACTTTATAAATTATCCTGCCACAAATGTAAATTACCCAGAGCAGAGTGCACAGGTAGGACAGGCATACATCCTCCGGGTGTGGTCAACCCCTCCTCCTCCCACCCGGATGCATTGCCACTGCCCCACAAGTGCATGGCAGCACCTTCCCAGAGCCTCAGACCCTGAGTCCAAGTAAAGGGGTGTGGAGCTGCTGTTTTGAGGCCCTCAAATGCCCCCTGTTCTTCCTAATAAAACTCAAATGTGTTCTTGTGACCTCAGAAAATTAACAACATAATTGAGTTCTAGTTTTCAGTGGTCCTGAAAATCGTGGGTGAGAGGTTCAGGGAGCTTCTTGGGCTCTGTTTTAAACCTCAGATTCTACTTAATTTCCCACTTTTAAATCCTGCCATGTCGGCTACTGAAGGAAACTGACCCCCCTAAACCAAACCTGGCTCTGGGGAGAAATGTATTGTCTCTCTTCTGGCCTCTGGGAGGACTGTGCCTTCTCTGTCCTCAAGGTTACAGCCCATTTTTGCATTTTGGCTGCCTTGATTTTTAGGCCTATCATGCAGTACGTAATGTTTTATAACTCCAAGGGACCCAGTTCTCCTTGTATTCTATGACAATGACATCCCTGAAGCATATCTCTTAGAATGTCAATTATGCCCCCTGAAGTTATATGACACTGTGAGTCCCAGGTATAGGTGAAGGCATTTGAGCACAATTTTAAGAGAAATAATTCTTCGTCTTCATTGCCATTGTCCAGTTTTACTGTTAGAATCAGAGGTAGATGAGGGCTTCCCTCTTAGATTGTGTCCCACCTCATTTTGGACAGGTAACTTACCAGCCCCTCTTGTATTTGCAATTCCGTCTAATTGCCTCCTTCACTTTGTGTCTTTGACTTGCCCCCTGGCCAGTTACTCAGCTTTTTAAGGCCACCTTCTCTTCCTCAATGAGAAGTCTTTACTATGTAAGGGTTACTTGAACCCAAGCACTGAGATACTGTAATGGCAGATCTGGTAACTGAGTTGGACACTACGTGACTAACAAGTAGGCAGCATATGCAGCATGAATACCTTGAACGAAAGGATGATTCATATTCCAGACAGGACAGAAGGAGGCAGTGTGAGATCTTTTCATGGAACCCAAAGTGGAATATAACTTAAAACTAATGATTTGCTTATTTTTAGAATTTTCCATTTAATATTTTAAAACTATGGTTGACCATAAGCAATTGAAACTGTGGAAGGTAAAAAATCAGGGATGAGGGGAGGCCCACTCTGTTCTACATGAACTTGAAGAATAAATGGTATCTTTTGCATTTTTTGCTTATCTATACTTGAAAACAGACTTAATTTCTTACTCAGATCATCTGATTTCCACTTTTTTCCCCAAAAGTTAAGACTATTTTTTCCCACAAATTGAGACCACTAGATTAGAGTCCCCTATTACTGTTTATTTCTTCTGATTTCTTCTTTATATCTGATTGAGTTTTTGAAATATTTGTCAGTCTGTTATATGACCCACAAATGTTCACAATGATTTATGTCTTCATTGTTTCTGTGTGTATTTAGAAGGTACTCATCTTTGTCCCTTTACTTTTATGCCTTGATATCATATACTAACAAGCCACTTCTCTTTTTATGTGGCATGCAGATTCTTTTTAAGATCTTTAAAAGTGTTTACCTTTTTAAAAATGAGATGGATATTATTTAGATATTTAATTGATATTTGATTCTACTTGGAATTAATGTTAACATCCATCTTTTCATATGATAATATTTAATTATGAATATTTCATTTTGATTCACATTTTATTTTGGTTATTTTTCAGAAAGGACATTTTCCAAGAAGACCTCACTAAGCCCATCCTTCCTGAGTTGGGATATTTGGAGATCTTGTCTCTGTTGTCTTTGTATTGAATCTTAGCCTTACCAGGTAAAGAATATTTGGACCTTTCCCATTTTTCTTTATTACTTCATTTTCACTATTAAAGGATTTCTTTATCTAGGTGGTATTAATATTTTGGTCTTAATAACTCATTACTGTTCAGGGCCACTCTATGCATTATATTAAATGTTGAGTAATAGCTCTGATCTCTACCCACTAGATACCAGGAGTACCTGCCTTGAGTATGACATCCAAAAATGTCCTTAGATATTGCCAAATGTTCCTGAGGTGAGGTACTGCTGGATAGAATCATTGCTTTATTATTTCATAAAATCTAGTATTGTGTAGGAGAACTTGTTATGTTTTTGGATTCATGAAATCAATAGTGACTATTAGTAATCATAGATTTTAACCAAGAATATTTTGATTTATATCATGAATTTCAATAGATTTAGAAAAATATGAAGAATGTATATTTTGAGAAAAAAGAAAAAATGTTGTGTTTAATTAATTAATTCAATAAATAAGTATTGGTGCTGAAGATGTAACTCAGTAGTGTAGTGATTACCTAGCATATTATTAACATCTCCTAAAAGAAGTCAAGGCATGGTTTGTTGTTATGCATGGTGATGCACCCCTAATTGCACTTGGGAGGCTGAGGTAAGAGAATCAAAAGTTTGAGGGCAGCCTGGGCTACACAAGCAAGTCTGTCTCAAAAAACAAAACTGAACAAGATAATAAATATTAATAAATGTGCCTACATCTTCTACTTTATTTCTTTATATCTATTTCTGTCTATATCTTAATCTCAACCTGTACTCAATATCCTTAATGAAACCTACATTTTTCAATGTTGTTTCCACAACTAACTTTGGCTATTCTGTTGAGTGACTAGTATCTCCCTCTATTCATCTTCTCCCCAGTAGATAGTCTTGATTTTCTGGAAAACCACCATACCAAGATGTTAGGAAGATGTCTTTAATTCTATTGTAGTCTACCTAAGAAGGAAGGCCCTAATCAGACTTACAGAAAAAGTACTAGTTTGCATTGTTCCTTCTAAATCTAAGATATTAAAATCTGTTTAATTGAGCAATACTTACAATTTTTAGTTTTAGAGAAATTGTCTCTTTAATTTCTAGTTTATTCATTTTTTTCAGACACGAATAAACCTTATGATTTGTAAACAAAATGCTGCTCTATTCTTAAAAGTGATAAAAAGATGTAAAATACAGAAAAGTGAAATAGAAGTAATAGCTATCCTTGAATATCGTTAAAGTTTAAGAAATATTCAATGTTTGTACCAGAATCCTATACATTTTTTAAAAGCCTATGTTTATTTTTAAAATTTATTCTTTATATTTTAGTGAAGGAGTTAATGTCAGTTCTCTGATGAATAGAAATAATCTTCCCAGCCTCTTATCTTATCCTTGCTTTGTTTCTGGTCCTTTATTCATCTTAACTACATTGTCATTGCCTTAAAAAGAATACAATAAATAACAAAAATGCTTGTTAAATATTTATCATGGATATCCATAATATCTACTTTTTAATTACCAATAGTAGATGTGTAAATCTAGACAATTAAACTCATAAAAATACCTTCAGTTATTTCCCTTCCAATTTAGAGAGGGAGCAACCAAGAGAACAAAGAATAATTTTACATTAAAATTAATGAGACACAAATAATCTATCTCTCTTTTTGCTGGAAAGACAAAATTTGCCATGGGAGATTGAACAGAGCAATTTGTAGGGAGATATAAAGCCAGTATTCTCTCTTTAGTGTGGAATCTCTTAAATTTAAAAGTAAATTTTTATCCATAGTTCTAATTGCACAGAACTGAAGGTTAAATTCAATGAGTGTGTGATGATTTGACTAGTTTCAATGACAACAGCATCAATCTTTGGCAGTAATGATATAAAAATTACCCAGAAATATTCCAATTAGCTTAGGTTTTAAATTTCTTAGAAAGTAAGAAATAATCAGTTGACACAAATTGGTGTCATTCTTATTTTGCAGATTATAAATGGAACAATAGACAATGTAATAAACATAGTCATAGTAGAGATTGACCTGCAAATTCACTATTGTTTTTCTTATTTATGTATTGTAGAAGTATCAGAAAAGGAGAACTAGATGAGTACATAGCTTATACTTTTAAAGGATATGTGGATCTTTATCCCAGTAATTCACAAAAGTCAGAACAAGACCAGGTGCTGATTGTGGATCAGATCATCAACTACTCATATGCAAGTTCAGCCTGAAATTGAGGAAAATCAAAACAAGTGGGCAAGAGCCAAGGTATGAAGTTGAATATATCCCACTTGAGCCCAGAGACTATCACCACAACATATTTGATGGGCTATACACTAATGATTGAAGCTCAGATGAGTTGTGGCATGATATCAAAGAAATTATTCATGAAGAATATAAAAGGTTATTTAAAAGACAGGAAAAAAGAAAAGACCAAATTAAATGTCAAATGAGACTCAGAAATTTGCTCCTGAATGTTGAACAGCTAAAGTAAATGGAAGATAAGATGACAGAAAGAACTAAACAGAAGATTTCAAAGGGCAACTTGAGAAGTCAAAATCAAATATTACAAAGATATGTGTAAAGAGCTGGAGATAGAAAACCGAAAGGGAAAACCACACTCTGTTTTTCTCAAGCTTAAATAATTGAAGAAAAAATTCAAGCCTCCAGTGGATATAGTGAAGGATTCTACAGGGAAAATATTAAATGATGCAGGAAACATCAAAAGAAGATGGGTGGAATGGACAGTCATTATTACACCAGAAAGAATTGGCAGATGACAAAACATTTTAGCGGTTGCATATGAAGGAAGAAGTAGAAGCTGCCTTGAAGGAACTGGTGAATCACCAGGCTCCGGGAGTTGATGGAATGTGAATTGAGACATTCAACAAACAGCTGCAGCACTGGATAGGCTAACTGGTTTATGTCAACAGATTTTGGAAAATAGTCACCTGGTTAACTGACTAGAGAAATCCGTATTTGTGCCTATTTTCAAGAAAGGAGATCCAAATGAATGTGGAAGTTATTGAACAATATCATTCATGTCTCAAGTGAAGTTTTGCTAAAGATTATTCAAAAATGACCACAGATAGCTGGGTGTGGTGGTGCACGCCCTATAATCCCAGTGGCTCGGGAGGCAGAGGCAGGAGGATCGCAAGTTTGAGGCCAGATGCAGTCTGTGTAACTTAGCAAGACCCTGTCTCAAAAAGTAAAAAAAAAAAAAAAGATGGGCCGGGGCACAGCTCAGTGGTCCAGCACTTGCAAAGCATGCAGGTGTGAGGCCCTGGGTTCAACCCCTAGTACCAAAAAAAAAAAAAAAAAAAAAAAAAAAAGTGATCACAGCAGTATATTAACAGGGAACTGCCAGAAAATCAAGGCAGATTCACAAGAGGGCGTGGAACCAGGGACATTGCTGCTGATGTCAGATGGATATTGACTGAAAGCAGAGAATACTAGAAATATATCTATCTGTGTTTTATTGACTAAGCAAAGGCATTTGACTGTGTGGATCACAATAATTTATGGATAACATTGAGAAGAATGGGAACAACAGGACGCTTAGTTGTACTTATAAGGTATTTGTACGTGGACCAAGAAGCAGTCATTTGAACAGAACAAGGAAACATTGCCTGGTTTAAGGTCAAGAAAGATGTATGTCAGGGCTGTATCCTTTCACAGTACCTCTTCAATCTCTATATTGAGTAAGTAATCTGAGAAGCTGGACTTTATGAAGAAGAACATTGGATCAGGATTGGAGGAAGGCTCATTACCAACCTGAGTTATGCAGATGACACTACTTGCTAAAAGTGAAGATTTGAAACATTTACTGATGAAGGCCAAAGAACACTGCCTTTAGTATATATTGCAACTCAACATCAAGAAAACAAAAATCTTTACAGCTGGGTCAGTATGCAACTTCATGATAAATGGAGACAAGATTGAGGTTGTCCAAAATTTTGCTTTACTTGGTTCTGCTATCAACACCAGTGGAAAAGCAGTCAAGAAATCAAAAGATGCATTGCATGGGGAAAACCTGTTGCAAAAGACTTCTTTAAAGTGTTGAAAAATAAAGGTGTCTCACTGAAGACAAAGGTGTGGCTAACTCATGCTATGGTATTTTCTCTTGCATCATATACTTGTGAAAACTAGATGTTGCATAAGGGTGGCTGGAGAAGAATTGATGCTTTTGAATTATGGTGCTCAGGATGAGTATTGACTATAACACAGACTGCCAAAAGAACCACAGACCTGCCCTAGAAGTGCAACCAGAGTGCTCCTTGGAAGCAAGGATGGCTAGCTTGTGTCTTATGTATTTTGGACGTGTAGTCAGGAGAGACCAATCTCTGGAGAAGGACATCATGTTTGGGAGAGTGGTGGGTCAATGAAAAAAAGGAAAACTCTCAACTATGTGGATCAGCACAGTGCCTGCAACAATGGGCTTAAACATAAAAATGATCTTGTGCCTTGCACTTTGTCAGGGAGTGCTTTGTTCCTGTTGTACATAGGGTTTCTGTGATTCAGACCCCATTCATTGACATCTAATGACAACAAGAACCCTGGGTTGATAACAGTTTTGTCTCATAGGAGTTACTGAACACTTCAAGAATGTAAATTGAGTAATCTATCCATTTCAAACATAAAATACTTGAAGAAATCTTGGCTGAAGAGCTGTTAAAATATAAAGAAACAAAATGCAGATAATCTTCATAATGAACAATATTTCTCAGTAAAATTGTGTTCATTAGTATTGTGTATTTTATGCTGTTTGGTAAACTAAGAAAAAGCATTTTCAAGTTCTTTGTCACTGGAGATTAGCAAGCATTTCCTGCTACACGGTTTTCAAACAGTGAAGGTATATTTTATATTATTTTGGCTTTTCAAATACTCAGCATATTC
Source organism: Pedetes capensis (assembly GCA_007922755.1). Taxonomy (NCBI): domain Eukaryota; kingdom Metazoa; phylum Chordata; class Mammalia; order Rodentia; family Pedetidae; genus Pedetes; species Pedetes capensis. Next base: position 91,265 of record VMDO01001793.1, read on the forward strand.
TAGTGATTTGTAGCAGTATGTGTTGTATTATTTTGTGGCTTGAAAAATCATCAGAGAAATCATCCATATTCAAAGAGAACAAAGTGGAGCAAAGCAATATTTGACATACACCCATTGGTGCAGGCTAAAGGGAGTGTGGGAGCTAGATATAAAGACAGAATAGAGATTCAGAGAGATGTAGGTATATATAGTGATTGTGATGGTTAGCCTTCATTGTCAACTTCATTGAAAGATTTGTGTGATTTGTCCATCAGGTTCGATGGTCACTGAGGGGCAGAGACCCTCCATGAATGTGATTTCATGCCAGCCAATGGTGGGACCCCATGAAGAGGAAGTTAGGAGGAGGCGAGAAGCCAGCATGCACCCCAGGCGGGCTCTGACTCTCCTGGAGCAGAGCATGTGTGTGCCATAGCCACTGCCTTCAGACATAAGGTACAGTTTTCTCAGCTTCCCAACCAGACTTTCCAGGAAGCTTCTAGACCTTGGTATCAATGAGAAATTCTTCAGGTTTCCAGTTCTTTGGATTGAGTGGGCACTGGCTTTTCTTCAAGTGCTGTGGTGGAGCTACCCTCCCTCTCTCATGTAAGCTAATCCAACAAATTCCCTATATATATTCTAGTGGGGATGGAATTTAGCTCAGTGGGTAAAGTGCCACTCTGAGGCCCTGGGATTGATCCTCGGCACTGCAAAAAATGGGAGAAGGACCTGGAAAGCCACTCCTGAAATAATTCCCAAACAATCAGCCATTGAAAACCCTATATAGGGATTGTAAATTGGACTCAACGACTCAATGGCACCTAGCTACAACAACAACAACAACAATAACAACAACATATATTCTATTGATTCTGTTTCTCTGGAGAAATTTGATACAGTAATATTTACCTCCATCATAACATTTTTTGAGAAAAAAATCTCTTGAAATTACTAATTTGAATCAAATAATTAATTCATATTCTGTAGCATAGGCTGATTTCTCAAAATAGTCACCAAAAGCAGTTTTATTTTTGAAATTACATTGAATCATTTAGGATATTAGTGTTGCTGGGATAATCTACAATTACCAATCTTGCTGTCTAAGAATAACAAACATTAATCTTGCTGATCAACATGCCTGACATGGGTTAGATGGAAATATCTATTGTACAATAGTCTCACTGAGAATATCCAAATCCTAAAAATTATCCTAAATCTACTCTGCCTCTGCTTCATAAATTGAACAACAGGGCCTGGATGTCAGTAAATCTTTTTACAATGTGGTTTACTGAGTATATTAATCCCACTGCTGAGGCCCACTTTTCAAAAAACAATCCCTTTAAAAATATTGCTGCGCACTAACAATGTATCTAGTCACGTAAGAGCACTGATAGAGATGTACAATGAGATTAATTTTGTTTCTATACCCATTACACAGCTTCCACTCTGTAGCTTACGTTGTTGTTGTTAGGCGTGTTCGAGTCAGTGTCCAACTCACAGGAACCCTACATACAACAGGTAAAACACTATTGTTAATGCTTCTCTGCTATTCATAGGGTTTTCAATGGCTGATTGCTTTTTGGGAATGGGTTGCCATTTCCTTCTCCCAATCCCACAGCCCTTGGTGTTCCCAGGTGGTCTCCCATCCAAGTACTAATCAGGTCTAATCCTGCTTAGCTTCCAGATCTGACCGGATTAGATGCCACAGTGGTATTGCTGCAGGCTGTAGCTTATAGATCAAGGGTTAATTTAGACTTTGAAATTTTATTATTTAAAAATAAAGTGTATTTCATCAGTCTATCACTGTCATAGAGAGTAGTTCCTCTGATATGTCTGGGAAAAGTAAACTGAAAGCCTTCTGGAAGGATTTACCATTGTAGATGTCAGTAGTAACATTTATGACTCATGGGAGGAGGCAAAAATATCAACATTCGTGGCAGATGAGAAAAAATTGATTCTTCCTCTCATGGATGACTCTGAGGGCTTGAAGACTTTAGGGCAGGAAGTAATTGCAGATATGATAAAAGTATCTAGAGAACTGGGATTAGAAGTGAAGCCTAAAGAGGTGACTGAATTGCTGCAGTCTCGTCACAAAACTTTAGGGGATAAAGAACGGTTTGTTAGGGAAAAGGAACGTGGTTTCTTGAGATGGAACCTACTCCTGGTGGAGATGCTGTGATCATTCTTAAAATGACAACAAGAGTTGTCGTCTATCACATAAACTTGGTTGATAAACCAGCAACAGGATTTGAGAGAATTGACTCAAATTTTGAAAGAGATTATACTATGGGTTAAATCAATCAAACAAGGGAAGTCTTTCATGAAAGGAAGGGTCAGTCAATATGGCAAACATCACCATTGTCTTATTTTTAGACATTTCCATAGTCATGTCAACCTTCAGCGTCCATCATCCTATTAACACTATTATTAACACTGACTTAAGCCCCTCCACTGAAGAAAAGATTATGAATTGCTGAAAGCCCAGATGATTTTTAGACTTCCTTAGCAGTAATCTGCCTGCAGCTGTAGCCCTGTGGAATCTGATCCCATCAGATCTCGGAAGCTAAGCAGGGCCGGGCCTGGTTAGTACCTGGATGGGAGACCGCCTGGAACACCAGGTGCTGCAGGCTTGGGAGAAGGACCTGGCAACCCCCTCCCAAAAATCAATCTGCCATTGAAAACCCTATGAAGAGCAGAGAAGCACTGACTATAGTGTTTCTCCTGTTGTACAGAGGGTCGCTATGAGTCGGATACCGACTCGACAGCACCTAACAACAACAACAACAAGCAGTAATCTATTTTTAAATTAACACACATGCTTCATTTTTAGACAGAGTTGTGTTGCATGCTTATTAGAATTCAGTATAATGTGAACATAACTTTTGTATACACTGGGAATTGAAAAAAATATGCTACTTATCTTGTGTAATACTCATTTTATTGTGTTGGTCTGGAACCAAACCTGAAATATCTCTGAAGTTTGCATATGTGTATATATATATATATGTGTATATGTGTGTGTGTGTGCGCGTGTGTGTGTGTATTATGGGAGTAGTAGGAAGAGATGAGAGAGAGAAAGGGAGAAAAATGTTATTTAAAAAAATAATGATGAAAAACTTCCCAAACCTGGAAGGGAAATGTAAATTCAGATTAAGAAAGTTCTAAGGAGCATAGGCTAAACTCATAGTTCCTAGTAGGAACCCAAAGATATCCACAGCAAGACACACTATAGAGAATTTTTAAAGTGGAATGAGGATAGTGATTTATGTACAGTGGTGACACTATAAATCTATTAATGGATTTCTCAGCATAAAATTTGCAGTCGGGGGTAATATATTCAAATTGCTGATACAAAAATCTGCTGGTAAAACGTTCTTCAAAATTGAAAGAAAGGTTAATATCTTCCTAAACAAACACAATCTGAGGTAATTCTTAACTATCAGACTTGCCTTTTAAGAAATATTAAAAGGAGGTCTTCAAGTTCAAATGAAAGAATACTGCATGATGAAAAAATATGAAAATATAAGACCCACCATTCAAGTTAAATATATGAACAAGTAGGGAATGCTGTAATAACATAACACTAATAGGTAAATCACCTTTATTTCTAGTTGTTGTTGTTGTTGTTAGGTGCTATGGAGTAAAAGTTCAAGTCATAGTGACACTCTGTAAACAGGTGAAACACTATTGTTAGTGCTTCTCTGTTATTCATAGGGCTTTTGATGGATGATTGTTTTTTAGGAGTGTGTTGCTGGGTCCTTCTCCCAAACCTACAGCACCTGGTGTACCCAGGAGATCTCCCATCCAGTACTAACCAGGCCCCAGCCTGCTTAGCTTCTGAGATCTGACAGGATTGGATACCACAGTGGTAAGGGTGCAGACTTATTTCTAATATGAAAGTTAGAATACAAAGAAAAGTAATTATAATGATAGTGATTTATTAATGATAAACATTGATAAATAATAATAAAACTGATAATAAAATATGTGAATCTTGAAATATAGCTCAGCAATAGAGGACTTGCCCAGAATGCACACACACATAACACAGACATACGTACACGCAAGGAATTGTGACTTTAATAGCATAAAATGTAGGAGCAAGACATGTAAATATATAGGATTTTCATATTAACAGCTTAAAATAAACTGTTATTACATAATTTGTTTTGGGTAAGCCTCATGGTAAAAACAAAGAAATTACCAGTATTATTTTTCTCATTGCTGTCACCAAATACCTGACAGAAACAACTTTAGGGAGGAAAGATTTATTTTGGCTCAGTTTCAGAGAGCTCAGTACACCATGGTGGAAAAGGCATGGCCAAGCAGCTCACATCATGTTGCTCAGCTGGTTTTCTCCTTTTTCCCCTTTTGTTTGGTCCTGGTCCCTACCCCATGGGATGATGCAGCCCCCATTCAGAGTGTGTTCTCTCCTCTTAATTAATCTTCTCTGGAAATGCCCTTACAGACACACGTAGAGGTATTCCTCACCAATCTCTTGTTAGGTGTCATTGAGTCAGACTCATAGTGAACTTGTGTACAACAGAACAAAGCACTACCCAATATTGTGCCATTCATACAATCTTTTCATGTTTGAGCCTATTGTTGAAGCCACTATGTTTCTTCTCATTTTGAGTCATGCTACATCAGCCAAGGGAGGTCTCACAGGCTTTGCTCCATTCTTGTCATTAAGGTCAATTCTATTTTAAGGAGGCAACTCTTCCCTAGTCATTTCTTGAATGCCTTCCAGCCTGGGGGGCTCATTTTCCAGCACTATATTTGACAGTGCTTCTCTGCTGTTCATAGAGTTTTCAGTGGCTGATTTTTTTGGGAGTAGGTTGCCAGGTTCTTGTCTGTAGTCTATCTTAGTCTGGAAGCTCAGCTGAAACTTGTTCACCATAGGTGGCCCTGCTGGTGTCTGAGATGCCAGTGGCATAGTTTTCAGTATCACAGCAACATGCACTCGCACTGATAGACACTAAATCAAGTCAACAATGAAGATTAACCATCATAATAAACATAGGAGACATATAAAAATAAAAGAATTCAAAGCATATGAATATGATTAAAATATATTATATAGATGCATGAAAATGTCATGAAACCTGGCCTGGTGCACATGCTTGTAATCCCAGTGGTTGGGAGGCTGAGGCAGAAGGATCATGAATTTGAGGCCAATCTTGGCTACACAGAAAGGCCTTGTCGAAAAGAGGGGGGGGGAGAGGAGAGAGAGAGAGAGCAGAGAGGAGAGGGAGGGAGGGAGAGAGAAAGAGAAAGAGAAAGAAAGAATGCTCTTAGGGGCTGAAAGGAGCTCTCTGGACCATGAATCCAGTCCATCCCTGATTCTGTAGTGCTCTAAAACTGTTGAAAGGATGTGGATTAGAATTGAGAATATACAGTGATTACTATAGGACCACTACATAACATCACATTTACAGAGAACAATATCGTACTGAAACTTAAAAATTTAAGAAGGTTGATCTCACGTTATCTTTTCCTTCCAAAATCACAAAACAAAACAAAACAAAAAACTGCATGCAACACAATGCCTCCCTGGCTCTGCCGGCTCTTAGCCTGTTGATGTGTTTTCTACTAAAAGAAAAGAAGGATTGATTTTTTCCACTCTAGCTACTCACTTAGCTTTTTGAGTTCCAACATCATTTAAACATTTCTGCATCTAAAGACAGAACAATGAGTACAATGAGTGTGAGTGGCTTGACAGTGGCCCCTAGCACCGGGCTCCTGAAAGGGCTGACTTTCCTGGTAGGGCTGTCAAAAACAGTGTTCCCTTCTTTACTCATTAATGAACATTACTCCTGGAGAAAGTATAAGCATGTGGGTCATTTCTACACTTCAGTGTGGTACAATTTTTTTCCCTAAGACTCTAGAGTTTAATTTAAATTTCTTTTTAAAGAGAAGAGATGCTTTGATTTAAAACTCTAATAATAAAACTATAAAGCAAAAATAGATATTGAATGTGATTATGCCTTGCAACTTGAAAATATAACAACTCTAACAAAATGGAAAGGTTACTTATGGTTTAAACCATATTCTCAATGACCTTTTATGTTGTTGTTGTTGTTAGGTGCTATTGAGTCGTGTCTGACGCATAGTGATCCTTCTAGGGTTTTCAGTGGCTGTTTCAGGATTGCCTCAAGAGTGGATTACCAAGTCCTTCTCCCGTAATGATCTTTCATAGCAGTAATTAAATTTGCAAGAGATGGATTTAATATTTGTCCACTTAAGGAAAAAGGTAATTTTTTTAAGAAATGTGTTATCTGCTTTGGGTGTATTCTTTTTGCAGAAAGGAATATGCTTCAATTTAATTCACTTCAATCTATTAGCAAATTATTGATTATTACATGTTTCTCATGTATTATATCAAATACTGTTAAATATGCACAGAGGACTAACAAGTTAACTTTGCCCTCATAACCTATATTATTTTTGCCTTCAAAACTATAGTAACCACTTCACTATGTATTTTTAAAAGAGTGTGACAAAGAATAAGATAAATGTTTAAATTCATTTTTTTATGGTACTGGGGAGTTGAACCAAGGTCCTCTTGTACACTTTTTGCAAGCACTCAAGCACTAAGCCATAACCCCACCCCATTTTTTACTTTGTATTTTTGGTACAGCATCTCATTAAGTTGTGCAGGATGCCTCTGATGTCAAATTTGCCATCCTCCTGCCTCTGCCTCCCGAGTTGCTGGGATTAAAAGGCATGAGCCACCATGCCCAGTAAATTAAAATTTTTATTATAGTAAAATACAAATTGAGAACACAAGCTCAGAAAGAGAAACACCACATGTTCTCAACTCATTTGTGAGAGCAGAATCAAAATTATAAGAAGGAAAAATCCTATACAAAGGTCGGATCAAAATATAGAAAAGAAAAGCTAAGAATGATGTTATTATAAATGGTCTAGAAAATGCATGCAATAGTTCTGACAAGGTAAAAACAAAATTTACTGCAGGAAAAGTTTCTATCTTAAACAGAACTGGAACCCAAGGATATATAGAAAAAAATTACCATAAAAAGACAAGTAAATAATAAAGAAGTCTTTGATGGGGTGGTGGGCTGGGAGAAGTGTACAAGAGGGTAAGGAGGAAACTATATGCATAATGTACAACAAAATGCATATATGGAAATGTCACAATGAAAACCATGTTAGAATGAATCACATTAAGGTGTACATTAAAAATTTCCAATTAAAAGACAAGTTGCCATTAATCCACCTCAAAATGTTCCCCCTGGTTTCAGACACACTGAATTGATTCAAAATGTTTACCTTTTTGAATTTGAATTTGAATTTGGGGAAGAACCAGATCAGATAAAAAATGGATGAGGACATCCTGTAATGTTTTTATTTGACCAAGATTTCTGTACTAGAAGTGATGTGTGACAGGAAGTGTTGTCATGATGGAGGATGAAACCAAAGCCACTCTTGAAAGCTGACTCCCAGAACTGCTTTCAAAAATGGCAAGAATGATGGGATAGGTGTGCTCAAAGCCAAGAGGAGTATTTTGAAGAGGATTAATGGCAATGTGTCTTTTAGTATAACATGGTAAATTTTTTAAAATTTAAAAATTCATTGCATTTTTCACACCTCTTATGTTAGACACCATATTTTATGTCTTAAATGTATATGATAAAGAAAGAACTTTCTTCACTTTACTTTTCTAGCCTAAAAATATGAAGCAATACCTAAAGTTGAAGCCTGACAAAATTATGAGAATAGATTGCTTGGATATTTAAGTGCCCACTTATTTTTCTTCTTGCCTTGATTTGACCATTTATTGCTCATCAATAGAGTGAATCAAAACAAGGCTGTAAATCTTTGTTTGTCTCGTCCAATAATCAATGAATGTTTTCCTTAAAGGCGAAATAGTGAATATTTTTTGGCTCCATGAGTACCATGGTGTCTGATAGAGCTACACAGCATGGGTATTATGGCATAAAAACTACATTATAAATAAATGACTATGGCTTTAAATCTGCAGCCATAGCCCTGTGGCATCTGATTCCGTCAGATCTCAGAAGCTAAGCAGGGTCGGGCCTGGTTAATACCTGGATGGGAGACCGCCTGGGAACACCAGAAGCTGTAGGCTTGGGAGAAGGACCTGGCAACCCCCTCCCAAAAATCAATCTGCCATTGAAAACCCTATGAACGGCAGAGAAGCACCGACAGTAGTGTTTCCCCTGTTGTACAGAGGGTCACTATGAGTCGGATACTGACTCTATGGCACCTAAGAACAACAACAACAACAACAATAACATGGCTTTAAATATAATAAAATATTATTTTATTTAAAAAAATAGTTGGTGAGCTATATTTGGCCTATGGTCAAGCTTTTGCTAATCCTTGCTCTAGAGCTATGCTATTCAATAAGTTAGCCTTTAGGCAGAGGCCTATTTATAGTCAAATTAAATAATATCAAATCAAATTCAACATTCAGTTTCTCTATCATCCTAGCCATATCTCACGTACTTAATAATCACATGTGGCTTGGGACTCATACTGAGCAGTACATCAGAATGTTTCTGTCTTCATGGAACTCTCTATTGGGAAGCTCCATGATCTAGGCCAAGTCAATTGGGATTGCTTGGCAGGCTATATGCTATGTGCAGAATTCCTAAACTAACTCTGACTCGGTAGAAAAGATCAGCCATAGCCTTGGTTGACTGTACTGTTGTCTGTATTGATTAAAGCTGTGTTGTTGACTCAGGATCAAGGTTTCCAAAAATAAATTCTAATTACAGATAGTCTCCAACTCATGATGGTTCAACTTATTATATATATATATATATATATATATATATATATATATATATATATATATATAAACATGCCTGCAGCTGTAGCCCTGTGGCATCCGATCCCGTCAGATCTTGGAAGCTAAGCAGGGTCGGGCCTGGTTAGTACCTGGATGGGAGATCGCCTGGGAACACCAGAAGCTGTAGGCTTGGGAGAAGGACCTGGCAACCCCCTCCCAAAAAGCAATCTGCCATTGAAAACCCTATGAACAGCAGAGAAGCACTGACAATAGTGTTTCCCCTGTTGTACAGAGGGTCGCTATGAGTCGGATACCGACTCGACGGCACCTAACAACAACAACATATATATACATACATACATACATACATACATACATACATACATACATATATATATATGTATATATATTACTAAGATGATACAAAAGTGGTACACATTCAGTAATGACTGTGTTTCAGATGTTAAGTCTGATCTTTTTCTGAGCTAGCAATATGTGGTTTGACTGGAGCTTTGGGCAGCCCCAGCAAAGCTACACCGCCCGGTCACCCCATGATCATGAAGATAAAGGACTGACCTCTACACTGCACTGTGCTGTCAACTTTTTTCTTTGAGATACAAGTGTTTAATAAGTTACATGTAATATTCAGTGCTTTATTATAAAATGGATTTTGTGGCATGTGATTTTTCCCCACTGTAAGCTAATGCAAGTGTTCTGAGCGCATTTAAGTTAGACTAAGGTAGGCTGCATTGTTCCATAGGTTAAGTGCATTAAATACATTTTCAATTTAGGATATTTCCAATGTCTGATGGGTTTATTGGGATTTAACCCCATCAAAAACTGAGGAGCATCTGTAAATTGATTGCCTTGGAATAATGATCTTTTTATACTCTACACTATGTGGTTGAGTATTTAGCTTCTTTGACCAACATGAAAATCTTAACAGCAAAGAAATCTCCCCAGCATGACATGTCAGACATTTTTCTAGGCTCTCCCAAGGCTGTTTGAAAGAGACTAGATTATGTCATACCCTTAAAGATTCTGATTCACAACATTTGCTTGAATCAAAATATAATTGCATCCTTGCCTTTGGCTGCCATGGCTCATCTCCAGAGTGGACTCCTTTTGCATTGATTCTTGCCAAAACCTTGTCAGGGAAATGAAACTTCTTTCTGGTTTCAAAACATGCCAGGATTTGGACATCCAAATGACTGCTGTCCAGTCTACACCAGTCAACTTGGAAGCACAGTGTGTTTCCCAGTGAGGCAGCAGTTACTGGAAACATTTTACAACTAGCCTGTGAGATCTGCCTTCACTGTTTGAACAACTTAGAATCTAGAAACCATTCAGCGTTTGCTGAATGGTACATTAAATAAATAGTGCAGCAGATATCCAAACATGGGTAACACTTCCTATCTTTAGTGAGCTTGCAGGATAGGTCTGTTGTTGTTGTTGTTAGGTGCCGTCGAGTTGGTATCCTACTCATAGCGACCCTCATAGGGTTTCCAATGGCTGACTGTTTCGGAATTGCCTTGGGAGTGGATTGCCAGGTCCTCCTTCTCCCATTTTTGCAGTCTGGGAATTGAACTCGGGACCTCAGAGTCTGCAGTGCAGCACTCTACCCACCGAGCCAAACCCCAGCCCTGGATAGGTCTAATAGACACGAATTACCCAAGTCGCCTGCAGGGGTGGCAGTAAATGTGGGCAATAGTAGCAAAAGTGACTCAAAGTTCCATGTTGTATAGGAAGAAAACAAGCTCTAACATGTACTTTGTTGTTAAAATAGGATGTGTGACTGTAATATCGTTGCTGTTGTGTCTGAAAATAATTCCAAAATATTTAATTATGTGAGAGATGAACCCTTGATAAGAAGTCATTCCCAGTGTCCGCCTCAGAAGATTCATCTCATTTCCATGTATAGTCTTTGCATGTTTATATTAGGATGTATCATTAGATTGTAATTTTGTGTATATGAGTGCTGCCTCTAATACATAAAATGAAAAAATTATTGCCTTGTTCATCCTTGAACATTTTCTGTACCAGAAAACTGGCATGATTGCATTTGGAATTATCTTCAGTAAATCACAGGCTAGATTTTTTGAAGGTTAAATTATTATTGGAAAGACTGGTTGAATAGGATAAGGAAAGAGAGTGTATATAGACACATACCTCAAAACAGACTGACAGATACTGAGGGAATGAACAGCTTTCTGTTTCTCAAAATTTACTTTTTTTGTTTGTTTCAGATTAAAATTAACCATTATAAAAGGAACTGTTTGGCATCTATGCATGGCATTAAGTAGATGGAATTTGTTTATGTTATCCAAAAGGATTTGTTTTATTCAATGATATTTAAAAAAATAATTTAAACTCTACTCCCAAATAAAAGAATAAGTAGTGAGAGTTTAGGCATATGGTAAAGTAAGAAAGAAAAAAAGCTATGATATTACACTTGAAATAGCTATATTTCATATATTTAAGTTTTGGTTTTAATAATAGAAGTATTCTTTAAAAGAAAACATTTGAAGCATAGATGGGTTAAAGGCCAAATCATTCTAAATGTCTTTGTAGATATTTACACAAGAAGAGAAAATATTCCAACAAAACTTCAGTGAAGGATATGGATAAATACCTTTAAAAGTAAAGCTTGAAATAGTTAATACAAAAATGAAATACAGAACCTTAAACTCTTAATCTTCACAGCAGTGAAGATGGAGACATGAGCCCACTATTTGTGGCGGTGTTTGTGGTGTTTGGTACTATCTGGTGTCTGTAGTGTGTGGTGAGATCATATTCTTATTTTCCAATGGGAGGAGGGTGAACTCTGACACAGATATTGCCCATCTAAGCTTGTACTTGCTTCAGCAAGGGAGACAGGCATGTGATAGTCATGCTTGTCTTTAGAATTCTCATCTATATCTCTCTCCTTTCAGGCAGATAGTCTAGTTATAGCAGCTATATGAATGCTATGTGAATGGTAAAGGGACCTCAGTCAATGTTTTAGTTATATGATACTTTTCAGGAAGCTTGATGCAATTATTCTGTGTAGTCAATAGAAGTCTTATTTACTTTATTATGTAATCCAATTATTGTAGTGCCTCTAGCTGTTTATGCATGCCTGCAGCCGTAGCATTGTGGCATCCCATTGTCAGATCTCAGAAGCTAAGCAGGGTGGGACCCAGTTAGTACTTGGATGGGAGACCACCTGGGAACACCGGGTTCTGTAGGCTCGGGAGAAGGACCTCCCAACCCACTCCCCCAAAATCAATCTGCCATTGAAAACCCTATGAATAGCAGAGAAGTATTGACAATAGTGTTTCACCTGTTATATGGAGGGTCGCTATGAGTCAGGCACCTATAACAACAGCAGCAACAACAACAATCTGTTTTTATAGAATACCAGATCCCTTGGAAATTCCCATTATTTTCAAAAGAAAGTAATCTGGAAATACTTATTAAAGTTTTAAAATGCATGTACTTCGACTTCCTCAATAGTTATAAATGGAAAGATGGAGAGATATTTTCCCTCCAGACATTTCCTCACTATTTGAATTATAATAATCCTTAAGAACAAGTTGTTGTTAAAACAAAATGAACGAATGATGATTCATTTTAAAAAGTGATTAGTTTAAATTCTATTAATTATGATTTAAATTAGGCATCTCCCCTGATTAATATTGGCCACAATGGAGGCTAGGTAATGTTTCACTTTCTGTTGTTATCACAACAATATAAGGACAGCAATGAGTTTTCATCATTTTTTTGCTTTGAATGTTAAGTTATTGTTAGTATTGGATGTGGGTAATCATTTGGTGCTAACATGTGACAGTGATCCAATGATAATATTTTATCATCTGAACTTGTAGTTAGTAGTGAAATTGCCACATTTTCTTTCATCAGTTTCCTTTTTCTTGCAGGAAACTTGAGGTGGTAAACAGACCAATTAATAGAGCTTTGGATCTTGATATACAGTATATCAGATAATAGCCTACTCAACTCTCAAAAGCTCTTCCCTTTCCAATTGTCTTTAAATTCTTTATATTAAGTCTAGAAGGAAACCATAATGGGTTTATTCACAGCTCATAGCCCTGGGTGCTAATAGCAGGTTGTTAAATCTGTTCAGTAACTGATTGTAGCTAAAGCCCTAAACTTACTAATCCAAGTTCCTGAATCAGAATTCCTATAATGGACCATGTAAAATACAAATCAAATTTAAAAATCCATGCAAACACAATAAGATCTTCTTGGTTATTTCATTTGACCAGAGGTAGCTCCTATTAAGAGAAAAGGAAAGTTTTCTAACTTACATATAACAGACATGTAAATGCTTGTTGATTTGAAATGTGAGTTTTTACATAATTTTAGTTGGAGCTATTATCATTTCAAGTAAGAGTACTTTAAAGAGACATTTAAAAACAACATAACCACTTAAATCTTATTAAAATGGGTTTAACTCAGAGTGATCCACATGGTCCACTGTTTACTTAAAACATGCAGTTTAAGTTTTTGATGTAGTTGATCTTCCTTTGTGTCAAACAAAGAAGGACAGAAGACACTTTAAGGCACATACCAAAACTGGACAGTGTTTAAAGTGTTTACAGGGAAGATGTGTGGAGAAAGAAGCAGTAGCTGTTGTATGGTTTACACATTACCCATCAACTCCTGGTGCAATACACAAGGAGCTGACAGTTTTAGACAAGTGTCTTAAGCCTTTTTGCTAAGGGCCTGTAAACTGCGTGCATGGAGAAACCCTGGCCCTCACTGTGGCATGGTCAGGGACTTGGGTCAAGATCTGTGATTGCAGATAGATAAGAAGTTTCCAGAGATGAGGCTCCCCCTTAGCATCCTACTGGAATTCACTGTCCCAACACTTAGCTGTAGCTGGTCCCGCTGGAGTTTTGCAGGAGGGCACTCTTCTCTTTACAAAGTCAATTTGCTGTGGACCACTCTTGTAAAAGTGAATACTTTGCTCTTGTAATAATAAGAACATACTAAGTAACAGCCACTCTTAGAAATAGTGAGAAATTGATTTTAATAATAGTGGAGAGCTTGCCACTATTGGATCATGCAGAAAAATGGCCAATGAGTAAAATGTGCCCTTTATTCTTAGCTCTTTCCCTTGTTGTTGTTGTTACGTGCCATCGAGTCAGTATCTGACTCATAGTGACCCTCATAGGGTTTCCCATGGCTGACTGTTTTGGGATTGCCTTGGGAGTGGATTGCCATGCCCTTCTCCCATTTTTGCGGTGCTGAGAATTGAACTCTGGACCTCAGAGACTGCAGTGCAGTGCTCTACCAACTGAGCTAAATCCCAGCCTGTTCTTTCCCTTACCATGTCTTAAATCCAGGACTTTTTCCCCCAGTCTTGTTCATCATTCTGTGCCTCCCATAGATATCTCCACATTAACTCATCCTGTAGGGCAGAGTGAAATCCACACAAAACCCATTTCCATATAAAAATAAGATAACTTTTTGTTCTGAAGAAGCCAAGGAGACAGAGGTAGATAAGTCAGGGACTCCTTCAAATAATTTAAAATTTTTCAGAAACATACATACTTAAGGAACACCAACTTTAGGCAACCTGGTAAGGAGATGAGACTAATTCACATTAAAATACAAACCAATCTAATACCCTAGGTTTTAGTGATCTAGATTACTTATAGGTTGAAAAAAGTCCGTTCACTCAAATTATTTTGATTGATAAAAATGATGTTAAAGTTTTGAAGATTTTTAAAATTGTGCAATGTAGTACAATAAAATTTAAAACAAAACAAAAACTATGAAATATTACTGAACAGAATTGAAGAGGACACACATGCAAAAAAATTGGAAAAAGCATCTTATGTTCATGGGTTGGAAAAATTAATATTGTTAAAATGTTTATACTGCCCAAAGTCATCTCTATATTTAATGAAACCTTATTAGAGTACTGATGACATTCTTCACAGAACTAAAAATTTTCTAAAATTTATAGAGAGCCACAAAAATATTCAAAGAAAACTTGAGTGAAAGAATGTATTATACTGGAGGTATAAAAAGATAAAAAAGTAACTAATGCACCAGCACATTTCCAAAAGATAGAAGAAAGGATTTTAAATGCTTACTGTATAAAGAAATAAACATTTGAGAAGACACACATGCTTACCCTGATTGGATCATTATATAATATATGTGTGTATCAAAACACCACTATTCCCTGTAAATATATTCAAATTTTTTTGTCAATAATGATAAATGAATAAACAAAAACATTTCTTACCCTTAGTAGTTATAAACTTTGAAGATCAACTTATTATGTATCCAAAAAGAGAAAGCGATAGGAACAAGATGTTGTTGTTGATTCGTAGTGACCCTATGTGCAACAGACAAAAGATTGTTGTGCTTCTCTGCTATTTATAGGGTTTTCAATGGTTGATTGTTTTTTGGAAGTGGGTTGCTGGATTCTTCTCCCAAGCCTACAGCTCCTGGTTTTCCCAGGCAGTTTCCCATCCAACTACTAACCAGGTCTGACCCTCCTTCACTTCCGACAGGATCTGATGCCACAGTGGTAGACAGGAGTAAGATAGCTCAACTAAAAGACTAGGAATTCAAACACATTGGGCAGCTTGATGCAATGATTACCACATATGTAATTCACAGTTTAAAATAATATCTTCTTTAACAGAGATTGCGGGTTCGTGTCCCATCTGGGTCATGCTGATTAATTTTGGGAGAAGGATGTGGCAATCCACTGTGGAAGCATTCCTGAAACAATTAGCCATTGAAAACCCTATGAGGGTCACTATGAGTTGGACCCTGATTCGACGACACCTAACAAAAACAACATTACACAGATGTTTCCAAACTAAACATGTGCTTGATTTTTTTAAGTGCTATGTGACTAATTATACTTATTGTTACAATTTCCATTTGAAATTATTCTTTCCATCCAAATATGGAATCTACTTCCTAATTATGTGGTATATTAACAGAATTTTATGCTTATTTTGGGGGATTCCACATAGTCTCATATACTTTAATTTGTGTGACTTTCATGCTTATTTAGGATCTTGGGCCTCTGGGAAGTCCCATCTTCTTCTCAATTTTTCTGGAGTCTATAGGTCTCCTGCCTGCAGCCATTGCCCTGTGGCATCAATCCCATCAGATCTCAGAAGCTAAGCAGGGTTGGGCCTGGTTAGTACTTGGATGGGAGACTGCCTGGGAACACCAGGTGCTGTAGGCTTGGGAGATGGACCTGGCAACCCACTCCCCAAAATCAATCTGCCTTTGAAAACCCTAGGAACAGCAGGGAAACACTGACAGGTGTGTTTCACTTGTACGTAGGGTTGCTATGATTCGAATACCGACTCCATCGCACCTAACAACAACAACATGAGTCTCCTAGAGGATTATCCAGGTCCCTGAAGCATATTGTTTTGTTTGCCAGGCCTCCCATCTCGTCCACAGATTCACCCTACCAGCATTGGGCCCTTCAAGTGTTCCTCTGGGCATTGCCAAGGATGCACTAGGGGAGTTCTCACAATGTTAGCATGGTGATGTTTTCTACACCAGTATGGGAAAATGTTCAGTAACCTCAAACTTGTCCACAACTTATCAAATAGAGACCAAAGATGACCTTCTGCATCCAAAGCCTTTCAAGATCTCAGTTGCATGCTGGGAACCAAATATAATGCTGAGCGCTGTAATTTTCTGTCTTGTTCTCTGTCTACTTTCCCTCTCCCTGTTCCTCAGTCCTTTCTCAGAACAGATCTTTGTACTGAATTCCTATTCCCTCAAGTTAATCAACTCATGTGTAAAGAACCAAGAAGGCAGAGACCCTCACATTCAGATTCAGCAGGTCTCAGACAGAATGATTCCAGAGCATGCATATACCTGAACTCCTGTTGAGCAAAAGAAGTGAATATTTCTTTCAAGAAATAGCATCAGAAAACCTTCTGAGAATAGCTATCTGGAAGGCAAGCATCAGCTTCACAGGGATGTGATTTTCTAGCTCTGCTTCCAGGGAATATGTTTTTCTATGACTAGTTGTCAGATCAGTTCATGACAGTTTTTTCTATTCAGAAAAAAAGTGAACTCAGATACAGTTTTAAATTTACCCTTCCAACTGTGGCTTCTGATTCACCTGTTTTTTTTTAACTCATGCAACCTTCTAAATAATTAATAATAAAACTATCTATTTGGTTATTTTCTGTTAACTATACTGTTATCTCATACTTGTGTTAGCTTGCATTTCACTGTGGCAAAGTCTGGCAGAAACAAATGTAGATGAGGAAAAATTTATTGGGGCTCCTAGTTGAGTGAATTTCAGTCATATGGGAGAAGGGCCTGGCAATCCACTCCCAAGGCAATCCCGAAGTGGTCAGCCATTGAAAACCCTACCAGGGTCGCTATGAGTTGGATACCGACTCGAAGGCACCTAACAACAACAACAACAAGTTGAGTGAATTTCAGTCATAGAGACAGGAAGGCATAGCAGCAGGAAAAGCAGCACAGAACCTCACATCATAGCATCAGGAAGCAAAGAACTATTACCAGAGCCAGGGGTCCAAAGCCCTGCCCCTAGTTACCTACTTCCACAACGATAGGTCCTACCTCCTAAAGTTCCACAGTCTCCCAGGACAGCACCACCAGCTGGGGCCCCAGTGTTTTAACACATGACATTTAGAGGACATTTTAGATTCAAGCCATACCAATACTATTAAAAATTATGCATTAATTCCAGCTGTTCTACCACCTGAATGCATTTGAAATCCACATTACTAATGGGTATCAGGAGAATTGCCCAAAACGATCTAATTTCTCTTTTCCTTTCATGGTAGGTATGATGATGTAGTTAACAAAATTTAGCCATCATCAGTTATCTCAATGTTGGATAAATCATGTGTAATTCACCCCTGAATTGATTTGTTTCAGGGAAAGATCTGAAAGGACTGTGATTACTCAGAGGCTTGGATTCTGACTGCAATATACTGGAATTCTTACTCTTTCTGATGTTCATATGAGACATATTCTTGAAATCTCTGACTTTTTTCCTTTCTATAACTTCCTTACTTAAAAAAATAGCTTTGCTTACATGTTTTGAAGGAGAAAAGGACTATTTTTCACAGGGACCAATAAAGCTGGATTATGATCATAAACTTAATTTAACGGGGAAATCATAATGCTGCTAGCATTGTTGCTTCTCCACTGACTGACCTTGGGCATATCGAACAGGCTAGCTCTGTAAACAGAATGCCTTTCCCATCAAGGCAGGCTTTGACCTCTCCGATTCAAAAAGTTTCATCGACTTTCACATTGTATTCTCAAGGTGTAAACTTTAAAAAGTGAAAACTATAGAATTTCCTAAGGTTAAGTGATTTGCCCAAGGATACACAATCAGCGTGTGTTAAAACTATCTTATATCCAAATCCTTTAATTTGGAGTTCTTTGCTCCTTCTACGTGGTACAACTGAGACATTTATTATCATTTTGTGAATTGAGAGTGCATTATCATAATCATAGTTATTACTAAATTCTATGAAATGCAATTTGTCTCTGATTCAAAGATGTATGACTCAGAAGTCATTAACCTTTGGTTTATTTTTATCTAAAATTATTAGGAAAAGTATTTCACTGATATAATTTTTAATAATTTGACATAATAGCATTTTTTATAACAAGCAGCTATGTTTCCCTTGGAGTGGGATTTGCATTAGGAATTCTCCCAAGTATTACTTACAGCACTATATATGGTTTTAATAAATGATTAGTTAATATGTGTGATGGTCAATCCTGATTGTCAACTTGACTAGAAGTGTCTGTGACGTTAGTAAGGCACATCTTTGGGTGTGTCTGTGAGGGTGTTTCCAGAGAGGATTAACAAAGAGGGAATATGAGGGTCCTAAGTTGGTTCTCATATTCCCTCTTTGTTAATCCTCTCTGGAAACACCCTCACAGTCACACCCAAAGGTCCTAAATTGGTTCTACTCAGGGATTTAGCTCAGTTGGTAGAGTGCTGCGCTGCAGTCTCTGAGGTCCTGAGTTTAATTCCCAGCACCGCAAAAATGGGAGAAGGACCTGGCAATCCACTCCCAAGGCAATCCTGAAACAGTCTGCCATTGAAAACCCTATGAGGGTCGATATGAGTCAGATACCGACTCGACGGCACCTAACAACAACAACAAGTTGGTTCTGCCATCCCATAGGCTGGGGCCTGGGTGGAATAAAAGAGGGAAAGGAGAGAGTCTGCTGGTACAGGAATTTTCTTTCTCTGTTTGCTATCCACTATGATGCAAGCAAGCTGTGCCACACATTCCTAGTGTTAATCACGCCAAGGACCACGGACTGAAGCCTCAACAACCATGAGCCAAAATAAATCCTTCCTCTCTGAAGCTGTTTCTCTCTGTTAATTATCTAGTCATAGTAATGAGAAGGCTAACCAACACAATGTGTATGGTAAACACATGGAAAACTCCTTTGTAGTAGGGTAGAACTAATTTATTTAGCTTTTGTAACTACAGATTAGTCTATTCTTTTATTCAGTTGTTAAAATTCACTTTTAAGTGTTCTAATTTCCAAACAAATAAACAAACATTGAACATACTAAATAAAATATGATTGTAATGGACTTACTAATGGGATATTGATAACTGTTTCTTTCATCCATCTTCTGACAGCAAGATGTTGATTACTTTTCATTATCAGATTGCTGTGTATCTACCTGAAACTAATTTTTATAATGATCTCATATGACATACATTTCAGTTATCTATAACAGTGCTCAATAGAAGTTAAGGAATGGCTGTATTTAAAAAAATAGAAAATAGCAATATGCAAAATGTACTTATATCTCTAAGAGAGATACTATTAATTTCAAGGTTGCTCAATAATTTCTACTTTTAGAATATGTTCTATGGAAATGGATAGCAAATATTAATAACATCAACTGTAGTAAATTATTTTCCATGTTAATGGCTTGATCCAAATAACAACCTAAGAAGTTAAGTTTTCTTCTAAACTTGAGGCTTTTGACTTTATCAAGCTCTATTGTCTCTTTACATTCAGAGATGTATTGATTCCTATTAGTTCCTATGGTGTCTCTAAATATATCTTTATGTATCAGAATGTATCTCAAGAAACATAACTGTCTTGTCTACCATGTTGAAACTGCTGAAAATGTACAATTTGTAAGTTTCCGTTTTTTATTTCATTACATTGTCACAATCGCTCAGAAAACAAACAAAGCTAATTCTCATTGATAGGGTTTGATTTTACTTGGTGGTAATCTTGTGCAAATTTGACTACAAGTGCAAATATAATACACAGTAACTATGATCAATATGATCACTATGTTGTCACTAACATTCACAGTATTAGAAGATTTTTTTTGTTTACTTTCATTACTATTACTTTTTAAATTTTTGAGACAAAGTCTCACTAAGTTGCATGGACTGACTTGGCCTGAAACTTGTGATCCTCCTGCCTCAGCTTCCCAAGGAGCTTGGATTACAGGTGTGTGTCACAGTACACACAGTGTTTTGGTTCCTAAAATGTATTTCGATGACTATTCTGTTTGATAAAAATGAATAATTTTTAAAAATGTACTTGAGTGATTTTACTATTGTTTTTGTTCTTAGTTGCCATTGACTTAGGTCTCACTCATAGTGACCCTGTGTCCAGCAGAAAGAAGCACTCCCTGACACTGTGTCATGCCTGGCACTATGTCAGTGCTTCTCTGCTATTCATAGGGTTTTCAGTGGCTGATTGTTTAGGAATTGTTTTGAGAGTGTGCTGCCATGTCCTCCCATTTTTGTGGTGCCACAGATCAAACCCAGGGCCTCAGAGAGTACAGAGGAGTACTCTACCAACTGAGCTAACCAGCAGCCAAATTTTACTATAGTGAATAGTTTCTGTAGAGAGACAATAGCAAATAATACCAGGGTGCCAAAAAATATACATGCATGTCAGTGCCAAAATTTATACAGATTTTAAGAGATATTGTCTATATACTACTTTTTAAATTATGGTAGCAATGTGTAGTATGACATCTGCTCAAAAGATGGCATTAATCAAATGAATGCAAGCACCACCATGCGACAGACAGGACAGTCAAAAAATGGAGAAGCACAGTTGTTTGAGGAATACAAGACCATTTTGAAGGGGTATTTGATACTCGAGAATGTTGTGGAAATACAATGACAATGGGGTTGTGAGTGCGCAACAGAACCTTCAACATGCCCAACAATTCTGCATATTCATAACTTTGAGACACATGATACGGTATGTGATGTACAAAAGAGAAGATCAGGGTAGCCCCACACAGCAACAAATCCTGCTTCTTCTGCTGTGGTAACCACTTTGAACACGTCTTTGTAACTTCTGAAGTCAAATGTGACTTGTATTCATCTTTTGTTATTGGTATATATTATTATAATTTTAATATAGCTTTTTCCTTTCTTAAAATGTGCATACATTTTTTCATTCTATATATTGTATCATTCTAATGTCTGATCTCAAGAAACATACTATATAATATTTCTAATATCTTTTTTGAGAGATTGTAATAACATGTTATATATAATAACTTCAATATGACATAATTATCTTTCTTAGTAGAAATAGGAAATAGTTTAACATTACCCAATATTTTGAGAGCTTTATATTTTTATCATGGCTAAGAAGCATGTTTAATTTCCAAATTTTTTTGTATTTATCAGGTTTCATTCTGTTACTGTTTTATAGTTTAATTGCATTGTGATTTGAGAATATACTTTATTTGATTGCTATTCTTTTTATTTTTTAAGATGTGTGTTATGAAACAGAATGTGGTCTATTTTGGTAAATGTTCTCTAAACTTGGAAAGAATGTGTATTATGATTTTGTGGATAGAGTACTCAAGAAATGTTGATTAGATTAAGTTGATAGTGCTTACAGGTCAACTACATCCTCACCAATTATCTGCCTGCTTATTAATTACTAATAGATAAATGTTCATGTCTCAAACTATAATTGTGAATTCTCTATTTTTCTGCTTTTTCCTTTTCTTTTTTTGTCTCATGTACTTTGGTGCTGTGTTTTTAGGTACATAAAGCTATACTGCCTGCAGCTGTACCACTGTGGTGTCCTATCCCATCAGATCTCATAATCTAAGCAGGGTTGGTCTTGGTTAACACTTGGATGGGAGACTGCCTAGGAATACTAGGTACTGTAGACTTTGGAGAAGGACCTGGCAGCCACTTCTGAACAGCCATTGAAAACCCTATCAATAGCAGAGACATACTGACATGATCCTGAGCATGGCACAGTGTCAGGGAGTGTTTTGTCTGTTGTAAATAGAGTTGCTATGAGCTGATCCCAACTTGATGGCACCTAACAACAACAACAAAGGTATAGTATTGGTGTGTTTTCTTAGAGAATTGGCCAATTTAACATGAAATGTCCCATTCATTCCTGATAATTTTCCTTACAGTTATCTTTACCTAATATTAATATAATGATTCCAGCTTTCTTTTGATTAGTATTTGCATGGTATATCTTTTCCTAACGTATGTAAGTCTGTATATTTAAAGTGGTGCATGCTGTAAATCTCAGAGCTCTAGAATGTGAGTCAGGATTGTCAATTTGGCAAAATGAGGTGTGGGGTCCTCTTTTAAAAATTTTGTTCACTTGTGATTTGCTGTTTTATTTTCCATTATACTCATTTATTTTAGTTTGTTTGAAAATATTATTGACACACTAAAGCCAAAAATTCACATCACAGATTTTTAATTGTAAGCCAAGTTAATGATGTTTCATAGTTGTTTTTATGCAAAACAGCGAAGAGAAATATAAAAATTGAATAACTCATCTCTTAAATCATCTGGATATATGTGCTTTGACAAAGCTTCTATCTTTTAATTTTTTAAATACTATTTAAGATGAGGAAGTGGATGTGAAATAAAGTGACTATTTAAGGCAGAACTAAAATTAAGAAATCTGGACTCTTGGTATGATTCTTTTTTTCAGCACTGGGAGTGCTGAACTCAAGGTTTTGTGCATGCCAGGCAAGCGCTCTAAGGCTTCTTGATACCTCTCATTATTATTATTGTTATTTTTTTTGAGACAGGGTCTGGATACGCTGTGTAGGCTGCTTTAGCCTCCCAGTCACTGGGATTCCCAGCAACCCAGCTCTAGGTAGGAACTTTTATTATTTTTTTAGTATTTTATTTATACATGTTGGTGGGGTACAGAATAATTAATTGAAATGTCCCTCATACAGCTATCAAATCAGTATTGCTTATACTTCCATCTCATTCAACATTTTAGAGAACAAAATAAACAAAGAAAAAAAGAATTTAAGTAGCATGTAAAGATAGTTGTATGCAACCGTGTGTTTTAACTTGAATTTTGTTTTTGCATTTTCCTAGAGTTGCATCCTATATATTGTGCTTTTTCTCTCCTTCTTTTCCCTTGTATATCGTTCCCTCTCTCTAGCCCACTTCCCCATCATCCACTACCTCTCACTAGTCTCCTTCCCCTTCATATTGGGTTCATTTGTAATTTCAATCTTAGATAAGTATGATTGCGCACTTATATATGTAAATATATATGTATGTATACTTTTTTTTCCTTTAAGGTAGCTTTAGCTCCCACATATGAGAGAAAATATATGGTATTTCTCTTTTTGAGTCTGGGTTGTTTCACTTAAAGTGGTATTCTCCAATTCTATTCACTTGGCTGCAAATAATATAATTCTACTCTTTATTGCTGAATAGTACTCCATTGTGTATATATACTATCACATTTTTTATTCCAGTCCTCTGTTGATGGACATCTGGGTTGATTCCATACTCGGTGATTGTGAAGAGTGCTATATTAAATATGGAAGTTCACGTGTCCCTGTGGTATGGTATGATGACTTATTCTCCTTTGGGTATATTCCTGGAAGTGGTATGGCTGGATTATGGTAGTTCTATTTTTAGTTTTCTCAGGTACCAGGTAGGATATTATGAAACATTTCCCATCCCTCAACACCAAAATTCTACATTGTCTTCTCCAAACATAAAAGCAGATGGGAGATTATTTTTTTAGCACAGGTATTTAATACATTCCTTAGGAGAAAGGTTACACATTAATGGAATCATTCACAAAAGAAACATCGAGGAAACAACTCACAAGTGAAAGAAATCTGGGAGACCGTATTGCCTGCCAGGGAGCTGCTTATGTCTCCTTTTAGTGAATTATATCTCAGCCTTCTAAAATGTTTTCTCATTAAAAGCCTAAATGTGATGTTTCCTGAGACTGAAGGATGCTTTCAGTACAGTCCTCTCTCCCAAGCAAATGTGAAACTTTGAAGATTATTTCCACACCAGTTGGGTCGCTGCTCCAGAGATTTGAGTGGAAACTCAGGCTGCCCTGCACATTCTATTCTGCCACTCTACAAGCCCAATCACTAACCCTGGCATCTGATCCTCTCTGATTTGGGAAGCTAAGCAGGGTTGGGCCTGGATAGTCCTTGGATCGGAAACCACCGGGGAACACCAGGTGATGTAGGCTTGGGAGAAGACCTGGCAACCCACTGCCAAAAAACAATCAGCCATTGAAAACCCCATGAATAACAGAGAAGCACTGACAATAGTGTTTCACCTGTTACACATAGGCCGTAGAGAGCACAGAGCAGCACTCTACCAAATGAGCTAAACCCCAGCCCTTGACTCAAAGTATAAAATAAAAAATGGACTGGGATTACAGTTCAGTGGTGAATCATTTTCAAAGTATGTGTGAGGCCCAAGGTTCAATCTCCAAGTACCACAAAAGTAAATAAAACAAACAAACATAAACGAAATGAAATATAAGTCTTAGTTTCTGACCTGCAGTTTTCCTTCTGCTTGAATTAATTATTTCACCAGTTCTTGAAATGCAATTTCCTGGTGATGAATTCCCTCAAATTTCTTTGAGGAATTCTTTATTTTTCTCTTTACTTCTAAAGGATAATGTTGTGGATGCATATTTTGCAGCAGTCCTAATTTGGTGCAGTTTTTCCTCCAAATTTTAAAATTTCTTCTTGCTTGAATGAAAAACCTGCTATACTTCTTGTTTTGGGTCACCATAGGTAAAGTATCTTTTCTTCTGGCTTTAAAGATTTTCTTTTTGTCTTTAACTCTGTACACCCAAAGGAGGAAAATCTGGCTTCGTGGTGGGGTGTGGGAAAGTCATTGTGGAGGAGTATGTGGAATGGGAGCCGTTTCCATTACTATCATTAGAAAATCTCTAACATATATTTTGTTCATTTTTCTGCTTGGTTATCAGACTTTTCATTTCTTTATACGCTTGTTTTATGTTGTTCTGGTTATTGTTCCTAAGCCATTTTGAGAATTCAGTGACAGAGCAAAAATGTATTCTTATGTTTTATGGTTCTGAGATTTGATGAGAGGTAACTATAGTTATCTGAATATATCTTTATTAGTACAGACGGCTGGGGGAGGCAAGGTTCTTTCTCTGTGCAGTCTCTCAATGTGGCCAGCAAAGGCTTCCTCACGGTCATGGAAGGCAGAACTGATGATCCTGGAATAGGCATAGTCACTCTTCCTAAATATGCGGTTAAAGAAGTCTGTGGTCAGTCCTGAGTTAAGGGGAAGGGACACAGATTATCCTTCAAGAATGCGTCTGCAGCCATAGCACCCTGGCATCTGATTCCGGCTGATATCCAAAGCTAAGTAGGGTTGGCATGGTTAGTCCTTGGATGGGAGACCGCCTGGTACTCCAGGTGCTGCGGGCTTGGGAGAAGGACCTGGCAACCTACTCCCAAAACAATCTGCCGTTGAAATCCCTATGAATAGCAGAGAAGCACTGACAGTGGTGCTGGGCATGGCACATTGTCGGAGAGTGTTTCGTTCTGTTGTACAAAGTGTCACTATGAATCAGACCTGACTTGACAGCACCTAAGAACAACAACAACAACAACAACATTTTATGAATCTATTTTTTTCTTGTTGGTTACTCTGTTTTCAGTACCATTTACTAAATAATTTTTACCCTACTATTTTTTTCTGTTATCACATAAACTTATCTGTCTATCCATGTATAAGTAAAAATGGTTCTAATAATTATGGTTTTGTATAATTGTGAAGTGATATACTCCTCAATATCCTTCTTCATCAAGATGTTCTTTGACATTCTTGCTTATTTTTTTCCATTGTTGTTGTTGTGGTTGTTAGGTGCCATCGAGTTGGTATCCGACTCATAGTGACCCTCGTAGGGTTTTCAATGGCTGTTTCGGATTGCCTTGGGAGTGGATTGCCAGGTCCTTCTCCCATTTGTGCAGTGCTGGGAATTGAACTCGGGACCTCAGAGACTGCAGCTCAGCGCTCTACCAACTGAGCCAAATCCCAGCCCTTTTTTCCATTAGGACATCAGAATTAGCTTGTCTGGTTCCAAAATTAAACCTTTTGGTTTTTCGGAGGAAATACTTACATTTTTGTAATGTTGAGTGTGCCTGTCCAAAAACGCAGCATGACTTCTTAATTATTTTCTTAGTCTGTGACATTTTTGACCAAAAGAGTGGGTTGAAATTGATGCCACGTTCTTCTTTATTATCCCCTCAATTTTTGTCTCACATAGATATTATAGATCCTTTGTTTAAAGTATTTCTAGGGATTCTTTTCTATACTAGTTATTTAATGTACCTTTTTGAATAATATCATCTAATTTTTTGTTACTTATATATGATTTTTCCAACTATATACCTGATTCATCTATTCATTATCCATTTTCAGTCTTTTTTTGGTGTTCTAAGTAAGCAATTCTGTTATATAAAATTATAGTAATTTTATCTCCAAAAATATACATTTTAAAAGACAATTTTATGATCCTGTTTTCTCAAGCACATTTGTCTACTGGGGTGGAGAGGTGTAACATCTTTAACTGCAAAGGTTTCATATGTGCATATTATTTATAACGTGAATTTATAACTGGAGTGCTGTATATTTGTGTTTGGAAAATCTTGCTCTAGTTTAACTTTCTTGTAGTTGAGAGAAGAGAGGTTTGGAGAAATATAGGGACCCAGTGGAATTATCCCAAGCCATTGGGAGTCAGCATTAGGGTGCCACTCATTTAGGTCGGGATGGAATTCACACAGTGCAACTCTACCCACTGTTCTTGCCTTCAGTATACTTTCTACCTCCTGCACACCAAACTGCTTGCTGCCCCTTGCTGTGTCCATGCCCCTGCCTGTGTTCTTTCTGCACATGTCACCTGTGTCATATAGCCACAACTCTAGTTTCTACCCAGCATTTTCAAAACACAGATCCTGTTTTGTTATCCTCCCATGCTGCTTATTCCCCATAAAACATAACTCTCTTCTCACAAGTCAAGCATTGCTGTGTACCTTTCTTTTGGCTCATATCATTTTGTAACTTACGTTTGCTTGTGTGCATGCATCAGAAACCTCCCTGGGCTGTACTTTGCTTCTTGTGCTTAGCCTTGCCATCCTTCCCAATTTTAGCACAGGGCATTGAATAATGGAAAACTGAAAATGATTTTTGAGTTAATGATTAGCATCATTCATATTTATCTAGCCATTATGTACATGTGTATAATCTATCTGCATAATAATTTGTGTGCTAGTACACAGACTTACACACAAACCTATACACATGTGCAGATACAAACTCAAGTGTTGATAATTTTCAATGTGTTTAAGTCATCAGTGGAGATGCTGTTATGTCATATCTCTAATGAGAAAGGTGTACTGATGTTTTGAAGGTGAATAAATTCTGAGATTAGCCTGTGAAATAGTTCTTAATGTGACTTAGGTGAATGTTGCTCTTTGTAAGTATATTACAGTAAGAAGAAGCATTGCATGTTTTGATATTTATAATCAATAACCTGAAGATGTAAAATTTCATAAAATGAAATCAAGTGCTTAGAAAACAGCACACCTTTTAGTTAGGAATCTACAGCTAAAACGGAGAAGTGGCACACGATTAACATAGAACTTATCAAAGTATAAAACCAATCACATTATTGCATTTTCAAGGCTTATGTAATTGCTTAAAATGAAAAACTTACCACAATGGATATAGGAAAGAAAGAGAAAATAAATGTTGCTCATTAGAAACACAGAATTCTATAATTAAGCGACAATGTGAGAACATAGCCAAGTGCAGGAGGATTTGAGAAGTGGCTGAGCTTGTGATGAGGGTTTGAAGCCTGGTTTAGCACAAAGGAATAGATTGGAAAAACCTGAATACATTACCTGTCTAGGTAGGCAATAAATAAGATGAACTTCTCATACAAAAAAATCTTTTCTCTCAAGAAAGGTGAGTTTTTACCAGACTTATTTAAATTAATTTTCTTTACAGAGTATGCCATCTATTATTCTGACATGCTATATGGTGAAAGGGGTTCTGAAAACTGCTGCATGCCCCAATAAGCACTGTTCCATTATTCACAAAGTCAAAATTTAGAATACATCCTCTGCACTATTAAATGCCTCTCTTGAAAGTCAATCATTTGAACAGTGGTGTCAAATGAGACTTTTTTGATATAAAAATAACTGAACAGTATTTTATTCTATTTATTTGAACATTTTTCCCACATATATGTTTTATCCTTGGCTCTCTACTAAGAGTTAGAAGCTAATCTTCCATCATTCTTCCTTCTTTTTTCCCTTCCTTTCTCCATCCTTTCCTTTCTTCCATCTTTCCTTTCTTTTTTATTTGCATTTTATTTCTAAATAAGAATATTCAGTGACTTTAAAGTAAATTAGTATTTGTCAAAGGCTTGCAGAGTTATCTGTTAAAACAAGACCATATGTACAATCTAAGACCTGTAAATATACTTTTTAATATATATTCACCAAAAGTCATGGAACAGAATGTTCATCATAGTAATGTTTGCAGTAGTCTCAAACTTGAAGCTACTCAAATACATATCAAAAAATACATATCATATACATATCAAACACATAATAATATACTTACAAAATGGAATACTACACAGCAATGCTAATGAACAAATTACACTATGCTTAGCAATGTAGATGAATTGCACAAACATACATGCTGAGTAAAAGAAGCCAGATACATAAACCTGCAAATTGAATGACTCTGATTACATAAGTTAAAAGCAGGCCAAATTTATGTGTTAGAATTAAAAATAATGCGGTGGTAAATGGAGAAGACATTTGAGCCTTCTGACTACTGGTAATCTGAGATTGCCTGGTATGGGTGCTCTTTAAATGCATGTACTCTGTTTCAGAAAAGCCATTATACTTATGACCTCATGTGTACTGTTCTGGCTATGTTTTTTCATTCAATAAAAAGTTTAAGAGCACTGCTGATCAGCTAGAAAATCAGATTTGTACATTTACAATCAAGTTATTGGGACCACTGGAAATAGCATAAATCACCTGCCACAGCACTTAAGAAATAACTGTGTCCTTGTCAACACTGGAAATAAAAAGAGCATGTTTTCTTTCATAAGTCTAGAACAAAAAAAGTATAATATTAACCTACATTCATGCCATTTTCCCAGTTTACTGAGGAGTTTCAGATGCATCATTTAACTTTCTCTTCATTCCTATTTTCTGTGAGTCTACAAAAAGACAGTAATAGCCTTCTGTACCTGAGCACATCCATGGAATCAACCATCTATGAATAAAAAAAATTTAAATATCCATGTAAGTACTGGACATGTACAGGTGTTTTTTTATTGCCATTATTTTCTAAACAATACAGTATAACAATTATTTAGATAGATTCTACATTGCTTTAGATATTATAGGTGATCTAGAGGGGGCTGGAGTTTAGCTCAGTTGGGAGAGTGCCACTGTACGCTCTCCGAGGCTGGGAGTTTGAACCTCAGCACTGCAAAAATGGGAGAAGGACTTGGCAGCCCACTCCCCAAAAAATCCTGAAACATCAAATACCCTGTGAGGGTTCCTATGAGTCGGACCTGACTTGATGGCATCTAACAACCTCAAGTGATGTAGAGATGATTTGAAAAGTATTCAGGTCAATACTAGTAAATTATATGCAAATATTGTGCAATTTTATATAAGATTATTTTAAAAGCATCCTGGGACAAACAAACCTCCCTTAGATATCAAGGGGTTGCTGTATGCCTATTTTGGGAAACAAAGAGACTGACTTTAGCAAGTCTATGGTATTTCCTTAAAAAAATGTTTATGAAGCTGATATTACTGCTGTATAACTTAAAATCACAGAAAAATTTTGGCAGAAAAACAATCTGATACCACTTACATAAAATGGACAGAGGTGGTTGTTGTTGACAGAGGTATTGCTGCTCAAATATATATGAGTTTTTCAGGTTGTCTCCTGCCAATTGTGAACATATTTTAAGGCTTTCTGGATTGAAGGTAAAATATTTTTTATTATGTGCATTTTTGAATTTGAAAAAGATTTCTATCTTTCTAACTTCTATATTTGAACACACTGTCTTTATTTTTATGTTTATCTATATGTGTGGTAAATCATTAGCTTTAATTAGATATTTCATAAATATTGTGGCCATACTCCTATCTTATGATCTTTTAAAAGCAGCACATCCTTTTGATATAAAAGTGAATCAAAGAGTTCCCAATGGGACACAGAATCTTGAATTTCCGTGACTTCAGCCTCAATTCTTTTATATCTATTTGTCTTCCCCTGTAGGTAGAATGAGAGCAGCTGTGGGTGGAATAACAGAAGCAAAAAGACCTGGCCTTAAATCATGTGCTTGGAATTATGGTCCCACTCTTCTTTCTCCTTGCTTCCAGATTCTATTAGAACTTCCAATTATCTATCATCTGTCTTATAAAACCGAGAACCACAGACACTTCTCATAGGTGTTCTGTGCTTCCTATACGCAAAACATTTGTCATACAGTCATAGTTAGGATAATGCACAAAAAACAGCTCTGTGTCTCATCTGAATATCAGTTGTTGTTGTTGTTGTTGTTAGGTGCTGTTGAGTGAGTCTGACTGATAGTGACCCTCTGTACAACAGAAAGAAACATTCCCTGACACTGCACCATGCTCTGCATGGCTCTTGTTAATCCTTAGCTATGGAAATTGATATGACAGATATTGTTGTTATTGTTGTTAGGTGCCATTGAGTCAGTATCCGACTCATAGTGATCCTATGTACAACAGGTGAAACACTTTATCAGTACTTCTCTGCTATTCATAGGGTTTTCAATGGCGGATTGATTTTTGGGAGTGGGTTGCTGGGTCCTTTTCCTAAAGATAGGTATTAGGTGCTTAAAATGTGCTTGGTGAATTAGTCAATATAAGTTGTATTAAAACATTCTCTTGTTTAATCTTTAGGGAACAGAGGATATGACTGGTCTAGGAAAAATACCCTTATTTTATAACTATTGCTTCCAGAAAAAGAAAACAAAGCAAAGCCCTCAACCAACTAAACAAATAAAAACCAGGATTTTACCCATTGTGTATCACAGGAATATTTCATGTGATTGTTTTTAAAAATTAAACTTTTTGTTTTATAATCTCAGATTTCCAGAAAAGCTACAAAAGTATTATGTATATCCCACACCAAGCTTCCCCTACTGTTAGCATCTTGCATTACACTGGCCCCAAGTAATAAACTACTGTTAATAAATTATTATTAACTGAAACCTATCTTCTATTCATATTCCACTGTTGTTAGGTGCCATCAAGTCCAGTCAGAGTCATAGTGACCCTATGTATAGCAGAACAAAATACTCCCAGACACTGTGCCATGCCAGGCACCATTTATTTTGAGACAGGGTTTCCCTAAATCTTGCTAAGCTGTGCAGACTGCTCTGGCCTGGAACTCGCCATCCTCCTGCCTCTACCTCTTGGGTCACTGGGATTATGGGCATGTGCCAAGGCTCCTGGCCAGGCACATCAGGGCTTTCAATGGCTGTTTGCCTCACGAGTGGGTTGCCACATCCTTATCCCATTTTTGTGGTGCTGGGAAGTGAACTCAGGACCTCAGTGATTGGAGAGCTGCACTCTACCAATTTATTTACTCCATCATTTACTTACATCAGTACAGATGTTCATGTTAATCATTATAATTGAAAATTACCTCAGATTGTTGTTGTTGTTAGGTGCCGTCGAGTCAGTATCCAACTCATAGCGACCCTCATAGGGTTTTCAATGGCTGACTGTTTCGGGATTGCCTTGGGAGTGGATTGCCAGGTCCTTCTCCCATTTTTGTGGTGCTGGGAATTGAACTCGGGACCTCAGAGACTGCAGCACAGCGCTCTACCAACTGAGCTAAATCCCAGCCCTTACCTCAGATTATGATATACCAAAACATTGGTTTGTTGACCAAAGAGTTCCATCTTTGACCATAGGAAGTTCTTTCAGCTGGGCCCTGTGTCGCTTCCACTCACACTCCCCTTCTGCTTTTGAACACTGCCTTCTTTTCTGACACTACAAAATGCTTGTGGACTGTCTTGTATGTTCCTTATCTTTATCCTAGAATCAGGACCAGTTTCTCCAAAGAGTGCTTGTCTTTTAACTGGAAAATGGAATCAGAAATGAAGGTCAGAGCACTAGGTCCACAGCCAGTTTCCATCAAATGATATTCCAGAATATCTATAAAAACTCTATCCATTACTTTATTTCTATGAGTTGTATCTTAGTTTCATAGTCTGACCAAAATTCTACTATCAAACATGTTATATTCAAATCTTGGTTAGAGAACAAAATGAAGAGATTATTTCCATGAGATGAAATCTTGAAATCTTTCCTTTCGTTTTGCTTGTTTTTGATTGTTGTTGTTGTTAGGTGCCGTCGAGTCGAGTCCGACTCATAGAGACCCTATGTACAGCAGATCGTTGCCAATTCTGTGCCAGGCAAATGATCTTATATATGTTTAAGCCCATTGTTGCAGCCACTGTGGCAATCCATCTGGTGGAGGGTTTTCCTCTTTTTCGTTGACCTGCCACTCTCCCAAACATGATGTCCTTCTCCAGGGATTGATCTCTCCTGACTACATGTCCGAAATATGTAAGACGCAGTTTGGCCATTCTTGCATCCAAGGAGCACTCTGGTTGCACTTCTTCTAGGACAGATTTGTTGGTTCTTTTGGCAGTCCATGGTATATTCAATAGACATCTCCAGCACCACAATTCAAAAGCATCAATTCTTTTACTGTCTCCCTTGTTCAGTGTGCAGCTTTCACAACCATATGATGCCACTGAAAATACCATGGCATGAGTCAGACACACCTTCATCTTCAATGAGACATCTTTGCTTTTCAATACTCTAAAGAGATCTTTAGCCACAGCTTTTCCTAGAGCAATGTGCCTTTTGATTTTTTGACTGCTGCTTCCATGGGTGTTGATAATAGAGCCAAGCAAAGCAAAATCTAGGACAACCTCAATCTTTTCTCCATTTATTGTGAAGTTGTGTGCTGACCCAGTCGTAAGGATTTTTGTTTTGTTGATGTTTAGTCATAACCCATATTGATGACTAGGATCTTTGATCTTCATCAGTAAATGTTTTAAATCCTCTTCACTTTTGGGCTGGGATTTAGCTTAGTTGGTAGAGTGCTGCTCTGCAGTCTCTGATGTCCTGAGTTCGATTCCCAGCATGGCAAAATGGCAGAAGGACGTGGCAACCCACTCCCAAGACAACATGTTTTGGATAGGGTCTCACTATGTAGCCCAAGCTGGCCTTGAACTTGAAATCCTCCTGCCTCAGTCTCTTAAATGCTGGGATTACAGACACACTGTTATGCCCAGCAACAAGATGAAATCTTGTTCAGTTACTTGGAAGGATCACTAACACTTATAACCTAATGATACCAGACAGATGCTAACCGCAGCAGTTTAAACCTTTGGGAGAATACATATCTTTATGGCACACACCAATATTTTTCCTTAAATTAGAAAAATAGTTTATTCTATGGTTCCTAATATTTCTGCTGCTAACGATACAGAATACCCTCTTTTCTGAGATTTCATGTCAGTGTCTTTGATTTTACATACTAGGAGTAAAAAGAAATGAACTGAAGGTATGAAATGTATAATTTTAGGACAAAAAGTTATTCACCTAAAGAAAAAATACGTGGAATTGGCTTTTGTCTTCTTTTATTATATGAAAATAACACATAAAGTAGAAAGATTTTTTGTAATTTGTTTCCAGAATCTACTATTAGCACAATGATACTTTCTTTATTTCTATTTCCTGTTATAAGAAAACAAGAACAATCTGTACTAGCTTGTTTATTTGGTTTGCTGTTATTTTTAGGTGCTATGGAATTGGTGAACACCAGAAGCTGTAGGCTTGGGACAAGTACCTGGCAACCCCCTCCTAAAAATCAATCTGCCATTGAAAACCCTATGAACAGCAGAGAAGCACTGACAATAGTGTTTCCCCTGTTGAACAGAGGGTCGCTATGAGTCGGATACCGACTCGACGGCACCTAACAACAACAACAATGGAATTGGTATGTGACTCATAGCAACCCTACATACAACAGGTGAAACACTATTGTTAGTGCTTCTCTGCTATTCATAGGGTTTTCAATGGCCGATTGATTTTTGGGCGTGGGTTGGTGGGTCCATCTCCCAAGCCTACAGTATCTGGTATTCCTAGGGAGTCACCTTTCCAAGTACTAGTCAGGCCCAACCCTGCTTAGCTTCTGAGATAGGATGGTATCGGATGCCACAGGGCTATGGCTTCAGCCTTATTTGTTTTAGTACCACTCTTATTCAGTGTTTCTTAATGCTTAATACTTGGACTTTTAAAGATGAATAAATAGCTACCTCATACTGCCTTCAAAGCTAAAGCAGGTTATTTGAATCAAGACATCAGTCAGTAAAAGTGTCCACTTTCTTTAATTTCATATTCAGAAAAACAGAGATAGAAAGTGAAATGTGTAACTATCTTCTGCAAAATGGAGATGAATTAGTCATGGGGTGATTTTTCAATTCCAGTTCAGTTTTGAAATTTAATAAGGCTGCAGAAAGACTTAAATTTGATGGTCATATAATGCGTTAAGATTTCTAAAGTCATCATAGGCAATGGAAATCCTCAGAA
This sequence comes from Pedetes capensis, assembly GCA_007922755.1. Lineage (NCBI taxonomy): Eukaryota > Metazoa > Chordata > Mammalia > Rodentia > Pedetidae > Pedetes > Pedetes capensis. The sequence continues at coordinate 126,019 of VMDO01001793.1, forward strand.
CAAATAAAGAAAAAGATACTTTTTCACTTTGTGATAGCCATGGGGACTTCGGCTCTGCCACTGTCTGCTTTATAATGTTGAAACATGTTTTAGGAGCTTGATGTTACTGATTGATTTAGAAGCTTGACCTTACTGATTGATTTGTCAATGTACTATTGATTCTCCTTGCTCCCCAGTGGCTGAAGATTTGAGATTCAGCAAATCCCAAGAAGGCAGAACAAATTACTAACTATTATAATGAAATAGTGCTATGGCTGGAACAAGAATAATTTCTCTTGTTACCTCTATTACCCTTTCCCCAGTGTTCCTTAGACCCTTTCTGTATTGTTTTAAAGTCTGTGCACTGTAACCCAGCACTCACTTATGATGGTCTCTCCTGATTTCTTGGTTGATTTACTAGGAGATATTCCTAACATGAATGTATAGAACCCTGTACCAAAAAACAAAACCCAACATTGGATGGTCACTTAACAGACCTGAATTTACTCATCTGAATGAAAGGGTGGTTAGAGAGCAGGATGGGAGGGAATGAAATAATGTAGGTCAAAAGGTAGAAAGCAGTAGTTATGTAGGGTAAAGAAATCTAAAGACCTAAGGTACAGCATAAGACTATTGTATACTGAAAATTGTCTAAGAGTAGATTTCAGGTGCTTACTACAAAATATGGTGATTCTGTGAGATAATGGGTTTGGATTTAGCTCAGTTGGTGGAGCACTGATCTGCAGTCTCTGAGGTCCTGAGTTTGATTCCCAGCACTGCAAAAATGGGAGAAGGATGTAGCAACCCACTCCCAAGGCAATCTCAAAACAATTAGCCATTAAAAACCCTATGAGGGTCACTATGAGTTGGACACCAGTTGATGGCACCTAACAACAACAACATCAAAGATGTTGTTGTTGTTGTTGTTAGGTGCTCAAGTTGAGTCCAACTCATAGCAACCCTCATAGGGTTTTCAATGGCTGATTTTTTCAGGATTGCTTTGAGAGTGGATTGCCACATCCTTCTTCTATTTCAGTGTTGCTGGGATTGAACCTGGGTCCTCAGAGAGTGTTGAGCAGTGCTCTACCAACTGAGCTAAACTTCAGCCCATGTGAGATAATAGGTATTTAAATTTTTTTTGGGGGGGTACTGGGGGTTGAACCCAGGGCCTCACGCTTGCATGCTCTGCAAGTGCTGGATCACTGAGCTGCACCCTCAGCCCAATTTTTTTTTTCTTTTTTTTTTTTTTACTTTTTGAGACAAGCTCTTACTAAGTTACGCAGACTGCCTTTGGTCTCGAACTTGCGGTCCTCCTGCCTCTGCCTCCCAAGCCGCTGGGATTACAGGCATGTGCCACTGCGCCTGGCTCAGTATATTAAAATTTTTACCTCTAGTAATCATTTCCCTCAAAGAATCTGTCAGTTTGCTATACTGTGGGAGCTTGCATGTTCCTGTGTTCCTGAAAGTTATGGCACTGGTATTACAGATACCAGCAGGGTCACCAATGGTGGACATGTTTTAGTTGAGCTTCCAGACTATGATAGACCAGGGAGAAGAACATAGCTAACCTATTCCCAAAATTATTAGCCATTGAAAACCCTATGAATAGCAGAGAAGCATTGTCAGATGTAGTGTCAGAAAATGAGAGCCCCCGCCAGCTTGGAAGGCACTCAAAAGACATCAGAGGAAGAGTTGTCCCCTCAAAGTAGAGTCTACCTTAATGACAAGAATGGAATAATGTCACAGAGACCTCAATTTGCTGATGTGGCATGACTCAAAATAGGGAGGAACAACTGTACACATCCATTAATAATTGGAAAATGGAATGTACATACTATGAATCTGGGAAAATTAGAAGTCATAAAAAGGGAAATGGAGCACATACACATGAAAATCCTAGGCATCAGTGAGCTAAAATGGACTGGCATGGACCATTTTGAGTCAAATAATCATATGGTCTACTATGCTGGGAGTGACAGATTAAAGAGAAATGAGGTTGAATTCATGATCAAAAAAGACATCTCAAGATATATCCTGAAGTATAATGCTATCGGTGATAAAAAAAATACCCATATGCCTACAAGGAAAGCCAGGTTAATATGACTATTATTCAAATTTATGAACCCACCTCTAAGGCTACAAATGAAGATAGGGAAGATTTTTCCCAGCTTCTGCAATCTAAAATAAATCAAACATGCAATTAGGATATACTGATAATTACTGGTGACCAAAATACAAAAGTTGGAAGCCAAGAAGAAGGATAAGTAGTTCGAAAATATAGCCTTGGTGACAGAAACAATGCTAGAGATTGCATGATAGCATTTTGTCAGACCAATGAACTTTCATAGGAAATACATCTTCAATCTCTCTACTGAGCAAATAATCTGAGAAGCTGGACTTTATGAAGAAGAACACAGCATCTTGATTGGAGGAAGACTCATTAACAATCTGTGTTATGCCAATGACACAACTCTGTGTGCTGAAAGTGAAGAGGATTTGTAACATTTACTGATGAAAATCAAAGAACACATCCTTCAGTATAGATTGCACCTGAACATCAGCAAAACAAAAATCCTTACAACTGGGTCAGTATGCAGCTTCACGATAAATGGAGAAAAGATTGAGATTGTCCAAGATTTTCGTTACATGGTTCTACCATCAACCTCTGTGGAAAAAAAGTAAAGAAATCAAAAGACACATTATATTGGGAACTGCTATTACAAAAAAAAATCTCTTTAAAGTGGTGGAAAGTAAAGATGTCACACTGAAGCCAAAGGTGCACCTCACTCATGCTATGGTATTTTCAGTCATAGTGTATGGATATGAAAGCTGGATGGATGTTGCATAAGGGAGACAGGAAAAGGATTGTTGCTTTTGAATTATAGTGTTGGAGACAAATATTGAATATAGCATGGACTGCCAAAAGAATCAACAGATCTGTCCTAGAGGTGCAGCCAGAGTGCTCCTTGGAAGCAAGATGGCTAGACTGCTTCTGATATATTTTAGAGATGTTTTCAGGAGGGACCAATACTTAGAGAAGGACATCATGTTTGGGAGAGTGATAGGTCAACCAAAAAAGGAAGACTCTCATGTAGATGAATTGGCACAGTGTCTGCAACAATGGGCTTAAACATAAAAAGGATTCTGTGCCTGAAACAGAATCAGGGAGTGTTTTGTTCTATTGTACATAGGGTCATTATGAGTCAGACCCGACTCGATGGCACCTAAAAACAAGAAGTAATCATTTCATTATGTATATATTTACCAGAACTTCATGTTGTCCACCTAAACATTTACACAACTGAAATAATTTGTACCATTATGGTACTATTAACAATTAAATATTTCATTGGGTATTATCATATTCTCCTTGATAAAAATGTTAATGAACCTATGTTATACCTTTGATAATTTGATTACAAATTTCTTTTACTTTGTTACAGATTATAGTATGTCCTTAATTAGAGACATTTTGGATACTGTGACCATTTCTCTATTCAAATATTCAATACTTCCCTTGTTTTTTATTGGAAAATTTTAATGTACAACTTAATGTGATTCATTCTGACATGCATTTCATTGTGACATTTCCATATATGCATTTTGTTGTACATTGTACAGATAAGTTCCCTCTTACCGTCTTGTGAACTTCCTCCCCCCATTTCACCCCCCAAGACCTCTCTTCCATTTGCTTCTCTTTTTGTGGTATATTATTCTATATATTCTTGGATCCCAATTATGTTTAAGATCGAAACTTTTTCTGTAGTGAACTACCTTTTTACATTGTAACTACTATTACCTGAATTTTCTAGCCCATCTGTATTATTACCATTCTTTGGTATTATTGGTGTTATTATAATTATTTCCAGGACTATTAAAGTTGGGCTGTTCACCCTGAGGTCACCCCCTCCCCCATTCCTCACTCCTCCTTGTTCCTCCTCTCCCTCCTCTCCTCTCCCAGGATTTCCTCCTTTTTCAAGATCCCTCCCTCCTTCTTTTATGCTCCCCAAATTGTCCCTGGGCTGGGATTTAGCTCAATTGGGAGAGCACTGTGCTGCAGTCTCTGAGGCCCCGAGTTCAATTCCCAGCACCACAAAAATGGGAGAAGGGCCTGGCAATCCACTCCCAAGGCAATCCCGAAACAGTCAGCCATTGAAAACCCTATGAGGGTCACTATGAGTCGGATACCGACTCGATGGCACCTAACAACAACAACAACAACAAATTGTCCCTTGTTAAATGTGGTCTCAGAGCAGCATGAGCTTTTAATTTGGAAAAATAATGGCAAGTAAACTCTAGTTGCCCTGTCATTCCTGCTTGATGTACAATGACAGTCTTCATTTTGCTCATGATTGGTCCTGTCAAAGCACCTGTGACAATCTGACTTACGTGCATGCATTCCAATGATTTCTTTCTTAGTTTAAGTGGGAAAGTAGGCTGAAGAGTATAAGGGTTTTTTTTTCCTCTGTAGTTTCCCTTATCTCTCCCAACTTTTGCTGGAAAATTGTTTTCTCTTCCTTTTCTATTTTATTTCTTCTTTACATTTTTAAAATTGTGATCCTGTTTTTCAAATTCTGTTCAAAATGATATATAGCAGTCCACACAGATATATTTTAATTTGAAGTAAAAAAATTATACTAGGCAAAATTCACTGCTTAACTCCTTTAATCAAAGCCAGAAGAACTCAAATGCAGTCATTTCCTACTTGATTTAATTCAGAGACTGAGATTTGGTTCTGGTAAACTTGGCACTAGCCATCGGTCAGGATCCCATCACTTCTTATCTTTGAAATTCTCACCTCTCAGATGTAAAGTGGGAAGCACTGTGATTGCGATCTCCTTAATATTTCATAAAAGATGTGAAATTATTAGTGTGAATTTAAATGTAGGCTTAGTAAATCGAATAAAAATACATTACAGACAATTTAGAAGGTAAAATGAACCACTGTCAAGTAGCCATGGACAAAAAAGTAGGGGATGAATTAAAGGAATGAAAGGATGGTGGGATCCATGTGCATTTGCCTAGGATAGACCTACATCAGATTAGTGCTTAGTAAGGATTGTATGTTTTCTTTTCACATCATCATTATCCTCAATTTCTCTTCTTCAATTATGTAGTTTACTACCCCATCTTTCACATTTATTTTTAAACACGTTGCATTTAAACAAATTCTTATTAGTCCTTTCTCTGAAAGTTTGAACAATAAAATTCAAATTAATTAAGTGTTTAAATGAACTGTTGAGAAAGTACACCAGGTTTTACTACCTTGATCTGTGACTTTTCTCTCTAATTTTGCCCTAAGCCTTAACTTTTACTTTTTAATTTCTTATCTTTTACAATCTTATTAAGGTGAATATATTTCTTTGTTGTTGTTGTTAGGTGCCATCAAGTTGGTATCCGACTCATAGTGACCCTCTGTACAACAGGGGAAACACTATTGTCAGTGCTTCTCTGCTGTTCATAGGGTTTTCAATGGCAGATTGATTTTTGGGAGGGGGTTGCCAGGTCCTTCTCCCAAGCCTACAGCTTCTGGTGTTCCCGGCGGTCTCCCATCCAGGTACTAACCAGGCCCGACCCTGCTTAGCTTCCAAGATCTAACGGGATCGGATGCCACAGGGCTACCGCTGCAGGCATATTCATATTTCTTTAAGCCATTATAAAACATTTTGAATAAAATATAGAGTGTCAATAAATAATTGATTCATTTCCCCTCCATTATAGTACTGTATAGATTCTCTAATTTAATCCACACTCCTAAATGACCCATGAATGGCTCTTGTTAACAAATAATTCCACCTCATGCCATCATTAGCATCATTCCACTTCTTTAAGCATTGAAAAATTGATGTCTGAAGGATCCCTAATGGGTTCATCTGGTATGACACCCCATGATTACTGTTAGGGCAGTATTAATTTAATCAGATCCCTTTCATTCATAAATTTCATTTTGCTAACAGTGAAGCCTAACATCTTTAATGAATGACAAAAAATTCCTTAATGATTTTTTGCCTTCATTCTTAGAAAGTTTATTTCCTATGTTACTCTTTTTTTTTTTTTTTTACCTTATATTCCATACACAGATAAATCTGCAGTTTTCTCAGGAGTTGTTCTTGAATACTTCCTGGTATTTTCTAGGCATAAAGGCATAAATAAAATCTCCACATTTGAGACAGGGAAAGCAGCCTATGTTAAAAATCTCTATCTCTCAAAATTCAACTTAGATTATGAGATGTATGTAGTTGTTATGGTAGTGAAGTGCCAGTGAATCAGGTCTGATTCATAAAAACCCTATGTACAACAGAACCAACCACTACCCAACACTGTGCCATGCATGTAATCGTTTTTATGTTTAAGTCCATTGTTGCACTCAACTGTGTCAATCCATCTAGTTAAGAGTTTTCTTTTTTTTTTTTTTTTTTCACTGACCCACCACTCACCCAATTGTGATATCCTTCTCCAGGGATTGGTCTCCCTTAACAACATGTCTAAAATACATAAGATGCAGTCTAGCCATCCTTGCTTGCAAGGAGCACTCTGGTTGCACTTGTTTAAGGATGGGTGAGATTTATAGCTTTTGTTAATTCCCCGGGCCAATTATTTCATTCTTTTGTGTTCATATAGGCCCTACACATACATTTCGTGGTACTTATCACAATGCATTTCATGTGTTACTTTGTCTCATTTAACTGTGAACTTTATACTAAAGCCTGGAGTAGGACTAAATAAGCATCAAAGAAATAAATGAATGTACAAAATGAATAAATGAGGAAAGGAATATTTCATTTTAGGTTTCAAGATAAATGAGAACTTTTAATAGAATATGAACTATGTCATTGTTTTTTTTCCTTCTTCATCATGGGAAATGGAGGAAACCTAAAAAAGATACTAACACATTGTGGAAACACAAACCTATATTTATAGAACTGGACAAAAATGGTTTCAATGGCATTAGCTATTTAATTTCTGATGACTTTTACTAAAGAGAATGTGAAAAAATGCAAAACTACTATGTATTTAGCTTAGTTTGAAAATTTTTTGTCAGAATACAGCCTCAAAAATGGATGAGAGGGTTATTGGTATTGATACATCTTAGTTAAGATAACCAACATTTAAGAACCTTAAAATATTTAATACTGATAGAACATTGACTGCATGTATATGTATGTGCTCACCCAGGGAAATGTATGGGGTAGATATAGACATGTACACACACACACACACACGCATGCACACACACACACACACACACCTATGAAGATTTCAAAGTTCTTCGTAGGATAAATCTATCTGTTAGTACCTCACTTTGTTCTGTTACAGACAATTTAACGTTTTTAACAGTCAGGCTTTGTGCTGTGTTAGAATTAGTCTTGTCCAATAAATGGTGCAGCTTACTCTCTTTATGACTTATTTGTTGCAGATTTTATTGATCCTTCCTTTTTTACCTCAATGAAAATAAAATATTAAGATACAAGTCAAGAAGGAGTTATAAAAATCAAAAAATACATACACACTGGCCTGCTCAATTACGATTCCAACAGTAACCAGCAAGTGGGCGTCAAAGTCACGATAACTGGAGAGAAAGTGAAGGGTTTGTTCCCTTATTTTTGACACTGGAGAAGGCAAGATGGATGGGAAATAATTTGGACTTCCAAGAAAATGAGAGGAAATGACTTTCACAACCCACATGTAGCTGAGAGCCCACTTTTCACACTCCGCAGGAAGGGAAGTCAGACAAAGAAGCAACTGATTACATTTCCTGCAGATTATGTTCTACGTGCAATGCTTTCTTCACTGCTGTGGCTGTGGGACTCCAGCATTAATACAATGCATGCCCAGAAAGTGCAAAGAACTTCTGCTTCTAAAGGAGCAGTTTAAAACTACAATGGTGCACGTTATAAAAGCCTCAACAACAAATTGGTAGATACAGGCTCAGTTATTATCTCTAGGATATTTGATAGCCTCAAAAAAGTTGAATAAGTTAAAGACCAGAAACTGAACATTGCTCTTGGTGTACATTTTGCAGACAGTGAAGCATAAAAGGCGGGGTATTTACATCTTATTTTGCTGCTCCCTAGTCCATCTGGTGATACAATGCAATGATGCTGAGGTCTAAATGCAAAAGAAATGACTGATGATGCTTTTAACCCTCAAGACTGAAAAGTTAATCGCGTCAGAATAGTAATTCTCTTTAAAATATGCAACAGCTCTTTGATGACCACTTAAAATTTTTCTTAGGGAAAAATATGCTTGTAAAACATCATAGTAAACACAACAGGAAATAATATAACTGGCCATAATGTAATTGGCCATAAAACCCCATGAAATACTATAAATTCTTTGAATGCATCTATGGACTATTAATGTTAATGGGAATAACTTAGCATGTAGAAATGGAAACTTGAAGATGTTTTAACGTGTAATACTTTGGAAACATAATACATTAGAGAATCAATGGAATTTGAGCCAGATATTCTATGTGACTCCATCCTTGCAAATGGCTATCATTTAGCATAAAACCAGGTCTTCTCTTGGCTTCGCTACCAATTTCTTTCTGGATGTGAGTTACTGTAAAAGTAATAATATCAAAAATCTTATGGCATTGTTCTTTAGGAAAATACTAAGACTATAAAATGCCATAATTTAAACCTATTTGTCTTAAAAGGAGAATTTCCTGATTTCAAATAGTAACTAGGAATATAATTTATCATCCCGGTAATGTGTAAACATTCTGTGCCTCAATTTGGGAAACTGTAAAATTGATTTCAAGATTGGGCTGCCAGGTCTTTCTCCCCTGTCTATTTTAGTCTGGAAGCTCAGCTGTCCACAATGAGTGGCTCTGCTGGTGTCTGAAATATTGGTGGCATAGCTTTCAGCATCACAGCAACATGCAAGTCCCCACAGCATGACAAGCTGACAGGGATGTGAGGACTAGGAAAATGTTTGGATCACCTAGAATAATGCTGAATATAACAGAAGCTCTTGTGCCAAAATTATGGTATATAGATGTGACGCTGTAAGGTTTGGGGTCACTTCTGTGCATCCATGCACTTCTCCGTTCAGTTTATTTTCCTTGTTTTGTTTGTTCTTCTTTTCCTGTCATTGCAGGATGCTTATGACATCTCTTTAGAAAATGTCAAGCTAGCCTGACAGACATGAGATGCTTCTGATAGTAAAATAATGGTGTTTATTTAAGAATATGCTAAGTGAGCCTGCACTCCGACAGCCTTCTAAGTCAACAAAAATTCAATTTCCACTTCCTGGAATTGTTTTCCTCCTGTTGTTTGTGTTGTTGTGCCACACACACACACACACACACACACACACACACACACACACACACACACACAGTATCTGATGCTTTTGTCAGGAGTCCTGCTGCCATGTCTTAGCCCCAGCTCATGACACCTGCTCCAGGTTGCACATTTAGTATTCTCTTTTTAGGCGATTCTTTTCTCTATATGCTCATTGCCTCAACCTTCCTATTGCTCTTATTTTCTTCTACCTGCACCCTTTTCTTACTGAGAATGCTCACTACTTTTCATTTTTGCATTGTGAACTTCCATTCACATGCAACTCTAACCCAGATCTGATAGTACTTGGCTCTGGATTAGCAACATACAATTAACTGTATTTCCATTCTGATACATTTTAAATACTTGTATCATAGTCTTGGCTATTTCCTTTCTGTATTCCATGCCCATCACAAACCATGACTATTTTCCACATACACCATGTTCCATCCATCCATGAATACACAGACCCATGTGACCTTTCCCAGGGAGAAGGACCGTCCAGGAGACTTAGCCCAAATATCATTTCCAAAGTAAAGTCTCTATGTGTGATCTGTGAGTGGCTCCCAGCTTCCTGATCTGTGTTTCCCTCCCCTCCTCATTAGAACACCAGTGCCTCTGAGGGCAGGATTCCGAGGCAGGATTCTTGGCTTCTACTGTACCCCTCATGTCTAGAACTATTATTCGCTTAATATAGATAAACAATAACTACCTGTGGGAAGAAGAAATGATTTTTTAATTCATATGTCTAGAATCTGGGACATATCAAAGATTTAAAAATGGGCATTGAATGTTTCTCTTGCTTTGTTTCCAACTGTGTTGCTAACTAGCTAGTCCTATTATAATTTTTAATATAAATTTTCTACCAAGGACTTTGGTTGGGAAGAAAGAACTCATACAGGCAAGAGGGCCATAATATCTTGCTTACGAAAGCCCAATCCCATTCATCTGATAAGCGGAATACAAAGCCATCACGACACATATTTTCAAGTTTGACAGGCCTGTACTTAATTTTTAGAATGATTGAAGATTGCTGTAGTTATGTTAGAAAAAATACTACAAGTGCATTAGTTGGGCAAAATAAACTAGAACAATTTGAAGTCTCTTATCCCATCTTTTCTATCCCAAGCTTGTTAGTGAATGAAGTAAATTAAGGATTGTTGTTAGGTGCTGTCTGACTTACAGCAACCCTATGTACAATGGAGAGGCTGGGATTTAGCTCAGCTGGGAGAGCACCACTGTGAAGTCTCTGAGGTCTCAGGTTTGATTCCTAGTACAGCAAAAATGGGAGAAGGACATGGCAATCCACTCCCAAGGCAATCCCGAAACAATCAGCCATTGAAAACCATATGAGGGTTGCTGAGTCAGATATGACTCAGTGGCACCTAACTACAACAACAATGTAAAATGGGACAAAACACTCACTGACACTGTGCCATACCCAGCAAAAGTACTTCTCTGCTACTCATAGGGTTTCTCAATGGCTGATTGTTTCTACATTGTTTTGGGAGTGGGCTGCCAGATCCTTCTCCCATTTTTGCGGTGCTGGGGATTGAATCCAGAGCCTCAGAGATACAGAGCAAGCACCTTACCAACTGAGCTGAACCTCAGCCCCTTAAGTTAAGCACAGGAAAGCAAACTACAGCAAAAACAGCAATTTTGTTGGATGAAACACATAAAGAAGGAGGAGTTACTACCTTCTCATCCAGTTAGTCTTTCACCCAAAATTCTATAGCAGGGTCATCTAAAACCCTTTGACTTTTCTCTGTCAGGTAGCACCAGTTGGGGATGAAGGTTGGGTATCTTGGGATGACATAGTAAAATTTGATTGACTAACGATATGTCAGTTTAGTCAGTTAAACTCCTCTCATTTTTTTTTTTTTTTTTTTTTTGGAATCAGCAATTTTTTTTTTTTTTTAACCAATAAAGTGTCATTTTTATCATGGAAGGTCAGAAAAGCTTTTGTAGGAATTAGTCATATTGAGCATTTTTCAAGTGCTCGTGGGCCATTCTTTTGAGAAATGTCCATTCAGGTCCTTTGTCTGTTTTTTAATTTTTTGTTTTTTTGCTATTGAATTGCTTAAGTTTTTTTACTCTGGGAATAAAGAGTGTAAAAACTCATTCCTAGAAGCATGATTTGGGTATTGTATGCATCTGAAAGATATTAGATCTCAAGCATTTACTGTTTCTATGACCATCTTCCAAAGCTAACAGTCTTATAAAAATAGAACTTTTCTAGGTATAAAAATAGATTACATCCTCTTTAATTTTAGATCTGCAAAGGATGCCACTGTGGTTAGCCTATTACAGTTCTTCAATGACAATTTTTTTTCTTTTGCAGTACCAGTGTGTGGATCGTAGGGTGTCTCACATACTAGGCAGGTGCTCCACCACTGATTTATTCCCCTACCTCCTTTTCAGGGGCTCTACAGGTATGCACCATAGTGCCTGGCTTTCTTTTTCTTTTTCTTCTTTTGGCAGTGGTGGGAATTGAACCTAAGGCTTTGCACATGCTAGGCAAACATTCTACCATTAATTGACTTTTAATATGCTTATTTCTTTTTAATTCTTCAAATATTTTGGCTCCTTATCATCTAACAAAATATAATTAATCTGATTGCTTGTGAGAATAGAAATATTGTAATAACTGATGTTTTCTCAATTAGTACAACTTATTTCTACAACACTTTAAAGGTTTTTTTCTAAAGAGTAGAAAATACACAGTTCCCATAAATTCTCTCACCCCTACTCTCCGTATAGCTTCTATTATTGACATTGTACATTAGTGTGGTACATTTGTTAGAGTTGATAAGCCAATATTGAAGCATGATTATTAACTACAGCTCATAGTTATTGGTAATTCTTGGTGCTATATATCACATTGGTTTTAACAAATGTGCAATTACATGTATCCTCCACTACCGTATCACACAGAATAATTTTGGTGCTGCAAAAATCCATGTTTTTATTTATTCAGCCTTCTATTTCTCCCCTCCATCTTTTGACAGCCACACATATTTTTAGGTTTTCTATAATTGCACATTTCTTAGCAAAACTTTGATTTTTACCAGTGTATTCAAAGGCATTGCTAGAAAATGGTGCAAGATCATTTGTAGGTATTTGTGTGATGATTAAAATCTATTCAAATCTATTGTTTGGAAGATCCATTTCTGATTGGAATATTTCCAGGTAATATGTTACTGCTGTTAAGCAGAAGTCACTGCATTATTCAGGGTTCTCCAGAAAGACTGAACTAACAGGTTGCATAGATAGATATAGATAGATAGATAGATAGATAGATAGATAGATAGATAGATAGATAGGAAGGCAAGAGAGGATTCACTAGGATTCACTGCTCATATAATTATAGAGGTGAACTAGAAAAGCAGAGAATCTTCTCAGTGAGAGACGGAAAGCCTCAGAACCCGGGCAGAAGCTGTTGCAGGTCCTAGTCCAACACCAAAGTCTCAAGAGCCCAGGGTGGTGGAGGGAGTAAGTGGTATGAGTCTTGGAGATCAAAGGCTGGAGAACCTGGGTTTCTATTGTCCAAGGGCAGGAGAAAAAGGGCACTTGACTCCAGAAGACAGCAAGAATTTGCACCTCCTTCATTTGTGTTGTTTTCTTTATAGCTGGGCTCCCAGCCGACTAGATAGTGCTACCCACATCTGCCCTGCTCAGCCCTCGACTGTCACACCAACTTCCTCTGAAAACATCCTCAAGGATATACCTAGAAATAGATCCACTCTCATTTGAGGAGGGAACACTTCCCAAATTGTTTCTTGAATGCTTTCCAGCCTTTGGGGTTCATTTTATAGTACTACAGGTAAAAGTGATTCTCTGCTACTCATGGAGTTTCCAGTGACTAATTATTTTGAGAGTGGGCTGCTGGATCCTTCTCCCTACTGTATTAGTCTGGAAGCTCAGCTGAAAATTCCCACCATGGGTGGCCCTACTGGTATCATAAATACCAGTGGGATAGCTTTCAACATCACAGCAACAGGAAAGCCCCCATAGAATGATCAGCTGATAGACGTGGGGGACCAGCTATGTAGGTATCCCTTAATCTTGTCAAGTGTACACCTAAAATTAATCTTCACAGTAATCAAGTATCTGGTGTCTTATTTTCAGTTATGATTTACAAAATGCTGCCCTGGCAATATGATGTATATCAACAGTGGTAGAATACTGCATACATGCCAATCTTAGGGATTTAGTTCTTATTGATGAAACTGCATATAATGTCTTCATATATAAATTTCCTAACTATTTAGAAGACTCTTGTATGGTTTTAATTCAACAAGAAATTTAATGCTACTGATTCCATCCATGTTCTCCCAGATTGCCAAGATGTTTTTGTTCTTCCTTCTCCTTCCTCCCTCCCTCTCTCCTTTCCTTCCTTCCTTCTTTCCTTCAGAAATACTAAGAAATTTCTCCATCATCCTTTCTTTCCCTACCTCATTTCAGGCTTGCTATTTCTTTAAAAGGTATTTATTCAGCACTTACTATTGTCAAACACTTGATACGAATATGGTAAAGGTCCCTCTCACCTCCTCTAGATGTGACTCCATGACTCGACAATTTCTCAATGAGTCCACTACGCGTCCCCCTTCAAGCCACCTTCATCTCACATTTGCTTTACTGAAGCAACCTTTCAATCGGCCTCTTACAAAAACACTCACCCATCACTTCAATCTTTTCAAATATAAATTGGATGGCAACACTTCATATTCCCTGAAAACGTTTTAACTGTTCTCAGTACAATTTGGATAAAATCCTCACATGGGTTTTGTGAATCTGTGTAACCTGACCTCCACCTTCTACTCCAGTCTCATGTAGCTTTGGCCACACAACCTTCTTTTGCTTGGTGCATTGTCATGTTGTCAGATCATGCAGGATTATTATGTGGGCCATCCCCTGAGTCCACAAAACACTTCCCTGCCCCAGTCAGATCTCATCTAGGTCACACACACAGATTTCTCAGATACTATCTCAAAAGTCATATTTTCAAGAAAAGATACCAGAATAGATGGCTTTCTACTGTTGCAGGGGTTAATGGCATCTTACATTTTTATTTTAGATGCACATTTTTGTCACTGTGTATTTATTTGTATGGTTATTTGACTGTTGTTTTCCCTGTACTCTAAATAGATTTTGTGCAGACTGGCCTATATTTGCTGGTAAGGTTTGAATTTGAGTTCAAGAGCAAATTTGGCAAAGTGCTTAGATAAAGTCAGGGAAGATGTGCATCAGGGATGTATCCTTTCACTGTACCACTTCAAACTGTATGCTGAGCAGATAATCCACAAAGCTGGACTTTATGAAGAATGTGGCATCAGGATTGGAGGAAGACTTATTAATAACCTGCAATGCGTAGATGGCACAACTGTGCTTGCTGAAAATGAAGAGGATTTGAAACATTTACTGATAAGATCAAAGAACACAGCCTTCAGTATGGATTGCACCTCAACATCAAGAACACAAAAATCCTTACAACTGAGTTAACAAGTAAGTCTCCATGATAAATGGAGAAAAGATTGAGGTTGCTCAAGATTTAGCTTTACTTGATTCTACAATCAACAAGGATGCATTGCATTGGGAAAAGCGGTTGCAAAAGACCTCTTTAATGTGTTGAAAAGAAAAGATGTCACATTAAAGATGAAGGTGCACCTGACTCATGTCATGGTACATTCAGTCACATCTTATAATCGTGAAAGCTGGATATTGAATAAGGGAGACAGGAGAAAAATTGATGCTTTTGAATTATGGCTCTGGAGATGAATATTGAATATACCATGGACTGCCAAAAGAACCAACAGATCTGTCCTAGAAGAAGGGCGACCAGACTACTTCTCGGAAACAATGATGGAAAGGCTGTGTCTTAGGTATTTTGGACATGCTTTCAGGAAGAACCAATCCCTGGACAAGGACATAATGTTTGGGAGAGTGGTGAGTCAATGAAAAAAAGAAAGACCCTCAACTAGATGGATTGACACAGTGGCTGCAAGAATGAGCTTGAATATAAAAAACAGTCATTTGCATGGCACAGTATTGGGGAGTGTTTCCTTTCACTGTACATATTGTCTCTATGAGCCATACCCTACTCCATGACACCTAATAACAATAGCAATAACAGCTTAGAGCAAAATAGATAATATGTATTTATTGAGTGAATGAATAACTGGATATTTCCAAGGTGTATTTTCTTTATCAACTAATCAATTCAGTTTTCTGCTTGTCAGGATAACTATTGTTGTTTTGTTAGGTGCCGTTGAGATGGCACCTGACTCATAGCGACCCTATGTACAACAGGCAAAACACTAGTATCAGTGCTTCTCTGTTATTCATAGGGTTTTCAATGGTGGATTGATTTTTGGGGGTGGGTTGCCAGGTCCTTCCCCCAAAAGATAACTGAGTGGTATTTTAAATTAGAATTATTAATGCATAGAGGGTATTTAGTGAGTAACAAATCAAAGTATTTTGCTAGTTCAGGAGTGCTAATGAATGCTAATAGGGGCATTTACTATCTTCACTTCCTACCCACAGTCTGGTCTTATGGCCTATGTCTGTTACTGGTTGTGTTGAATGACTTTCTCCCAATTTCTGAGCTCCATAAGAAGTGTTGGTCTCATTTTTAAATGTCTTGGAGAAATTAAGGATATCCTTTAAATATTTACATTATTGAAATGAAGAAATTGAAAAAATAAATTATTTAACTCATGGGTGGCAACAGACTCCAATTTTGGACCCAAATCTCATAAGCACTCTTTGTCAGCCAGAAGGGTATCTCAATAGGCACTTCTTCCTTCCTTCTCCACTTTATGAACTGCTAGAGTCTATTGTTTTTCTGACACTCTATTTTCTTTTTTATGTGTTCTAGCAGTTACCCTGCAAATGCGACTTTGGATAAAGGAAACAGAATAAAAGCAGTTTAGTTCACTCATCTCCGCTTCTCTCTCCTGCCTCTGCACCATTGCAACCCCCCCAAGGCTTTTATTCCCCCTTACTGATCAATACTTCTTGTCTTAGTTTAATGAACGCTCCTAAATTGATCTCTCCAGGTGCGGTACTCCTTATGACAGGTCTCTTGGTTACAACTCCCTCTTAGCCGAGTCAGTGGGGCACCCTGCCATTCCCTACACAAAGCGGACTATAACAACGAGATCTTTATCCATCACAGGTTAATGTATTTTTTTCCTCTTCCTTTAGAATGGAACAAATAGATTTTTTCCACCACTTAATTCTTTAACTTTTTTGGTTACATTCTTGGACGAATTGTAAAAGCAATTTAAGAATCATACGAGAAAACAGTAAAAAGAAGCTATGAAACATAAGGCTTCCACAACCACTTTTGTGAAAACTGGAAGTTACAATAGGCTCTTTGGATATTTTTATTGGCATTGTATCTTGTTACCATAGAAGCAAGGCATTGAATAATCCTATTGCAGGAAGACAAGCTGAAGGTATTCACATCAGACAAGCAACTCTCAAGTTCAGGAAACGGCACCCCATTTGCATTGTACTGTGGAGGAGAGATGGAGCGTGTAGGTGGAGGGCACCTCAAACCACAGGTGGCTGTGCTTCCTCTAGATATTGAACAGGCCTTTGATGAATTCTCAGGTTCTCATGATTTTCCTTTCTTCTTTTGGCATTGTGTGTGATTGGTTAACAAAGCAACTGCAGACTCCTGAGGCAGGCATTTGAGGCCAGGTGCATCTTCTGCCTCATTTATCAGGTTTACCTCTCCTTGTATTCTACACCTATAAATTATGGTTAGGATCCGGAGTAAACTTTTCTCCTTACTACTTGCTCATGAAAATCTCCAACTCAGTTGCCTTTAGTTGTGTTTTGTTTTATTTACTGGTTTCCTGTAAGCAGATCACTTTTTTAGTTCTTATTTTACTAATTTTATTTTTGGAAAAAAATGAATATGAAGTGACCACAGTCTGGGATATCCCCAAAGTGTGACACTTTCAGAACTGGGAGAGGGTCTGCCACCTCTTTGGGTTTGCAGCCACAACAAAGATCAAGTCTGGAATGGTATTTCACAGCTGTTTTGCTAAATGCTGAAATCAAGATACACATAACTCAACCTCCACATTGATGGCTTGGTTTTTTCGGCACAGCCGTTGTATCTGAGTTCAAAAATATTCAGTAGCCAACAATTTCTCACAGCTTCTACTGATACCACCATTATCTCTTCTTTAAAATAGTGTGCAATCAGCCATCAAAACCCTAGGGATAGCAGAGAAGCATTGGCACAGTGGAGGGGAGTATTTCGTTCTGTTGTACATAGAATCACTATGAGTTGGACTCAACTCTATGGTACCTAACAACAACAACAGCAACAAAGAGTAGATGGCAAGATTCTTAATCTGATCCACTTTGGCCCTGGGAAAGACTGATTTCCGTATAGCAGCCAGGATGGTCCTTTAAACCTGAGCTTGGATCACATCATTGCTTTCCTCAGTACTGCTGGTTCCTCCACATCTCTGACAGCAAAAATGATCTGAATAAGGGACAATAAGTGCACATGGGGTCTAGACTGTTTGTACCCTTCTAAACTGATCTTGAATCCCTACATCTTCAATCAGTCTGTTCAGCACATTTTCTACCTTGCTTTTATTCAAATGCAGCCTCAAGATTCACATTTGCAGTTTTTTTCTGCCCGAAAACCTTTCCCATTAGGCATCTATAGGGCTCCGCCCTTCCTTTCTGGTGAGTCTTTATTTCAAGGTCAGCTTGCCATGAACGCTTCCCTGATGAACTTTTAAGCTTCACCCACCCTCAGCCCTATTTCCACCCTCCTTTATGTCATTTCTTTGGCTTCTTTTCTGTCTCCTCCAAATAGAATGTGACTTCCTTGAATAAAGAGCTTTGGTCTATTTTGTCCACTTTATATACCCAGGACTTAGAACAGTACCTGGCATATGACACTTAATAAATCTTGTCAACTAAATGAAATGCCATGATTAGCAGTGATTTTTTTAATAGGAAAAGTCAGTTGGATCATCATAGAGACAAATCCTAACTCTACCATCTATTGGACAAAGGAAGCAAAATTCAAGCTTCTGGGAACTTTCCTGAGACAGTAGTGCCCAGAGGTTGGGCACTGTCAGTGCAGGATTACAAATTCTCTGCTGGAGTGTGGGAGAGCGTCAGGGTCAGGACTGAAGCTGTGGAATCTCCTGCTGAGATTGACCCTAAGAGCACTTCTGACCTCAATCAATTCTCCAATCACATCGTCTGTATCAGCACCAACCTGTGCTTCCTCACCACCTGCTTTTGTTTTTGTTTCTGCAATGCACGTCTCTCTTCTTTGGCCACTATTAAATAGGATGCTATTTCATAGCTGTATTACTAAATGCTGGAATCAAATTGAAGTACATAATTTCCATGGTGAGTGGCTGGAGGGGAATGTTTGCAATGAAAATGACGATCTCACCCTTAATTTTATTTTTGAGGAAAAGCATTAGATTTCTTATCATATTTTTAGTACCCACTTCCCATTTCATTTGATCTGATGGTGTCACCAAGGAAAATTTCCTACTTGGAGATCTAAGAAATGCCTGATCTACACATTTTCTCACACCTCTTGTCAATATGTAGTGAGCGTCACAAAAATTAAAAAAAAAAAGAAAGCACAAGAGGGGATGGAGCTTGAAGTCATTAGATAATAGAGGATACATTCTCACTGGGCCACACTCAAGGTGTGTTGACTTTGGGAAGCTAATATATCTTTCCGAGCCTGGATTTTCTCTTTGAAAATGTGCATAATAACACCTACCTTGTTGGGTGGGTTTGAGGATTATTGTGAGAAATTTAAATGTAGCTGTACCTGTGAAAACCCTTGGCACCCAGCTTTACTCAAAAAGCCTTACATTTTTTAGAATTATTTTTTCCTCATTCTTTTACTTATGCACATATTGAGTATTGACTGTATTCTGTGCTAGGCACATGTGATGTAAAATTTACCACTGCACAGTCCTGGACAGCTCTGTTCTCGTTCTACTCCTGAACATTTCAGATTCAATTCTCATTCTGCCTAGATCTGAAAGTCTTTCCCCATGTGGACCTGTTTGGTATTAATGAATTGAATTTTTTTTCTTTTTTGCCTGTTTTAACTGATATCATCAGACTGCATTCTTGCATTCACTTTCAATACGTGGTTCACTTTGGAAAATAGCTTATTTCTGTGAAATAACTGATGATTAAAATAAACAAGCCCCCAAATCCTATTTTTGTATACTCAAAAACGTCCTTGCTCCTGCTTAGTTGAATTGAAATACATCTAGTAACTTAGTTTCCTCCTCCACTGCTTATAAATGATTATACACACAGTGGAGAATTTTTTTCTTTCTGACAATTCATTACATGAATGGCACATTAAACCCCCCATCTGTCTTTCTACAGGTGCATCAATACTGGCCTACTTTGATTAAACTATCTAGACCAGCAATTCATTAACTTATAACGTGCTAGCTCTGTTGTTTCATTACTGCACCCTTAATGCTTCTCTGTTATTCAGAGATAACATGAAGTTTCTAGTTTTCTACTTGGATATTTAGCTTTGTAAGATGCAATTACTTTTTCTCTTATTCAAGTGCTAGACCATGACTTCTATGTACTAGGTTATAAGAAAATCTGCCAGTTTTGTACAATGGAGAATAAATAAGAATCTTCTCATAGATTTGTTCTTGGTTCCCCTGTCTTCTGTTGTTGTTGTTGTTGTTGGGTGTTGTTGAGTCATTTCCGACTCACAGCAACCCTCATGGGGTTTTCAATGGCTGAATGTTTCGGGACTGTTTCAGTACATTTTAAGTTATTTTTCTTCTTTCTATCTCTTATATTTAACATGGTTGTGGGTTGAAATTGAAGTCAAGAGATTATTTCCTTCTTTATCATCTTGGTAATGAATTTTCTCTTTGTTTTGAGTGGTTGAATGGGACAGGGGAATAAATCATGACATGCTGTTTGGTACTGGGGTGGATAAGCAAATTGTAACATCAGTTAATGTTTCTAAATGCAGTGGGGGATCATTACCACTATATTCTCATGGATCTTGCTTCATTTCCTCTTTGATATATCAGATTTTTTTTATAAATGTCAATTGATGATCATGCCATTGTATCATGCCATTGTTCCTTGATAATTGGTATTGTTTTTAATTGCTCTTTTTTTACTTTGAGATAATTGTAGATTTACTTGCAGATTTAAGAAAAAAATCCAGACATATTGTGTACCCTTTACATGGTTGGTTTCTATGATAATCTGTTACAAAGCTATTGTATAACATCACAGCCATTGATGTCATTGGGATGCAGAGCATTTCTGCTACAAAGATTCTTCATCTCGCTGTTTTATGCTCACCCCTGCTACATTCCCATACACTCCTTAAGCACTGGCAATCACTACACTCTTCTCCATTGCTGTAATTTTGTCATTTCAAGGATTGTCCATAAATGGAACCATGTAGCCTGTAAGCATTGGAGACTGGTTATTTTCTCTGGGAAGCATTCTCTGGACACTGGTCCAGCTGCTTGCCATTGTCCATTCTTTTAAAGCACGTGGTGTTATTTCAAACGGATGCACCACAGTTCCTCTAACCATTCATCTCCTGAAGGATCTCTGAGTTGCTTCCAGCTTTCGGCTATTACGAGTGTAGCTGTTATAGACATATACATATTATACATGTGAACAAAAATTTGTGTTTCTCTGGGGTGAAAGCTCAGGAGGATAGTTGCTGGTTCTATGATAGTGGCATGTTACATTTTCAAAGAAACTTAGAAGTCATTTTCCCAGGGTGGCTGCAACATTTCACATTTCCATCAGATCAGTAACATGCTAGTTACCTTGTTTCTCTGTGTACTTATCAGCATTAATGTATAATTATGTATGCATGTATGTATGTCTATATTATGTATTTCACATATATAGGTATTTCACCCACACAAATGATTACTTTGCTTTCTTTTTATAGTATTGTTGAAATTCCCAATGCTATATAAGCTGTCTCATTTACTAAGCTCTCTCTTAAAAGTAGCTTTTAAATTTCCACTTGGGAAACCTATCAAATTGTCAGAATGTTGCCTCAGGATGATCACATTTGAAATAACAGCCATTACAAAATACCCCTCTATATAAAGGAAGAATATAAACAAAAAAGGGGGGTGGGGCAGAAATATATTTTGTTAGTACTAGAAAAAAACTCAAATTTTTAATATATTAATTTCCTTTTTTTGTGGTTTGTGTGAAGTACATGTGATGCCTTGGGTTCAACTCCCAAGTAGGAAAAAATAAAAATAATTAAAGAAGCCCCCAAATACTCCAACTCTCTCTAGCACTGGTTCTCTCAACTGGATATAATTTCCTACTCTTTTCAACTGCGGTAACATTTCTTTTTTGTTGCTGGTTTTGTTGCTGGTTATGTACAGCTTTTTCTATTCCAAAAATAAATTTTTAAAATAATTACAAACCTAGTGAAAATCAACACTACAGTGTATGTCATGCTGACACACTCGTCACCTCCAAAAGTTGCCTCTCATTTTCTTATTTCTGAATAAGATTATCATTATCATTGTAAGAGCACAACATAGATCTATGTATCTTTTAACAAAATTTTCAGTGTACAATATAGCATTGTAAACTATAGGCTCCATGCTGTACAGTAGATCTCTGGGGCTTAAGCCATCTTGTATATCTGAAACATTGTCCTGTTGACTAACAGCTCCCTGTTTCTGTTCTCCAGCCCCTGGCAACCATGATTCCACTCTCTGGTTTTATGAGTTTGACTATTTTATATTCATCAAGTAAGAGGTATCATTCAATATTTGTCCTCCTGTGTCTGGCTTATTTCACTCAGTATAATATCCTCTGGGTTCATTCATATTGTCATAAGTGGCAAGGTTATCTTCATTTTCAAGGCTGAACAGTAAGTCATTGCATGCATTTATCATGTTTTCATTATGCATTTGTCACCAATCAGCTGGCTGCGGTTCTTTTGCTCTACCTGGATATAAATTCTAAGTGAGCAAAGAGAAGCCCTTCAAAGCTCTGGTCTTTGGCAGCTTTTGGGTCCGTTAACATTTGAAGGCAGCAAGCAGAGAGGCAGGATCAGCAGCAACAAGTGGTGCTGTCTAGTGTTATACCTCTTATGTAGGCCAGAGATCGAGATTCCTCAGTCCTATAAGTATTACAGCTCTTATGCAGGCCCAGGAGGTCAGGACTCTAAAGTCTGTAATTATACCACTCTCATGTAGGTCACAGAGGTTGGTATCCCTAAGCTTGTTAAGTGTTATATCTCTTTTGTAGGATGAAAAGGTCAAGATTTCTCACTCTTTGACAGAGCTGGCATTGCAGCTTCTGGGTTGGCCCATATATCAGGATTCCTCAGCCCTTGACAGTGGCTGGTGTTACAGCTCCTGGGCTGAGGGTGTCTCAGACCCCTGGTAGCTCTCTGGAACTCTTTCAGCAACCAGACCTTGCAGTTTCTCATTGGCTCTTTATTGCCTTCTATCTTTTTTCTAGGGGCTGGGATTTAGCTCAGTTGGTGGAGCGCTGCGCTGCAGTCTCTGAGGTCCTGAGTTCAATTCCCAGCACCACAAAAATGGGAGAAAGACCTGGCAATCCACTCCCAAGGCAATCCCAAAACAGTCAGCCATTGAAAATCCTATGAGGGTCGCTATGAGTCGGATACCGACTCGATGGCACCTAACAACAACAACAATCTTTTTTCTATCATCCCCCGTCATCTTACCCTGGCCACTTTCTCAAACTATTCAGCTATTTCTTTTTGCTGTGGCTGCTGTCACCATTGCCACCATTCAGAAAGCAGCTATTGCTGCCCTGCTGCTGCCAGTCTTTCAGCCTTGCCTCTTTTGCAGCTATCAATATAGCTGTCTGGCTTGCCACTTGTGCTCCTTGGCCTATTGGTCACTCAGCTCTGTCTCTTTAAGCTGTGTAGTTCTCTGGGCTCTTCTCCTGTTGCTAATCCTTCCTGCAACTTTTTTGGTGCTGCTATCCAGAGCCATGCAGTTCTCCTCATTCTACTGGTGCTGCAAGGGCAGCCAGCTACTTCACCACACTCTGCCATCCATCACAGTTACCGTCACACTCATTCTGCTGTCCCCATTGATTCTTTCCTTATATTACCACCCCACTTCATTTTCCTAAAAGTAGGCAAAAAGACCATTTGAGAAAAGCTTCTTATTGGTCCTAATGTTGCAACACATGGGATAGCACAGGAGGGTGTCTCCTAGCTCATTCACCAAGTGAGCTGAGCAACC
Organism: Pedetes capensis; assembly: GCA_007922755.1. Taxonomy (NCBI): domain Eukaryota; kingdom Metazoa; phylum Chordata; class Mammalia; order Rodentia; family Pedetidae; genus Pedetes; species Pedetes capensis. The sequence goes on from VMDO01001793.1 coordinate 149,570, forward strand.
CTCTTATATAGCCAGAAAGGCACCAATCATTGAAAACATGTCATGCAAATGAAATTTTATGGCTCTACCAATCACAACATCGTTCCTTCTGCCCTAATCACAGTAGTCCTTCTGCCAGGCCACCAGGGGAAGTGCTCCCTATCTGTTTTGGGTATAAATTATGCCAGGTAATCTAAATTTTAATAGGGCCTTCAAGGACAGGTCTAACCCAAACTGCACACTGTTTGAAATAGTCATGGCTCAGGATGCATTTTCAGGAGCCAAAGTTGTATTATAAGCTACAATTGTCATGTAGCTTCCTAAGGGATCTGTGAGGTGTTCAAAATATCTGTGCTGAATTAAGAATGGTTTGGCTGGCTGCTTTATTGACAGTCCTTTTTCTCAAGGAAGCCAGGCAAACAAGAAAAAGTCCAACAGTTGCCAATTAGGGTATCAAATAAACTCATTTCCTGATATCTTTGCTTACTTACAAGAAAATAAACATCAGAAGGTGTGTTCACAATAAGAACTAAAAACAAAATCCTTAGCATGAATATTAATAGTGTTTTTTTTGTGTGTGTGTGGCACTTGCGGTTGAACCCAGGGCCTCGCGCCTGCATGCTTTGCAAGTGCTGGACCTCTGAGCTGCGCCCCCAGGCCATTTTTTTACTTTTTGAGACGGTCTCATTAAGTTATGCAGACTGCCTCCAGTCTCGAACTTGCGATCCTCCTGCCTCCACCTCCTGAGCTGCTGGGTTTACAGGCATGCGACACTGCACCTGCTGCTATTAATAGTGATTTTAATAGTACTTAATACCTTCCTAGTACTCCAATGAGAGATGAGCTCCCCTGATTTGTCTCAGATTCGTTGGTTGATGCCCACTGAGGTTGTCTCCTTGTCTTGATTATCATGAATGATACTGGAATGAACATGGGAAGGCAGTTATTTCTTCAGAATAGTCATTTTATTCCTTTTGGGTATATTTCCACAGGGATTACATGGAAGAATTGAAATTATAAAACTACTAGAAGAAAACCCAGGGAAAAAAAGATTATGGGCATTGGCTTTAGTAATAATTTCTTGTATTTGACACAGAAAACACAAGCAACAAAAGCAAAATGCATCAGTATGATTACATCAAACTAAAAACTTTCTCCAACGCAAGGAAACAAATAAGATGAAAAGACTACATGTAGAATGTGGGAAAGTATTTGCAAACAATTTATCTGATAAAAGGTTAATATCCAAAAAGTATAATAAGCTTCTATAGCTCAATAAGAAACTAACAAAATGTAACAAAACAAAATGAATAAGCTAACTGGAAAATGAGCAAAGGGCTTGAACAGACATTTATCCAGAGATGAAAAAATATCAGTGACACAAAGATGTGTGAAAAGATTCTCCATCTCACTAATCATCAGGGGAATGGAAATCAAAACCTCCATGAGATATCACCTCAAACCTTTTAGGATGGATTTTCTTTTAAAAAAAAGAAAAGATGAAAAAGGAAAGAAAAATATGGGGTGCCGTGGCTCACCCCTATAATCCTAGTGACTTGGGTGGCAGAGCCAGAAGGATTGGAGATTTCATCAGAGATAACCTGTGCAATTTAGCAAGATCCAGTCTCAAAGTAAAAAAATTAAAAATTGGTTTGATGGGCAGCTCAGTTGTGGAATACTTGCCTAACATGTGTGAGGCCTGGGTTCCATTCCCTGGAACTGCAAAATAAAAGAAAAATTTTGGTAATGATGTGGACACAAGTGAACACTTGCTCACTGTTGTTGGAAATGTAAATTGGTACAGTCTTTAGGAAAACAGTATAGAGATTCCTCAAAAAGATAAAAATGGAACTACTATAGG
>VMDO01001793.1:151509-191169 GCA_007922755.1 Pedetes capensis
GGGCCTGGTTAGTACCTGGATGGGAGACCGCCTGGGAACACCAGAAGCTGTAGGCTTGGGAGAAGGACCTGGCAACCCCCTCCCAAAAATCAATCTGCCATTGAAAACCCTATGAACAGCAGAGAAGCACTGACAATAGTGTTTCCCCTGTTGAACAGAGGGTCGCTATGAGTTGGATACCAACTCGACGGCACCTAACCACAACAACAACAACATAGGATAGTTGGTATTCTAATTTGATGGGAGGAAAAATGTGCAGACAGATGCTATGTCAAGTGATGTATTTGATTTCTCTATTCAAACTCTAAAGCATCCTCACCCAAATATGCAATTTAGAGTTTGAGCTGCCATGATTTTTAGATATCCAAGACCAGAGGGAGATATATACAGAACATCCAAGGGAGGTATATAACAAAGATGTAGATTTTAAATTCATAAGCATGTTGGTTTGGGCTGAAGCTATGGGGCTGGTTTGTTATCCATGAATATATTTCTAGGAGAAAAAGACTCTCAGTCAGATAATGGAGAACAAACAAATTAGCATGTAAGAGAATGTGTATAAGGGAAATCCATAAAGTCTCTTGAAGAACAATTGGAGAGATAGAGATGTCTTAAGAGGAAGATAGAGTTTCAGAAAGGGACAGGGCAATGAGGCTAAGTATTTTACAGATGCAGAATTTAAAGCAAAGAAGTTCTGTCTGACTGAGGCAATTATTTGCCGTTGGAAGAATAGATATGGTATTTGCAAAGCAATTTAGTAGTAGCTTCAAAAAAATTTTTCCTCCTTCAGAAAGAAAGTGAAAATGTTGCCTACAACTGAATTATGATTATCTGTGCAGTACTCATTTATATTCTGATGTATTAAGTAGCATGGACCTGGAGTGGAGTAAAGATACTTACTGAGAGAAAAATACTTACTGAGAAAAAAATGCATTGCAAATGAATTGCAAAATCACACAGAGCTGAATCTCAATTAGTAACTCCTTTGAAGCTTTGAAAACAAGAATCCTTTTTATCAAAGCTATTCAGATAAGAGAGAAGATAGAAGTTCTGGTCATCTCAGGGATGTGTGGTTGGTAATAGAAAAGGGGAAAGAGCTTGTGGATTTAGAGCATGGACCAGGGTTCAGTTTCCCCTGAGGGATGGAGGACTGTCCTCAGCCTCGGCCTTATGTGATCCCGTATTCTCAGGTGAAGGGAAACGTTAAGATGGCTGGATCCCTGCTGGCCAGAGTACGAAGTTATACAAGAAGAACCTTGCTTTCCATCTTGGCATGAGTTGGGAAAAATCACTGACATTTTAGAATACATCTTTGTTTCCTGTGTATTAGGTTTCTTGCTTCTGGTTTACATTTCTGAATGTAATTTTTAAGCAAGTGGTCACGTGGAGATGATAAGACAGTTTCCTGGTCTCTTTGTGTGGAAACCCTCCAGAAAATCCCAAAAGTCTTGAACTGATAAAGTGGATAAATCTTTCCATTTAGAGGAGCAGATGGCAGTTGAAGGAAAATTGTTGTTCTTAACTATTTCTGTGAAATATCTGAGGATGCTGGCTCTTTTGCTAGAAACCCTTCTGTATAAGGCGAGGGCTATTTTGCTTAAGATCAAACAGCTTGTAGAGGCAGAGCTGAAGCATCAAGCAGTTTCCCTGATTTCAAGTGAAGTGCTTCAAATTACAACTTGTATTTTATGTTATAAATGTTATATAATATCACAGATTAACAAATTATATGGGGCTGGGATTTAGCTCAGTTGGTACAGCACCACTCCACAGTCTCTGAGGTCTGGGGTTCAATTCCCTGCACCGCAAAAATGGGAGAAGGACATGGCAATCCACTCCAGATGCAACCCCAAAACAATGAGCCATTGAAAACCCTATGAGAGTTGCTATGAGTCAGACCTGACTCAACAGCACCTAACAGCAACAACAACAACAACAACATGTATATATATACATATATATATATACATATACATGGGTATGTATACATATATACACAAATATATGTATATATATATGTGTGTACATACACACACACACACACACATACACATATATAGTTGTTGTTGTTAGATGTCGTCGAGTCAGTATTTGACTCAGAGTGACCCTATGTACAGCAGGCAAAACACTATTGTCAGTGCTTCTCTGCTGTTCATAGGGTTTTCAATGGCAAAATGATTTTTGGGAGTAGGTTGCCAGGTCCATCTCCCAGGCCTACAGCACCTGGTGTTTCCAGGTGGTCTCCCATCCAGGCACTAACCAGGCTTGACCCTGCTTAGCTTCCGAGATCTGATGGGATCAGATGCCACAGGGCTATGGAGATATATATATATATATATATATATATATATATATATATATATGCCTCATGGGGAAGCATAGCTTAATATATATGTTTATGTATATTTTTCTTTCTTCTACTTATCCATTGTGTCAGTCTGTTTGGGTTGCTAAAACAAAAATGCCTTAAATAAATAACTTATAAACAGAGGTTATTGCTCATAGATTCAGAGGGTAGGAAGTGCAAGATCAAGGCCTGGTGAAGGCTTGCTTGCTGCTATGCAGATGGCACTTCCTTCCTCATGTGGTGGAAGGAGTGAGTGAGTTCCCTCAGTCATCTTTTATAAAATAGGGCACTAATCCTATGTGTGAAAGCCTTCATGTCCTAACTTGCCACCCAAATGCCCTACATCTTAATACTATTGAACTAAGGATTAGGTTTCAACATATGAATTTAGGTGGATAGAAACATTCAGAACAGAAAAATCATATATAAGAAAAGTCATGCAAGTAGGACCAAAAATATATGATTTTTAAAAAGAAATAAAATCATGATATTTTATAATTTGTCCATGTTTTCCCCAGGAAGAAAAATTACTGTGGATAAGAAAAAGGGAGAAGACTACCATTGTAGTCATGTCCAAAGTTCCATTCATGCTGCCACAATACTTTGGTGTGAAATTGATTACCATGGCTGTAGAAATATGTATAGAACATGTTTTAAGGTGGTAGTAACGAGGTGTGTATTTGCAGACCAGAAGCTGAAGTATATTATGGACATTCTCTTATGGAAAATCAATAATTCATTTTTCACCAAATTCTGACCTGTAAGTGTAATTTGCTTGTATACCTCTGAAGTAAATTGTTGCTTTATTTCAATAATGTTCAATATGAACTATGTAGTTTTACTTCCTTCATTAAGAATTGATATTTTGAGCTGATGGTAATATTTAGGAGTATATTTGGTTTTGTTTTTGCTAAAATATAGATGCTTCACTTTATAGAAGAGAGAATCTTGGAACATATTGAGTTTTTCAAGGACAGATGAGGAACAAAAACACTAAAGGTTCCTATACTTTTTATCAGCTCCTATCTTTATATAGACAGACAAGACAGCCATTCAAATCTTATAGTGATATGACTCACAGTCAGATAAGTAATTCTTCCTTCATGTAACTGAGGCACAGAAAAGGTGCTTACAAATAAAATTAGTACTGGAATAAGACTGAACACTTCTTATTTACATATGCATAGCTTGAGTTCAGCTACAATATAAAAGAATATTATTTTCTAGAAAATCATTTTTAGTTACTGTCTAAAGATTGTTGCATAGCAACTAATTGTTCATAAAGCACTACCTAATAATACCTGACCTGTGTAGCTTTACATTTATTTTTTTAATTTAAATTCTATTTTCCAAAGAATCAAAGGAAGCAGTTTCAGCAACCTGAACATTTTAAAGATAAAAGTTCATCCTTTTAAATTAATATTGATGAAATTTCTAGTCATAGTAGAACTATCTGCATGCATTTTTAGACACACAGCAGTTTAAAAGTTTAAAAACATTTTAATCAAGAATGAGAGTAAAATATATATAAAACATGTATAATATCATCTTTAAAGCAATAAGATAATGGTTCTTATTTCTATTTTAATTTGCTGGTGTGTTTTAATGCATTGCAAAACATTTTCTGTTGTATTGCATATTTCAAATTAAAAATTCTGGAATTGTATTTGAGTTAAGTAACAAAGCCTCTTGATTTTATTGTTAGAAAAGTCTGGATATTAATATATGTCAAGTATTTTTATTCATAAGGTTTTGTAAAGAATTTAAAAAACAGTAAGACATGAAGAAACTTTGATTCCTACTTCCAACACTTAATTGCCAGCAGTGTTACTATAAGGCAAGTTGCTACTTGACCTCAATTAAGTAATTTTTCATATGAAGAAAGCACCTGCCAAATAGATTGGAGGTTGTGGGGGTTAAACATGATAAAGAATATAAAATTCTTCTTACAGGGTTTAGCATATAGCATGTAATTTATTCATGTTGTGCATAAATCCTAGTTGCATTTCAGATATATAAAGTTCTTGTACTTACAGAACATTTTACTGTTAACCATCATATTTTGCAGTTGAGTTTGTAGTAAATTGGGTAGTGACCTCCAATAAAAAGTGTCTGTAGCTGGGCACCATGGTCCACACGTGTAATCCCAGTAACTCAGGAGGCTGAATCAGGAGGATCACAAATTTGGGGCCAGAGGCAGCTTATACTGCTTAATGAGATCCTGTCTCAAAAATTAAAAAGTGGGGCTAGGGGGGTGTGGTTTGGTCGTAGAACATGGCTAGCACGCATGAGACCCTGAGTTCAACCCCCCAGTACTGAAGAGGAAAAAAGAGTTACTGAGAGTGGGTTCAGTAGTAGAGCATTTGCATGAAGCTCTGAATTCAACCCCCTAGATTTAAAAAAACAAAACAACAACAAAGAAAACATAAACTAAATGACCTAAAACAACATAAATTATTCTTTAATTCCAAGGGTGAGAAGATAAAAAATGGGTCTTAATGAGAATAGAATCAAGATGTGGGAGGCCTGTGTTCCTTCTGAAGTCCTTTGGGGTGAGCCCTTTCTTCCTTTTTCTGGTATCTACAGACATTCTCTGGATGTTGAAGAGGATCACTCTAACAGCATCACCCTAGCATCTGTCACATGGGGTCCTCTGACTCTGATTTTAGAGCCTTCTTCTATGAAGGACCCTTGTGATTAGATTGGTCTCAGTCTTGTGATCTAGAATAATCTCCCATCTCAACTGTTTTAGTTTAATCACACGTATGAAGTATATTTTGCCACATAAAGTGTCATGTTCTTAAATTCTGGCCATTAGGATACGATGTCTTTTACCCCCAACAGAGATTTAAGGTGGAATGAGTATGGAACAAGGCACCAGTCTAATTGGAAGTGAGGAAAGGTTTCAGCTGATCTTCCAGACTAAGACAGAGTAGGGAGAAGCATCCAGCAGCCCACTCCAGAAACAATTAGCTACTGAACCCTATGAATAGCAGAGAAACACTGTCAGATATAGTGCCAGAAAAACCCGAGTCCCCAAAGTTGGGAGACATTCAAAAGATGAGTGAGGAAGAGTTGCAGCCTCAAAGTAGAGTTGAGCTTAATGACAAGAATGGAGTAAAGCCCCAGGGACTTCCATTTGTTTGATGTGGCACTACTCAAAATGAGAAGAGACAACTGTAAACATCCATTAATAATTGGAGCATGGAATGTACATAGTATGAATCTGGGAAGATTAGAAATCATCAAAATGGAGTGCATAAACATCAACATTCAAGGCATCAGTGAGCTAGAATGAACTCATATTGGCCATTTTGAAACAGATAACCATATGGTCTAGTATGCTGGGAATGATAGATTAAAGAGAAATGGTGTTGGTATTCATCATCAAAAAAGACATCTCAAGATCAGTCATGAAGTACAATGCTATTAATGGTAGAATAATACCCATACACATAGAAGAAAGGCCAGTTAATATCACTTTCATTTAAAGTTATACCCTCACTACTAAGGCCAAAATTGAAGAGGTGGAAGATTTTTACCAGCTTCTGCAGTCTAAAGTTGATTGAAAATGTAGTCATGATGCACTGATAATTACTGGTGATTGGAATGCAAATTTTGGAAACAAACAAGAAAGTTTAGTAATAGGAAAATATGACATTGGTGACAGAAGTGATGCTAGACATTGCATGATAAAATTTTGTCAGATAAACAAATTTTTCATTCATATACATTTTTTTCACTAATATAAATGGAACCTATACACATTGAATTCACCAGATGGAACATACAGGAAGCAAATTGACTACATTTGTGGAAAGAGATGATGGAAAATCTCAATACCAGAAGTTGGAATAAGACCAGGTGCTGATTGTGGATCAGACCATCAACTGCTCATATTCAGGTTCAAACTTAAACTGAAGGAAATTAGAACAAGTGTACATGAGCCAAGGTATGACCTTGAGTACATCCCACTTGAGTTCAGAGGCCATCTCAAGAACAGATTCAATGCATTAGACACTAATAATCAAAGACCAGATGAATTGTGGCATGCCACCAAAGACATTGTGTTTGAGGAAAGAAAAAGGCTATAAAAAAGGAAAGAAAGAAAGACCAAATTAAATGTCAAAGGCAACTCTGAAAGTTATCCTTGAATGTCAAGTAGCTCAAGTAAAAGAAAGACATGATGAATTTAAAAAACTAAGCAGAAGATTTCAAAGAAAGGCTCAAGAAGAAAAAATCAAATATTATGACATGCGAAAAAAGCTGGAGATAGAAAGTCAAAATGGAAACTTTTCTCAGGCTTAAAGAATTAAAAAAAATTTCAAGCCTCAAGTGGCAATAGTAAAGGATCCTAAAGAGAAAATATTAAATGATGCAAGAAATATCAAAAGAAGATGGAAGTAATACACAGAATCATTATACCAAAAAGAAATGGTGCATGCTTAACCATTTTAAGTGATTGTATATGATCAGGAACCAATGGTACTGAAGGAAGAGGTAGAAACTGCTTTGAAGGCATTGGGGAAACACAAGGCTCCAGGAATTGATGGAATACCAATTGAGATCATTCAACAAACAGATGCAACACTGGAGGTGCTCAATTGTCCATGCCAAGAGATTTGGAAAAGAGCTACCTGGCCAACAGACTGGAAGAGATCACTATCTGTGCCTATTCTCAAAATAGAGGATCAAATAGAATGAGGGCATTTTTAAACAATATCAGTAATATCACATGCAGGTAAAATTTTGTTAAAGATCAGTCAAAAGTGCTTATAGCCATATATTGACAGGGAATTGCCAGAAAATCAAACCAGATTCAGAAAAGAGTATGGAACCAGGTATACCATTGCTGACATGGGATAGATTTTGGCTGAACTCAGAGAATACCAGAAAGATGTCTGTTTTATTAGCTATACAAAGGCATTTGACTGTGTGGATCACAACAAATTATGAATATAACATTGCAAAGAATGTGAATACCAGAGCACTGAATTGTTCTCATGAGGAATCCATACATGGACCAGGAAACTATCATTCAAATAAAACATGGAAATACTGTTTGGCTTAAAGTTAGGAAAGATGTGTGTCCTTTCACCAAACCACTTCAATGTCTATGATGAGCAAATAGTCTGAGAAACTGGACTTTATGAAGAAGAATGTGGCATCGTGATTGGAGGAAGACTCACTAACACCCTGATGCAACTTTGCTTACTAAAAGTGAAGAGGACTTGAAACATTTACTGATAAAAATCAAAGAACACAGTCTTAAGTATGGACTGCACCTCAACATCAGGAAAACAAAAATTCTTACAACTAGATCAGTAAGCTACTTCATGATAAATGGAAAAAAGATTGTGGTTGTCCAAAATTTTGTTTTACTTTTACTTTTTTTTTTTTCTTTTTTTTTTGCGTACTGGGGGTGAACCCAGGGCCTCACGCCTGCATAGTTTGCAAGTGCTGGACCACTGAGCTGGGCCCCCAGCCCATTTTTTTTCACTTTTTGAGGCAGGGTCTTGCTAAGTTAAGGACTGCCTCTGGTCTCAAACTTGCAATCCTCCCGCCTCCACCTCCTGAGCTGCTGGGATTACAGGCGTGTGCCACCATGCCTGGTGCTTGTTTTACTTGGTTTGAAAATCAACACCCAGGGAAATCAAATGATGCATTGGGAAAAGCTGTCACAAAGTACCTCTTTAAAGTGTTCAGAAGTAAGATGTCACATTGAAGACAAGGATTTGCCTGACTCATGCCATGGTATTTTCAGTTGCATAATATGCTTACAAGAGCTGGACAGTTAATAAGAGAGACAAGAGAGGAATATATTCTTTTGAATTATAGTGCTGGAGATGAATCTGAATGTGCCATGGACTGTCAAAACAGCTAACAGATCCATCCTAGAAGACCTGCAACCAGAGTCCCCCTTGGAAGTATGGATGGCTAGACTGTGTCTTTTTTGGACACTTTTTTGGACACGTCAGGAGGACACCAATTCTTGGTGAAGGACATCATGTTTGGGAGAGTGGCAGATCAATGAAAAAAGGAGGACCCTACAATAGATGGATTGGCACAGTGGCTTCAACAATTGCCTTAAATATATAAATGATCATGTGGATCACATATTGTCAAGTAGTGTTTTATGAGTTGTACCCAACTGGATGGCACCTAACCACAACAACCGGGTTAGTATGATGTCATGCTCCAGTCATAGAAAACCAGCTTCTTTCTTTCTCTCTCTCTCTCTCTCTTTCTTTCTTTCTTCTTTCTTTCTTTCCTTTGTGTGTGTGTGTGTGTGTGTGTGTGTGTGTGTGTGTGTGTGTGTGTGTGCTTTTTGAGGCAGGGTCTTGCTCCATAGTCCAGGTTGTTCTTGATTCCATGAAACTCCTGTCTTCCACATACTGGAATTATGTAACTGTGCCACCATATCTAGCTGAAAAACAGTTCTTTGTGGGAAAAATTGTTGTTGTTGTTAGGTGCCATCGAGCCGATATTCGACTCATAGTGACCCTCTGTATAACAGGGGAAACCTATTGTCAGTGCTTCTCTGCTGTGCATAGGGTTTTCAATGGCAGATTGATTTTGGGAGGGTGTTGCCAGGTCCTTCTCCCAAGCCTACAGCTTCTGGTGTTCCCAGGAGGTCTCCCATCCAGGTACTAGCCAGGCCCAACCCTGCTTAGCTTCCGAGATCTGGTGGGATTGGAAGCCACAGGGCTATGGCTGCAGGCCCTATGGGAAAAATAGCTAACTGAATTCTGTAGGTCAGAGTTTACATTGTAGAAGGCTGTAACTATGATAAGAAATGAGTTTAAAAACACAAACTTGAAAATATTTGAAAACAAAATGAGACTGGATGCTTTTCCTCAGATGCTTTTAAGGTTGTCAAAAGAAGGAGAGATTAGCATCATTTTTTAAAATTCAAAGGGATGGAAATAGCATCATTAAGAAGTAGCTGTAGTTTGACAGACCTTGGAGTCAGCAGGGAAAACAGCAATGTTTTCCTTTCTTGGATGTTTTTGGTTTAGTTTAGTTTTGTTTTCTACTTTTGTGGTGCTGAATATCAAATCCATGGCCATGCACAGAAGTGCTTTATCACTGAGCTATAACCCTATCCCTCTCTGGATGTTTTCAAGCTTGAGTTTACCAAATTTTTTATGGGCATGTGATAATGGAGATTAAGAAGCAGATAAGAGGTTCAGTTTAAACTACATTACTTTTGTAGTTACTAAAAAAATTTAGATTTTCCTATTCTTTCATATTACCATCCTCTGGCTTACATCTAGGATACAATCACCATAGTGTTGATGTTGTTGTTGTTGTTGTTGTTGTTGTTGTTGTTAGGTGCTGTTGAGTTGGTATCCGACCCATAGGGACCCTCATAGGGTTTTCAATGGTTGACTGTTTCGAGATTGCCTTGGGAGTGGATTGCCAGGTCCTTCTCCCATTTTTGCGGTGCTGGGAATTAAACTCAAGACCTCAGAGACTGCAGCACAGCGCTCTACCAACTGAGCTAAATCCCAGCCCTGTTGATGTTGTTAGATCCTTTGTTTTTCATCTGTCAAGTGAGTGCTTGTTTATGCAAGGTGGTATTAATCTTAAGTAACATACCTTCAATCAGAGGTTGAGTGAATCGGAAGCAAAAGCAAAGGATCCCATGTAAAGCCCACATATTGTATCATGAATGAAGAATTTCTGTTTAAAGACACAATACATAATCAAGATGTCCACTTTGAACAGGCAGGACGAATAGTAGAGGTAGAGCACTTTAATGAAGCTGTGGCAAAGGATCAATGCAATTCACTTCTATGTAGCATTAGTCAGCTTTCAGTTGCTGTAACAAATACCTAAGATAAATCAATTTAAGAAGAGAAAAGGTTTATTTTGGCTCAAAACTTTGGAGATTTCAGTCCATGTTTGTTCGCTGCATTTCTTTTTGGCCTGTGGTGAGGCAGCACATCGTGATGGTAGTGCGTGTTGAAAGAGGTCTGTGCACTTCATGGTAGCCAGGACACAGAAAGAGATCAAGTGGAAAGAGCCAGGTCTCAATATCACTTGCAAGGACACACTCCGAATAATCTAACTTCTCCCATGAAGCCCCACTTCCTAAAGATTCTACCACTTCCCAATTGTGCCATAGCATGGACACCAAGACTTTTTGTTTGTTTGTTTGTATGTGGTACTGGGATGCTGCTAGGCAAGTGCTCTATTACTAAACAGCACCCTAGCTCCTTTTATATGTATTTATTTTTTGAGACACTAAGCTGCACACTAAGTTGCACAAGCTGCCTCTGGCCTTGAACTAGCCATCCTCCTTCCTTTGTCTTCCAAGTCACTGGGATTGTAAGTGTGTGCCATTATGCCAAGCAAGAGATCATGCTTTTAACCCATGGGCCTTTGGGGGGGCATTTCAGATTGATATTATAACCTCAATCCATAAAGGTACCACACAGTGAGAAAGAGTTGTGTCTTTCCACCTTTGTAAAACTATTGCAAGTACTGTGCATAAATGTTATGAATTCAGAGAGAAAGAATCAAGATGGTATCAACTAAATTGATAGACAAAATAATGTTTTTATTGATTATTTTCTTGTTGTTTTTAGGTGCCATTGAGTCAAGTGTGGCTCATAGCCACCCTCATAGGTTTTCAATGGCTGATTGTTTCAGGAATGGATTGCCATGTCCTTTAATTTTTTTCCCTTTTTTTTTCTTGGAAATTTTAAATGTACAACTTAATGTGTTTCATTCTGACATGTATTTCATTGTGACATTTCCATATATGGGTTTCATTGTACGCTTACCCTTTCATGCCCCTTCTCTGCCATTTCCCACCACCCACCATTGGCTTCCTTTCTACTTGTATGTCTTTCTGTGGGAATACTTATCTATACACAGGCATCCCAATTTTGATTTAAGCCTAAACTTTTTCTATAGTGATCTTTTTATCTTCTCAGCAGTATTACATGAGTGATCTAGTCTGTTTGCAATATTGCCACCCTTTGGTATTATTGGTATTATTATTTCCCGAGCTATTAAAGTTGGGCTGTTTACTTTGAGGTTGACCTCTCTCTCATTCGTTGTTTCTCATTGGCTCTCTTCTCCCTCCCATCTTCTCCCATCATTGTTTCATTTTGCTAGATCTTTCCTGCCTTCTTTCTACTCCTTAAGTTGTCTCTTCTCTGCTGGGTTTTATTATGTTCCAATTTATGTGTAGGATTTTTAATCGAACCTGGGACCTCAGAGACTGCGGAGCAGTGCTCTACCAACAGAGCTAAATCCAAGGCCCATGACACATCCTTCTAAATAAGATAATTATATCCTCTCAGTGACATTACTGAATTTGGGAAACAAGAGTAATTTTCTTCCCTAACCACAGAATCTGAAATACTAAGAACTTATCATTTTATTTATCTAAATTCTTCATAGAAGTATTTTTTATATTAACTGGAAGCCCCAAACCCTTAATGTAGTAGAAACTAAAGAAAAATGAAAAAGGAAAAGAAAAGAAAATGAAAGACATGTTTTTGAAGTTTTCCTATATACAAATTGCCCTGGTAAGTAGCAATGAAAATGTCTACAACCAAGAATTGTAGAGAAGTTAGGAAAATAAAAGTGAAAAGTTTTGGTACTCTGTAAAAGGAATAAAGAGAGAAAGAAAACGTAGATGAAAAACTTACTGCATATGATAAAAAAGTATCTTCTTTTTCCAAAACAAATTTTAGTTTGTGATACAGAATTGCCTCATGATTTTCAAACATGAATTTTCTGTAAGAATTAGGAACATACATGAGGATGAAGTACAAAAAGACAAAATTAAATAAAAGGAGAAAATAAGAGAAATCAGATGAGTATAATAACAAAACTGGCAAATGGAAAAGGAACGTGAGTTAAGTCTCATATTTTATTTGTAACTAAAAGTCATATTTAAACAAACTAAAACTTCATTTTATAGGTTGTTTAGAAAGAAACAAAAAAACACTATAATGCCTCGTAGAGATTTAGAAAGGCAAGATGACAGAGAGAAGATAGTCCAGCCTGCTTAGGGATGTTAGACATCTGGTTTTCAAGGATCCCATAGAGAAATTCAACATTAACATGAAAATGAGATGCATTATTACAGAGAAAAACTGTCCAAGAGGAATTTCTAATGGAGAATGGAGAGGTGGACTAGCTTCAGTTCTAGTAGGCCAATTATCCTTCTCTCAAAAAAGTCTTTTAGACTTCCAGTTATTCTTTGGAAACCCAGTCAGAAGTCAGATTTTTACCCCCCAGGACCCATATCTATTGATCATATTCGTTCCATGCAGTAGCTCGGAGAAAAAGACCGTCAATATCGATGTCATTTACAGTTGTTGAAATTAAGAATGAATTGAACACTGAATATAACAGTGTTTTAACATGTCATTAAAAAGTTCAAGATCTGGTGACAAAATCTGACAAATATGATTGTGTCCCAAAGTGGTCCCAAAGTGACCTGGTACAACACATCCCTTTACTTTACAAAACTGTGTCATAAACATTGTCCAGGGAAATCTGTGCAAATTATTTTTACGATATGAAATCTTGAACTTTAAAAAAATCTAAACAAGTTCTTTGGAAGAATAGTATTTGATACCTTTAAAAAATAAAACATGGCCGGGTGCTGTGGAGAAAGCCTGTAATCCCAGCAACTCAGGAGGTGAAGGCAGAGATGGTGAGTTTGAGGCAAGAAGCAGCCTGTGAAACTCAGGGAGACCCTATCTCAAAATATAAAATAGGCTGGGAGTATAGCCCAGTGCTAGAGCACTTGAAAAGTGTGTGCAAGGTGCTGTATTCCACCCCCGCATACCACCAAAACAATAAAAAAGAAATAGACAAAAATTTTTAAAAATTAAAAGAGTAACAAAGTAGAAGAAAAAACACAGGACTGATTGTGAATTTCCTTCAAAGAAGTAAATGATATTTTTCAGTTTGATACTCACCATCAGCAATAATTCAGAAATCAATCTATGCATGCATAACCTGTTCAACATGAGAAGACATTTAAGCAAAGATGCTCAGTTACCACCGGACTGAAAAAAACATCAGATTCCTGCACAAATTGTAACTCATTTACCTTCCAAGGCTATCATGAAGTCATTAGTTTTCTCAGAAGAAAGTTCATACACACACAAAAAACACCCTAGAGCCAGGCACGGTAATGCACCCCTGTAATCCCAGCAACTCAGAAAGAGGAAGCCAGAGACAGCCAAGGTAAATTACCAAGACCCTGTCTCAAAATGAAAAGTAAAAAATGGGCAGGGGTTCAGCTCCATGATAGAGCACTTGCAAAGCATGCGTGAGGTCTTGGGTTCAATGCCCAAAGTACCAAAGGGTTGGGGAGAACCACCCTAACCTCCAACATACACTGACAAAAATATGGTCTCCAAGGAATAGTTTAAAAATTAAACTGAAAATGCAGAAAACTTTCTATTAAGTACATGAATGGTTGATGGTGAGTTATTTATTCATTCCTCAGTCAGAAGAACCTGGGGATTTATGTTTTATCATATATCTTTCAGAAGTAATCTGTATAAAGTTCCATTGACAGTGTGTGAATCCACTTTCAGCAAACTTTATAGAGTTTGAATTTGGAACTCTTTCATGGCAGGCACCATGATGTACACCTGTAATCCCTGGAGACTGGAGACTGAGACAGAAGGCTTGCAAGTTCAAGGCTCCAGAAAGCCCTTGCAATTCAGAGACACTCTATGTCAAAATAAAAAATAGAAAAGGGGCTGGTGGATGCAGCTCAGTGTTAGAGCACTGCCCTAGAATGTTCAAGGCTTTGGATTTGACTCCCATGTAATGCAAACAAACAAAAACTTTCATTATACACCAAATTACATATGAAAGCAAGCAGAGCATATTTAAGACTTACCTAGGTGATTATAAAATCATGCTTTTGGATAAATGTAACAGAAATTCAATACATATGCCACTAAATGAGCAAATGAGGAGGTGGACCCTTTGACAGCAATACTTAATTTAAGGGTGAGTAAAGCCAATCTAAGATGTTTATTAAATCTGAATATTCCAGGCTTATGCCCAGAAATTCTGACTACATACTGTAAGAATGTTAGAAGAATGAAATCTCACCAGGATGTGGTGGTGCAGTGACTCAGGAGGCAGAAGCAGGAGGATCGAAAGTTTAAGGCTAGAGGCAGCCTATGTAACTTAGGGGACTCTATATCAAGATAAAAAAATAAAAAAAGGAGTTGGGAGTGCAGCTCAGTGGTAAAGCAAGATATGCAAAAGGCCCTGGATTCAGGCCCCAAGTACTGCAGTACTGTAAAAAAAGGTGGGGGGATCTTAAAAAATCTTATTCGTATCTGGATGTTGTTATAAATTACCCAAACTCAAGGTCTGGGTTTTCCTCCCCAAGAAAAGAGCTGACATGGATATAAATATGTTGTCAAGTTACTTTCTAGGAAGGAATTTGGAAACATATGTGCATCTAACATGTGGTGCTAGCAGTTATATATTGCCCATAATAGACAGACTGCAGCTATGTTTGGACAACAGATGGTCTTTTCACCTGAAGACATTAATCTCAAGAAAAAGAAACCATCAATCCCTTGGACTGAGCATGTGGTATTCTCCTTATCTCTCTGATCCTCGCTTTCTACCTGCAGAACAAAGTCTAACTGAATTTTCCTTGCTATGCTCCTATGAAGATAAAACAAAAACTAGTTGACGATAACCAACAACTTAAAAAGGATGTGAATTTAATGCGTTCCTAATTTAGAAATTGAATTTGGGAAACCCTCTTTGTTCCTAGCCCTTGTTGGGTTATTGCAAACCTTAAGTGGGAAAAGAGCTTATGTTTTTTATCATTCATTTTGCAGAAAAGGATACTGAAACCAGGGATAATTGTGAATCAACTAAGGTCAAAGAGAAAGTTGATAAGGATATGAGATTTCCAGTATTTTATCTTAAATTTTAATTTTATTAGCAGATTCTAATTTTATAAGTCTTTTGCTATAAAAACTAGAGGTTCTATGATACTCTTTTGGGAGTCCAAGTCTACTGCCTGCCTGATCACTTTTCTTGTCAATGGAAGTTATCAAGATGTTTGGAAAGAACATTGGTGTATAAGTAAGAGAAACATTAAGGGTGATTCTGTTGTTAACTAGTAGTTTTCTATGATTATTTACCTGTTGCTGTCTTCTGAGACAGGAGTCTGAATACTAAAATTCTCAGAGTGTTAGAGCAGCCCAAGGAAGGCATTGGAGGGTAATGGAGAAGAAGGGAGAAGAGGCTTCTCATTTGAACTTCCTAAAAGTGTTGCTCCAGAAAAAAAAGATAGATGTCAGTCCATGCTCCACCTGTTGGCACTTGCAGGGCCATCTCTAGGACAGCCCTGACAATAGGCAGCTAGATCTTCCTCAAAGCTTCCTGGCTCCAGCTTTATACTCCCAGCCTTACCCACACCCCCAAGCTTTCTGAGCACCAGCAATATAGAGACTTCTCTAACCTCTTTCCCTCTGTTATCCCGGTGCTAGAGGTGAGTGTTCCTACCTCCTGTTAGCAATACATCTGGGCTACCTTGTGTGTAGAAAGGGTCGACTCAGCAGGCCAGGATTGCTCCAGTCTTCCGTATGGACTCTGAGATAGATGATTTCTGATCATCTGGAATACTCTGCCCGGGTGTCTTAAGCCTTAGGGCATGAGTACCTGTTTGATCAGACAGTTGATGCTACCAATGTGATTTATGGTGAACAGCTGCTTTTGTATGCCTGAAGCTTTGGGGCTTGAAGTACAAGTTTAACTAGTTAGGTAGGCTGATCATGCTATCTATGGGCTAGGGTTGAGCTCAGTTGCTAGAGTACTTGCTCTGCACACTCTGAGATCCTGGGTTACATCCCCAGCACCAGAAAAATGGGAGAAGGACTCCCCAAAATAATCCCCAAAACAATCAGCCATGGAAAACTCCATGAATAGCATAGAAGCACTGACATAGTGCAGGGTATAGCACAGTGTCAGGGAGTGTTTCATTCTATTGTACATAGGGTCACTATGAGTCAGACCTGACCTGACAGCACCTAACAACAACAACAACAATAGTGATATAAGTATGGACAAATTATCATCATCATTTCTAGAGTAGATAGTAAAATACTGTCTAAGGAGTTAAATGGATGTGTGTTCAACTATTATAAGATTTAGGTGAAATCATGATCATAACTTGACAAGCAGTAAGACCTAGTATAGTTTAGCTTTTCAATTAATGGTGAATTATCACTGTTATATTCTGTCAGTTGCTCTAGATTCTGCGCCTTAATGTTCAGAATTTTTGGTTTCTGTGTCCCACTTACAAGTGAAAAATTGTTTTCTCATCTCTGTCACTATAAGCACATTAACCCCCTTAGATTAACTGAGGTTGACTTCCTCACTCTACTATTGATACTGCTGCATTCTGCAATCTTTGTGTTAATCTATTTGACTTAAATTTACCTAAAGTAACTTTCAAGATTCTTTATAAAATTTGGAGAGAGGGAATTTTTTTCCTCCCAGGGCAAGATTTATAATTTGCATTTGGGACAGAGAAATGTCAGTTTGCCAAGTTTTCCAGGAAATTAAAGTGACAAGTAATGCTTTTTACTAGTGGTTTCATTTATTTTAGGGTAGATTAAGAAATAATTTTCATTTTACAGATGGTACTACAAATGCTTGGTGAGCATGATTTGTCTATGATTCAACAGCAGGTTTATTTATAATCTAAGAAAAACAGTTGGGTATTTTCTACCATTACCTTTGTTCTGGAACAAATATAATATATAGGGAAGCAGATGCCCAAAACTTAGTTTTATCATTGTCAATATGATTCTTTTCATAGTTGCATATTACTATAGAATCAATGATGTATAAAACCAGCATATGAGCTAGGCATGGTGGTGCATACTTCTAATCCCAGCACTTGGGAGACTGAGGTAGGAAGATTGCAAATTCAAGGTTGGAGGTAGCCTACTTAGCAAGATCCTGTCTCAAAATTAAAAAATAAAAAAATTAAAAATGGAGTAGGGATGTAAGCCAATGGCAGAGCAATTGTAGAGTATATGTGAGCAATTGTAGAATATATGTGAGGACTTGTGTTCAACCCCCAAGTACAGAAAACAAAGAAAAATAACAAATAACAAAAAACATGAACATATGGATTTGTTTCTAATTAAAAGAACCAATGGCCCATGAATATGAATTTGAGAGTTTCCAAAGAACAAAGGGATAGAGATGAAATCCATGGTAAAATAGCACTAACAAAGAATCTCTGTATTATAAGGTAGGAAAAGTGCACTTATCATGTACCTGGCTTGGTGTTAGTATATACATTAGAAGAGAATTGCAATCGTGTGTGTATTTATGGATATAATTTGACTGAGGCCATGGTGGCATCAGTGGTTATGAAAATACATTGTGTTCTGAATCTATTTTGAAAAACTGAAATTGGATTGGATGTGGAGTGTCAGAAAAAGAGAAAACAATAACAATCTCATATGACAGTACCTTTGCTTAACATTACAAACTGGAAGGATTTTGTACCATTTACTGAGGAATAGCCAGCTGGAGAGCCCAAGCTAAGATGGGGTGGAAGTCAAAATTGCAATTTTAAACACATTAAATTTGAGATGCTTTTAGTTATTTTGAATAGTTTTCTGATAAGCCATTAAATATTTGATTCAAGGGTTAAGAAAATTAGGAATGAGATATAAATAACAGAGTTACAATGTACATTGCTTTTAAACCCATGCTGTTGTTGTTAGGTGCCATTGAGTCAGTGTCCAACTCATAGTGACCCTACATACAACAGGGAAAACACTATTGTCAGTGCTTCTCTGCTGTTCATAGGGTTTTCAATGGCAGATTGATTTTTGGGAGTGGGCTGCCAGGTCCGTCTCCCAAGCCTACAGCACCTGGTGTTCCCAGGTGGTCTCCCATCCAAGTGCTAACCAGGCCCATTCCTGCTTAGCTTCTGGGATGTTACAGGATCAGATACCACAGGGCTATGGCTGCAGGCTTTAAACCCATGGAATAAGAAAATGTGTAGGTGAGAATTAGAAAAATAAGGAAGGGATCCAAGGACTGAGCCTGAGGACGTCTTGAAAAAATTACATAAAACAAGGAGTAATTCCAAAAGCATATGTGAAAGGAGCTTCATAGTTTAGGTTGTGAAAACACCCAAAAGAATGTAATGTATAATAAACTCATGTTAAGACAGCCTTGTAAAATAATATCCTGTTAAGAGTATCCTATCCTTATTGCCTGAGATTATTTACTAAGTCTTGGAGTGAGATACCTGATTATAGTAATACTCGCTTGGTATTCTTAATACTTGGATCTTATGATTATGAATAAGTACAAAGATTCATTTGCTGGAAACACTGAAGCTATGATAATTGTATATATTATACTCAGTTGGCCTGCAGCTGTACCACTGTGGCATCCAATCCCACCAGATCTCGGAAGCTAAGCAAGGTCGGCCCTGGTTAATACTTGGATGGGAGACCACCTGGGAACACCAGGTGCTTTAGGCTTGGGAGAAAGACGTGGCAACCCACTCCCCCAAAAATCAATCTGCCATTGAAAACCCTATGAACAGCAGAGAAGCAGGAACAATAAGGTTTCTCCTGTTATATGTAGAGTCTCTGTGAATTGAACACTGACTCAACAGCACCTAACAACAACATACTTAGGTACTCTCATAACTATGAATAGTGAGCTAGCTATACAATGTGCTCTGCATTAAGTTAACTTTTTTTTTTTGTAACTAGGGAAAACTGTTTTACAATTTTTATGTGAAGAGGTTGTTCTTTCTCCCTTTTAGTGCCTTCCTCCTTTCAGTTAAGACACACATTTATCTAGTCTGTCTTTGTTAACTGGTATAAGAATTTTTCTCCATTCATTTTGCTCTGCTGGTTATTGGCTCTGATTTGTATTTTAACTGGTAATATGTTGCATTCTTGCTATGTAGCACAACAGTGTAATTATAGTTTTTTATATCTGTTCTGCATTCTGCTGGTTAATGCCAAAGGAAGTAATTTTAGCCTTGTTTGGATTAGAAAGTAAATTCTCAATTGGAATGCAAGTTAAATTATGATTTTCTTTATTGGGCAGAAATTTGCTAGTATAATTCCCATATTGTAATGTAAAATTCACCTTCTGTTTATGTTACTACCACATCAATCTTAATATCCCGTAAGAAATATTAGATTATAAAAGTGGTAAAAATGGAACACTCTGATTCAAGTCTTTGTGTGAATCAATATTCTTTCTATTACCATCATAATGTTTCTAGCACAGGACTATACAGATTTTGCATAGACCATAATGAGGTTAAGGAGAGAGATAAGAAAATGTCTTAAATATGCTCAGGTCTTGGTAATGGCAGTCAAAATTTATCAGCTCACTCTGCCACTCTTGCAAAAGTATAAATGTTAAAAGATGATCTTTAATTCTCTGGTCAGAAACCCATGCTCTGTCTCTTATGCAAATTGTATGGAAAGACACTGGATTGAAAAATCTTACTACTGCCCCATTGTATTGCCGACCTGAGACAATGTAATCATTTTTCAAATACTGCTGATCCCGTTCTTAGAATATATAGCACTTCTCAACAGGGTAATGATTATTGAACTAGGTAAAAAAAAAAAGTTGTTCCCTTCTTTCCCAGGAGGAGAAAATTATGAAATTGTAGAAGATCCAAAGATCTGTCCAACAAAGAAAATTATAATTTAGCCCGGAGCGACTTGATTTAGCATATGAGGGAATTGAAATAGAGTCAAGCTTCTCACGAAACCCAGGCATACTGACAGTTATTTCCATTGCAATACACTGGGGTGCATGTCAACAGTGGTGCTTTTTTGAGTACTGCAAAAAAAAAACAAGATATATGACCATCAGATCGTCTTTGCATTGCTCCAGTGTGGACATATGGAAAACCATACTTTGCAGCTTGTTAGGCAGGTCATGTGACTATATTTGATGAATGAGGTGTGAACATAAAAGGCATTTATCACTTTTGGCCTCCAGTAATAAACTCTCTGTGCAGTAATTCAGTCTTTCTCTTTTGTTGCAGCAGTTGCCTTGGCAGCCTCTTCCCATGGAGCTGGCAGAGCCACAGGGTGGAAGCAGACTCTGTCTATTACTCTCGAGGGTAGCTTTCTTGGACTCTGTAGAGTGAGAAATTTTGGTTGCATCAAACCACTGAGAAATGTGTCTGTTTGCTACTCAAGGAAAAGCATATTCTATCTTGATTATTAAGTACTCAAGGATGCTAAGGGATGGTCCAGATATTTGTGAATGTTGTTAGGTGCCCTCGAGTTGGGTCTGACACATAGCAACCCAATGTATAGCAGAACGAAACACTAGAATAGTAGAATAGTAGAGTTAAAAACAATTATAAAATATCAAACAAGTGACTCAAAATCTGAGGCAAATAGGCAACCTTACAAACTGGAGAACAGTTATTATAAATTGAAGGCTTCTTTCTGGGGTCTGGTAAATCTGGTTTGACATGACATACTTTTTATTCCCTTTTAGGATTGGCTTCATCTTCTACTGCAAGTACAATGTCACATTTAGGGAAAGAAAAATGCATATTAGAAGCATAAAAATAGAATTCTCTTCTTGAGTAGACACCACCTGCTTGGTGCACAGTCTCTCATTCTCTTTTTAATTTTAGCAAAATGCATTTGACAAGATTTTTCTGTCTGTGGAATGCTGTCAGTGATGGAAGTGGATCTAGGTTTTTCGGGGGAAATACCATTAGTAATGATAGTCACAGATCAGCAACACTAAGAAAGTATTGCTGGGTAATCAAATGATGCCTGTGGCCTAGCAGAGTGATTAAAGAATCAATCACCGGCTCTTGGAGACTTTTATCTGTCTGTTTAAAATAATTTAAACCTACCGAGGTATGGATTCTTATTTTGAGAGCTTTTAGATGCACAGCAGACTGAACATTACTTTTTGAAAAAGTAGTAGTGATTAAGGTGCACTGTGTTGATACTGAAAACAACTGGCACGTTGTAAACGTAGCCAAAAGAAATTGGCTGTAATTTGCTTGGCAGTGGGAACATGGGCTATTGAAGATCTGCTTTCCTTGATATGGGGCTGGGATTTAGCTCAGTTGGTAGAGTGCTTGCTCTGCATTCTCTGAGACCCTGGGTTCGATCACCAGCACCACAAAAAGAGGAGAAGGATCTGGCAGCCCTGTCTTGAAACAATCCGCCATTGAAAACCCTGTGAATAGCAGAGAAGCACTGCATAGTGCAGGGCATGGCACGGTGTTGAGGAGGGTTTCGTTCTGTTGTACATAGTGTTGCTGTGAGTTGGATCTGAGTCAATGACTCCTATCAATAACAACAACAACGACAATTCTTTGGTAGGTAGCACTGGCATCATTGATGATGAAAGAAAAATGAAGTGACAGAGATTTGTGTTATTAAAAAAAATTATTTCACTGTAATCCCAGTGGCTCGGGAGGCGGAGGCAGGAGGATCACAAGTTCAAGACAAGAGGCAGTCTGCGTAACTTAGTGAGAACCTGTCTCAAAAAGTAAAAAAAAAAAAAGGGGGGGGGCTGGAGGTGTCAGCTCAGTGGTCCAGCACTTGCAAAGCATGCAAGTGCGACACCTTGGGTTCAACCTCCAATACCACAAAAAAAATTTATTTCAGAATTTTGTAAAACTTCTAGGTCAGTTTTAGCATGCAGACACCTGGCAGCTACACCCAGTGAGTTTTAAGATCTATGCTTCTCTTTTTTTATCCATCTCTCACTATATGAAGACTAGTTCATAACTGAGACATATCTGGTCTAAGTCTTTGTCTACCACTACTTAGTCTACAAAACGTTATACCGTTAAGATGTGTATGAGCACCAAGGCTGTCTCTTGTTAGGTGCGCCATCAAATCAGATCTGACTCAAAGCAACCATAAGTACAACAGAAGGCAATGCCACCTAGCACTGTTCCAGGTGCATAATCTTCTTATGTTTGAGGCCACTGTGGAAGCCACCGTGTTTCTTCTCATTTTGAATTGTGCCGCATCAGCAAAAGCAGGTCCCAGGAGCTTTACTCCATCCCTATTGTTAAGATAGACTCTACTTTGAGGAGGCAACTCTTCCCTAGTCATTTCTTTAATGCCTTCCAGCCTCAGGGGCTCATTTTCCAGCACTAGAGTTGACAATTCTTCTCTGCTAATTAAAGGGGTTTCAATTAAGTAATTGTTTAGGGAGTGGACTGCCAGGTGCTTCTGCCCAGTCTGTCTTAGTCTGGAAGGCCAGCTGAAACCTGCCCACCATGGGTGGCCCTCTCGGTATCTGAAATACTGGTGGCATAGCTTGCAGCATCACAGCAACACACAAGCCCCCACCGCATGACAAGATGGCAGATATGGGAGAAGACTGTTTCTATAGCTAAAATTAATAGTGCTGGCAACTATTTGTGTAATACATGAAGCACACGTGCTCCTTGGATAGTTTTAGTACCTTCTGCATGCCAGGCATCCCAAGTAGCTTTACTGTTACTTTTAATTTAGATTTATTTATTTATTTATTTATTGTTTATTTATTTATTTATTTTGCTGTCTTGTCTGGCAAGCATTCTACCACTGAGCTGTACCTCCAGTCTCCTTTTCATTTTTGTTCAATTTTGACACAGGGTTTTGCTAAATTACACTGGCTCCCTCTGACCTTAAGCTTGCCATCCTCCTGCCTCAGCCTCCCGAGTCACTGGAATTACAAGTGTGCGCTATGGCACTCAGCTTGCTTTATATCGATAGTTGTTTTTTCAGTAGAGAAACAGAACATAATTAAAGAGGAGTGATATGTGTAGCTGCAAAAGACTGAGAAGCTGGGTTGGCAGCATGTAATTCTACCTAGTGAGTATATTTGTGTATATTTCAGAAGTATTATTGTGTGCCTGTGTTTTATATCACTATAGATGAAGGATTGGGCACTGGGACACTTTGGGTGGATTTGTAACTTTCATGTTGTTGTTGTTGTTAGGTGCCATTGAGTCGGTTTCCTACTCACAGTGACCCTACATACAACAGGCAAAACACTATTGTCAGTGCTTCCCTGCTGTTCATAGGGTTTTCAATGGTGGATTGATTTTTGGGAGTGGGTTGCCAGGTCCTTCTCCCAAGCCTACAGCACCTAGTGTTCCCAGGTGGTCTCCCACCCAAGGACTAACCAGGCCCAATCCTGCTTAATTTCCAAGATCTGATGGAATAGGATGCCACATGGCTACAGCTGCAGGCAAATTGTCGAATTGGTAATAATATTATACAGAACTCTGAACATTTTTCTTCACCAAATAGGGTCTGAACACATGTCCTTTCATGATGTTCTAGAGATTCCATTTAAATCTTGGGTCCATTGTGAGCTAACAATATCCAAAAAGGCTTTAAAACTAAACTTGGAGTGGTCTCCACTGTTGAATTATTGGCCCCAAGTATATTAATTGCACAAAATAGTGGGTTTCATTATGACATTTTCATACATGTATACAGAATACTTGCATTTTACTTCATCCCTATTACCTACACTTATACCCCTTCCCCTCCCACAATGCTGCTTTCTTTTCCCTAATAGTCCCCTTTTTACTTTCATGTCTTTCTTTTTCTTTATTTTCTTATTTTAGATTCCACATGTGAGAGAAAACATGAGATACTTGTCTTTCTGAGTCTAGCTTATTCCACTTGACATGATGACCTTTAGTTCTATCTATTTTCCTGCAAATGACACAATTTCATTCTTTTTAATGGTTGAATAATACTCCATTGTGCATATATGCTACATTTTTAATCTATTCATCTGCTGATGGACACGTAGGATGTTTTCACAACTTGGATATTGTGACTGGTGCCACAATGAATGTGGATGTGGAGATCTCTCTCTCTCTCATATACTGCTTTAGATTCCTTTGGGTATATACTCAGGAGTGATATAGCTGGATCATAAGGTAGTTCTATGTTTTGTTTTCTGGGGTACCCTCATACTAATTTCTATAGAGCCTACACTAACTTCCACTTCCACTAACAGTATATAAGAATTTATTTTTACCCACACCCTTGACAACATTTATTGTTATTTGTTTCTTAATGGTAGCCATTCTGACTAGGATGAGATAGAATTTCAGTGTAATTTTGATTTGCATTGCCCTCATTGACCCTAATTCTTTATTTTTACCATTTCTACTTTGCTGTGTGAATTTGCAGTTTGCCCACAAACTGTACCTTATATTTCCATCCACTTTGAGTTAGTATTCTTCCATATGACTTGCTTTGGTCAATGGTATGCTAGTGAGTGGGGCAGGAGAGAGAACTTTACAAGTATCCTCATCAGTGGGAATGTTTTCTTCTGCCTGTGGAGTTTCTTGGAGAAGAACAAGTTTAAGCCCACTGATCTGGATGAAAGAGAGATGTGTAGAATAGGTGCAGATTCCAAGATTTGCAGTGTACAGGGTGCAGCCAACCTAGGTTTACTAGGGTAGCCTGGAGAGGCTGCAGTGCATTTCTTTCAGCCTCTGAGTGCTGAGCTGTCTTCTGAGGCAGTATTCTTGCAGTGCCAGCTGACTGATAAAGTGAGGAATGCCATAGTTGCTAGGAAATTAGACTTGTACCATCTCTCTGGAATAAGCTGGGAATTCCTATGAAGTTAGCAAAGTTATTATCATCTCCTGGTATTTTATATCCATTTATGAGCCCAGAAGGAAACAGAAAATGGGACCATGTTGATATCATTATTTTTTGCATATGGGTGCTAAGGTCTAGCCCATGTTTTAAGGCACTAAGTTTTCTCTACCTTGATACTTGTGACCTCTAAGTCCTTTCTCCCTTTATTTTATTTAGTTAATTTATTAATTAAATTTTTTTTCCTTTAAGACAGAGTATTTCTATGTTGCTCAGGCTGATCTTGAATTCATGGCCAGATGTGATCTTCTGACCTTGAATTCCTAAATGTGGGGACCACAGGCTTGTGCCATCAAATCTAGCCAATTTTTCAGCTGTATGTTATGATTTTTTAAATATTCTCAGATGCTTCTGAAATTTCTGGATTTCATTATCCTTTCCTTGACTTAAGATACCTATCTGATTAACTTTTAGTCTTATGTACTAAGGTGTGTCTATACTTCAAGCTATTTGTTGCTCTGCTATGACATAAAATTGCCAGATAAGATAATTTCTCATTTTTCTTAAAATTTCAAAAACTCAAGTTAGTGTGTAGATACCCAGCAACATGACCCAGTGAGATTTAAGATATATATTTCTCTTCTTTATCCATCTCTCTTTGTATGAAGAACAGCTTATAACTCGTTATTTGAAAGATATATCAGGTCCAGGTCTTAGTCTTCAAAACACTATATGGTTAAGGTATTTGTAAGTCCCAAGGTTGCCTCCAGGTAGCCAAAAATAAAAGTGCTAAAAAACTAATGCTTTGTTAACATTAAAAGAAGAATCGATAAAAGAGCTCCAAGAAGAGACAAAAGAGGACCTAAAACTATCAAAGTCAGAAGAGCTATGTTTGCTATCTGCCTTCCAGATTTACTACAGGTCCATCTTATGACTAACTCCTAGGCTTATGTGAGATGTTATTGAGAAAATCACTGTGAGATATATAACATGAGCAAATGGAAAAGCAGAAGACTATTCAAACACATTTGAGCTAGGGTCCTTTAGTGAAAGCTGGCTCATTTTTACAGTTTTTTAATGTAGACAGGGGAAAATCCTGGTAACAAGAATCTGAAAATAGTACAAATTTCTTTCACTTTACAGAAACATTTTCTTCAAACAAGCATAACACAGGACAATACAATTTTATTTCATGATGTAACTTTAGCTAATTTCAATAAGATATAAATACTTTTAAATCATTCAATTTTTAATCATCAGAGGTAGTTTTTAAAATCTTTATATATCATATTTAGAAATAGTTAATTGAAGTTGGGCACTGTGGCACACACCTCTAGTCTTTGTTACTTGGGAAGTGGAAGTAGGAGGATGCCAAGTTTGAAGCCAGAGGCAACCTGTACAACATAGCAAGACATTGTTGCAAAAAGAAAAAAAAGTTAGGGGATGGGGCTTAATGATGGAGTGCTTCACTAACGTGCACAAGGCTGTGGGTTCACCTCTCCAGTACTGCAATAAATAAATAATAAAAGATTTAAAGTTAATTTAGTATGTGATATGACTTTCAGAAATCACAGAAACTTGCATAATCTTAGGACTAAGCTTGTTATGAATGTTCTGATTAGTTTAAGTTCTAACTCAATATAATTATGATTTTGATTCTTTGCTATTTTGTTTTTCCAAGGAATTAATGTTTAATATTGTGGTGGATGTTCACTGAAAATTAAAGTCTATTTATATAGTCTTTGAATATGCTTTTATTTAAATATTATGTCTATATAAACATATACAGGAGAAGGATGTGGCTGTCCACTCTTGAAGCTATCCCAAAATAAGCAGCTGTTGAAAACCCTATGAGTGTTGCTCTGAGTCGGACCCAACTTGATGGCACCTAACAACAACCTCATAAACATATAGACAAATCCAAATGTTAAAGCTTGATCCATTTTCATTGAATGAATACAGCTATTTAAACAGTACTCAGAGTAAGAAATAAAACATGATTAGAACATAGCAGCTTCCCACAGGCACCTCTTCAGTAACTCAGCAATTATACTTTCACTGTTGATGTTGTTGAGTGCCATCAAGTTGGATTCAAATCACAATGATCCTAAGTACAGCAGGATCAAACACTACCCAACACTGTGACATGTACAGTCTTGTTATTTCTGAGCCCAATGTTGCAGCCACTGTTTCTTCTCATTTGAGTTGTGCCATATCAGCAAAAACAGGTCCCAGGGGCTTTACCCTATTCTCATTATTAAGGTCAACTCTACTTTGAGGAGGCAACTCTTCCTCAGTCATTTTTTGAATCCCTTCTAACCTGGGGGGGCTCATTTTCTGGCACGATATTTGACAGTACTTCTCTACTATTAATAGGGTTTTCAGTGGCTAATTGTTTCAGGAGTGGGCTGTCAGATCTTTCTCCCTAGTCTGCTGTAGTCTGGAAGCTCAGCTGAAACCTATTCTCCATTGGTGGCACTGTTGATATCTGAGATACCAGTGGTATAGCTTTCAGCATCACAGCAACATGCAAGTCCCCACAACATGATAAGCTGACAGACATGTATTTTCACTGTAGAGAATTACAACTAAACAACAACTAATACAAGTATAGGTTTTTTGTATTTAAATATATTTATTAAGATGTTAGGAAAACTATGATATAAAAATAACTGTATCAGTCATGTATTACATTAAGGTGACAGAGAAAACTGACCAAATCAAACATATGGGGAGAGAGATTTACTGTAGGCTCAAGGTTAGAGGATCATTCCATAATAGCATGGAGGTAGGTATGGTGGCAGCAGGAGGCAGGGCCCAGGTAAGATGACCTCATAGCATGCCAGATCAGAAGCAGAGAGCAACCAGGACATCCTAATTGCAAAGATGTAAAATCATCTGCCATGGGTCCTACTGCTACTGCCACACCTACCCACTGCCATTATGGACTGATCCTCTAACGATGAAACTCCAGTAAATAGTTTCTTCCATAAGTTTTCTTCAGTCAGTTTCTTTTCTTTAGCAGTGATGAGCTGACTGATAATGAAAATTGGTACTAGAGAGTGGGGTTGTTGCTTTGCAGACAACTGACTGGTTCCTAACAGTTGGAATTTATATGTGCCAAACTGTGTCTTACATATTTCAGACATGTAGTCAGGAGAGAACAATCCCTGGAGAAGGACATCATGTTTGGAAGAGTGGCAGGTTAACACAAAAGAGGAAAACCCTCCACCAGATGGATTGACGCAGTGTCTGCAACAATGGGCTTAAACATAAATGAGATCGTTTGCCTGGCGCAGAATCGGCAAGTGTTTCGATCTGCTATACACAGGGTCGCTATGAATCAGACTCGACTCAACGGCACCTAACAACAACAACAACATGTGGGAGGAGTTTCAAAGAATTTGGAGATGTGGTCAAGAAGAAACTCTAGAATGCTAGAAGCAGAGCTTGAGATACAGTTCTGATGGGAGTAAGGAAGTCAAGAACTGCACCTGTGCTAGAAATACAGAAGGGACTCACAAGATTTTAAAGGACAATGAAGAGTCTATTGAGAACCAGACTAGAGGTGATTCATGTTACATTCTAGCAAAGAGATTGTCTGCATTTTGTCCCTGTCCTAAAGTTTTGAGTGAGGCTAAATTGAAAAGTAATGGACCAATTAACTTGGCCAAGGAAATATTGAATAGGCATAATGTTCAGACTGTGTGTTGGTTGTTGATTATTGTGTTTACCCAAATTCATAACATAAAAATGACAGAAGAGGAAGATCTGAAAAATGTACAGTTTAAAGATGGAAAAAACGGTAGCTTGTCTAAGGTTACTGCATATAGAACTGGCTTGGGCAAGGAAGCCTTAATTGTTAAAGAGATATGCCACAGTAAAGGGAAGCCTTGACCTTTTTACTAGAACAATAGAAATTTCCTTGGAGAGCAGAAGGAATTGGCTAGGCCCCTTTCATTAAATGCTCCATGGGTAAAACTGAAAACTCATTTGACGGATCTTCTTTTGAAAAAGGAATGGCTGAACAGTCAGTACATCTTGGAGGCCCTTGCTGCAAGGAGGTGACCTAGAAAATGGCTTCTTGGCCTAGGCATACAGTGGATGCCACTGCAAGTGTGGTTCAAAATGGTGGAGCTACTGTTCAAGCTGACATCAAATCTTGGCATGGTCTTCATGGTGCTGCTTTTACATGTGAGCAGAATGCAAGTGTTTAGGGATTATGGAGGCTGCCAACAAGGTTCTAGAAGATATAGCCTATGAGGTCAGGCCATATGTGGTTGGGTCAAGTGTCCTATGGAGAGCCCCTGGAGGGCTGATGCATAAACCTGAGGATGGAGCCTAAGCAGTGTGGAGACCCTAGGATGGCGGAGATGTCAATACCATAAAATATCTATTGGCAGTGGAAGGAACCAGCCCAGGAGGGCCATATGTGCAGCGAATGGCAGTGCTAGATGGTCAGGGGTAGCCATATAAGACTGTCCCAGCCTAGATGATGCCAGTTGCCAGATGACAATGTATCAAATTCTAGACATGAGCCACAGTATTTATTTGTACACTGGGTTATTGGTCCTGCTACAGACCAATCTTTCCTCTTTGTGCCCCTGTTCCTCCATTTCGGAGTGGCAGTACTCACTCTGTAGTACTGTATATTGGAAGTAAGTAACCTGGTTTTTGTTTGTAGGATCCACAGCTAAGTTTACTTTGAGTCTCACTAGAGATTTTGGATTTAGACTTTTGAATGCAGTGGAGACTGTTAAGACTTTGGGGACTCTTGAATTTGGACTGAATACATTTTGCATTATGAAATGATCATGACTTTTGGGAGACAGTGGCAGAGTAGTTGTTGTTGTTAGGTACAGTCAAGCTGGTATCTGACTCACAGCAACTCTACATACAACAGGTGAAACACTATTGTCAGTGCTTCTCTGCTGTTCATAGGGTTTTCAAGGGCAGATTGATTTTTGGGAGTGACTTTTCAGGTCCTTCTCCCAAGCCTGCAGCATCTGGTGTTCCCAGGCATTCTCCCATCCAAGTACTAATCAGGCCTGACCCTACTTCGCTTCCAAGATCTGAGGGGATCGGATGCCACAGGTCTATGGCTGCAGAATAGTATGGTTTAAATCTAAAATTTCCTCCAAAATTCCTGTGATTGAACAATTAGTCCCATCTGGTGGCACTGTTTGTAGAAGCCATAGAACTTTGGGGTTCAGGATATAGCTTGGTGGAAATAAGTGTCTTGGGGCAGGCTTTTGGAGGCTTTTACCTAGATTAATGGCTCTGGACACACTTTGCTTCCTGATAGCAAAAACGTTAAGATCTTCTGCCATGGTCTCTGCTGCATCCTGCTACTGTCACACCTGCTCTGCCACTATTATGGACTGATCCTCTAACCATAAGACCCCAATAATGATTTCCTTCCATTAGTTTTCTTTGGTTAGTTTCTCTGACACAGCAGCATTGAGCTAACTAATACAATAAGATGCTTTTTCATTGATCCTATATATGAAAACATAAGTAGTACGTCTATTACTTACTATTATTTAAAAATGGCATTCAGAGTAAATTTAATTTGAAATAACTGTCATCTATGACATGATAAGAATATATCTCTGATTTTTTGAAGGTAATATCACAGTTATATTACCATGATTCTGATTTTAAAGTACTAAAGTACTAGATTTTAGTTGGAAATTAGTGAAATAAATATGTAGTTTTTAAATTTAAATTTATTTTTAACTACTAAACAAAAGGGGCTGGGGTTTAGCTTAGTTGGTAGAGTGCTGCTCTGTGCTCTCTGAGGCCCTTGGTTTTGAAGCCCAGCACTGCAAAAATGGGGGAAGGATGTGGCAAACCACTCCCAAAGTAATCCCAAAAAACAATCAGCCATTGAAAATCCTATGAGGGTCACTATGAGTTGGACACAACTCGACAGGACCTAACAACAACAAAAATAAACACAAAAGTATATATGTTTATGGGGTACTGTGCAATATTTCAGTACATGTATGCATTGTGTGATTTTTTTTGGTGGCACTTGGGGGTTGAACCTAGGGCCTTGTACATACTTTATAAGTGTTCTACCACTGAGCTGCATCCCTAGCTTCTTTTTTATTTTTTGTTTTGAGTGAGGGTCTTATCAAGTTACACAGGCTGCCTCTGGCCTTGAACTTGTGATCTTCCTGCCTCTGCCTCCCAAGTCACTGGGATTACAGGCATGTGCCACCACTCCTGAGTTTGTGTGATATTTAAATCAGGTTAAAAATTTCTATATCTCCAAACATTTATGGTTTCTTTAAGGTGAGAACTGTCAAACTTCTTTCTTCTAGTTTTTGAAATGGGTATTGAGTTATCATTAGATGAGAGTAAGAGTCTGGTATGTTATTGTACAGTAGGATTACAATAGATAATAATATACTATATATCTTAAGAGTACATGTTTGGAAAATCATTTTAAATTCATATTTTCTATAGCTTGTTTTTGTAAGCACAGAATTGCTTTATCACACAGGAATGGACCATGAGAACATGTTAGTTTGCTAGTAAGCTTTACTTTACCATTTGACAATTGTGTTGTTACTTTAAAATGCCCCCATATCCTTTGAAATGCCTTATATCAAAAGGTGGAGTCTATGTTTCCTCCCCTTTTGTGTGGACAGATTTTGACTATGGAGGAAGAAGTATTAAATGCCTCCTGATGTTAGCTTTGGCAGAGTTTCCACTTGGAGATCTCGGGAGGCTCAGATGTAAGTAAAGCCACCAAACTCTGAAAAATCCAAGTAATCTCATGAAGAGGACATGTAGTGACGCTCCAGTCCACAGTACTAAATGAGGTTCCAGATGATGCCTGCATCACCCACAAGATGCATGAAGAACACTTTGTGGTAAAGCCGCTCCACCTTCACCTGACCATAAAAGCCTATGCGATCTGGGCTGATAGTCACCTAGGTGAGCCTGGCCAGGGCTTAGAAATAGGAGACTATAATAAAATGGTTATTGTTCTTCCAGGTGACTACTTTCTGGATGATGTGTTGCACAACAGTATTAACAGAGGCAGTTTTTGTAGTTGGAAGTGTCGTAACAAAAATGTTCGTGTACCATTGGCTTTGGGACAAGACAGCAGCTGGCCGGATGTCCAGGATCATTTCAGGGAAAACTTAAGAGGTTGTAAGATGAATGTAAGCAGGAATCTAAATGACATCAGGAAGATATGGGGCTTAAAAGAAGGTAATGAAGTGTTTTATAAAACTAGAAGAGGGCCCTCATTAGGCAGAACATTTTATGATACTGTCCTGTTAGAAACATGATACATAGGGTATTACCTAAGGAATTTGAAAGTGTAACTAAGCTGATTTCCAGACGCAGTGTTAAAGGAAGCTCATGGTTTTTTCTAATTGACTGTACCAAAATGTGAGACGTGCGAGAGAAGGGCCGCAAAGGAGCTGTGTTGTAGAAGGACTCCATGCCCAGACCATATCCAGGGTAGGATTACTGTTCCCTTGTGAAGACCTCAAAGAAATATAAGGTGGTGCTTATAGAAACTTTTGAAGAGATGAAGGCCTTCTAAGAATCTGAAAGACATGTCTTTCAGATCTTCTTCATTAATAACAGGGCTTCTAAGAATCTCCACAACTTTGTTCTATGGAAGTTTCATTAGGAGCCCAAGTAAATAGAGGTCTACATGGTTGCTGTGCATTATTGTTCATTTTGCCTAAGAGAGTGAACTCCAGTAAGAGTTGTAGAAAATGCACAACATTTTTAAGGTACTATTTCATTTGGAAGCATTGCCAGCTTGGACTAAAAAGGAAAGTAAGAGTACACATTTAAAATAAGTCTTTGAGGTCTGGGGCTCTGACTCAGTGGTCGAGCACCAGCCTCGCATGCCTGAGGTCCCAGATTCAGTTGCTATAATGCGCTGGCACTGTTGTAAATTTAGTTTCACAGGCCTCTAAGTGGAAAATAATCTTCCCAGGGGACTTGTTTGTAACAAACCCAAATCACCAACTCCATCTCAACATGGATTTTGTTCATATGACAAGATCTTGGCCTGCAAACTGTGTCTGATGTAGATGGAACTTAAAAAGTAATTCAAAATTGAAATTACTTAGGGTTTAAGGAATAGTTCAGTCTTTTAGCATTCTAGCAGCTTACCTGGATTAAAGCCTCCCTTTTCTCAGAAGGCCAGAATACTTGTTTGGAAGGAAAGTCATCAAGTAGATAAACTGATTTCACATAATGTAGGGTAACAAGTAAGGCTTACCTTACCTGCATCTCCAAATATTTTCAAGTGAGGGGAATATGAATAATTTGTTGTAATAAGTCAGGTATTATATATGTCTCCAATCAGGAGGTGATTTTTTTTTCCCTTGATCTTGGTGGATTCAAAGACACTATAGCCACTTTGCAGGGTTTTTTTTTCTGGTTCTCTCGGAGAATTGACCCTGGTATAAGAAGGCAGACAACCTTCTGTGAAGGAGCCACTTGAAGATGTCCTAGCTGATGACCATGGGAGAGGAGCCAACTGACAATCTCAGCCACCAGACTTGAGGGAGGTGGCCTTCTAAGTGGCACCAGGCCCAGCCACCATTTGCTGAAATAGCATGAAGGACACTAAGTCAAGAACCATCTATTTGAGCTGGGCCAGCACTAGAATCAAAAAATTATTTTTATTTTAAGTCACTGCCAAGGGACTGTTTTGCAACAGTTGCAGATGTTGTTGTTGTTAGGTGCTGATGAGTGGGGTCTGACTCATAGCAATCCCGTGT
This sequence comes from Pedetes capensis, assembly GCA_007922755.1. NCBI lineage: Eukaryota > Metazoa > Chordata > Mammalia > Rodentia > Pedetidae > Pedetes > Pedetes capensis. The sequence goes on from VMDO01001793.1 coordinate 185,262, forward strand.
ATGCCACAGAACGAAACACTCTCCAACTCTATGCCATCCCTGCCACTAAGTCTGACAATGCTTCTCTGCTATTCATAGCATTTTCGATGGCTGATTGTTTTAGGAGTGGATTGTCAGGTCCTTTTGCCAAGCCTGCAGTGCCTGGTGTTCCCAGGTAGTCTCTCCTCTAAGGACTAACCAGGCCTGATCCTGCTTAGCTTTCCAGATCAGATGGGATCAGTTGCCAGGGTGGTAATGGCTATAGACTTACAATAGTGGATAGACAGTAGATAATAAATAAGAAGTAAGACCTATTTCCCCCATATGTCTGTCAGCTTGTCATGCTGTGGGGGCTTGCGTGTTGCTATGATGCTGAAAGCTATGCCACTGGTATTTCAGATACCAGCAGGGCAATCCATGGTGATCAGGTTTCAGATAAGCTTCCAGACTAAGGGGGACTAGGGAGAAGGACTGGGCAGTCCACTTGTGAGACAATTAGCCATTGAAAACCCTATGAATAGCAGAGAAACACTGTCAAATATAGTGCGGGAAAATGAGCCCCTCGGACTGGAAGGCATTCAAGAAACTACTAGGAAGGAGTTGCCTCCTCAAACTAGAGCTGACTTTAATGATAGGAATGGGGGAAAGCCCCTGGGACCTCATTTTGCTGATGTGGCAGGACTCAAAATGAGAAGAAACGTAGTGAGTGCAACATTGGGCTCAAACATAAAACGATCATGTGCATGGCATAGTGTTTGGTAGTATTTCATTCTGTTATACATGTTGTTGTTGTAAGTCAGATTCAACTTGAAGCTTCTAACAACAACAACATCAATTTAAATAGGTTTTAAAGGCAAAACCTGCTTATTCCTTGTTTTCTTTGTTTGTTTTAACCAACCACACAATCTTACCAAAAGCTAGCTCATTTTGTATTATTTGTTTAGTTTTGCTGTGCTAGATCTGGAACCCAGGGCGCATATGGTAGGAAAGTGCTCTTACAGGTAGCTACGTCCCCAGTCCCTCATTTATTTTCTACAGAGCATAATTCAGTGTTTTATTGAGGAGCCTTTAATGATAGATTATCAGATAATTACAGAAGTTTTCAAAAGTGCTTTTGACATAAATGTTGATTTGAAGAAATCCAGATCTGCAGGACCTTATTTTTCATTTTACATGTTCCAAAATCAGTCCATATATTTAATGATTCTTCCTTCCTAAGTAAATATTTTGGAGGATAAAATCTTCATTGAAAGGATGTGGTTGGGTGGGTGTGAGGGGGTGGGTATGTGGTGCTATAATTCTGGGGAACTATTCCAGGATTTGTAATTCTCTTTATTTTCTTTAAAATTCTCTCAGTCTTAAAATATATTGAGTTTTAAATGTTATTCATGATCATTCTTTTAACCCTGAGGTCCACTGAGGCATTATTTCCAGTTCTTTACCTTATCTTATGTTTCTGATAGACCGGTTCTTTGCTTTTCCAGTTGTTGTTTGATCTCAGCAAATTAAGATCCCTAACTTTACTTTGCCAGTGTTTTAGAAGGTCACTAGCACTTTGTGTTCAAAGACTGCTTCCCTCTTTTCAGAAAATGCTTCCTTTCTTCTATAAATTGACTGTTAACATGGAGTTTATAAGCCATCTTAATTAATAAATCCACTGTTTTCCTTTGTGAGTTGAATGCACTTTCATGTGGGTGCAAAGCATTGTTAGTTTTAGTTCAAAGAGGCTTAGGATTTCACCTACAAAAGTAATCTGCTTTTAAAACCTCATTTAAGCTTTATCTGGCATTACCAAAGCTCAGAATCCTATACACTGCTTTCAAGTAGAAAGTAATGGAATTTAGATTTTGCTACATAGATTTCTTAGTGATGCTTGAAGAGTTTGATTTAACTAGTAAATGAATTAAAAGGTTGAGAAAGTAAGTATTAAAATACATTTTGTATGTGTATGTTGGGCTATTTAATGGCAAACTTTTAATAGTAATTGTATATCTTTAATAGAGATAAAAGAATTCTATATAAATTCTGACATCAATCATTAGATCCTGGAGATAATTTGCTGGCAGGTTTAAAAATACATTAGAATAAGTTCCTGAGGAAGGCTGTAAAATAGCTTTCCCTGGAAGTTAGTAATTTCAGTGGAATTACAAAGATAAAATCTTGAATGGAAAGAATTGCATATGCTCAGAGATTGTTTAAGATATCGATTCACTTTTGCTCTTATTGCATTAGAAAGCATTTTGAAAATCTATACTTCCCTAGGCACATTTGTAGGATTCATATAAAATTTTTCATAAATTTAAATAGTTCCCATGGATGTAATTTTTGGCATATTATACATGTTGAAATTTAAAAACAAAACTGTTACATCACTTTTAAAAATGCAGCTAAGAGAATTTAAATACCTTGATTTAAAATCAATTCTGGTTAAAAAATAAAGCATGACAGTATTTTTATTAATATTCAGATTTTATATTTTTCTTTCACCCTTCAACTTTGGTTCTAATCTTTTCTCTCTAAAAACTTGTATCCTAATAGTTTGAGTAATTTTTAATCAATGTGTTTATGAGGACATAATATATTTATAAACAGTAGTATAATTATTTTAATTCTACTACCTAATTCCAAATATGTAATTTGATGTTTTTGTATAATTAAATCTTTAGTGACTCATTCTATAATTTTTGTGGTGCTAAGGTATGAACCGAGGGCCTTGTGCATGTGAAGCAAATGCTCTACCACTGAACTACATCCCTTCCCTTAAGTCTTTTGAGTTAGAGTCTCCCTATGGATCCTGCAGTCATACCACTGTAGAATCCATCTCATCAGATTTCGGAAGCTAAGCAGGGTTGGATCTGGTTAGTACTTGGATGGAAGACCGCCTGGGAATACCAGGTGCTACAGGCTTGGGAGACAGACCCAGAAGCCCACTCCCCAAAAACAATCAGCCATTGGAAACCCTATGAATAGCAGAGAAACACTGACAATAGTGTTTCTCCTGTTGTGCACAGGGTCGCTGAATTGGACATTGACTCAAAGGCACCTAACAATAACAATATAACCCAGGTTGGCTTTGATCTCAGGACTCTCCTGCTTCTGCTTTCAAGTGCTAGGATTATAGATTCTGCCACCATGCCTGCCCCTATAAGTCTTAAACAGAACTCATATATGCTTACATATATATATGAGCATGTATATGTGTTGCAACTTTTTCTGTTTATTTAACAAGAAAGCCATGAAGCATTACCTAACTTTTCAGGATTTAGATTAATGTAAATTCTAATAAACACATACATTCCCAAATACATTTAGTGCCTTAGAGAGTTTGATAAATAGTTATTAAAGACAAAATATAAAGTTGTATGGAACTTAACATCTTCTTAAGATGATTTCTGATGAACAATGCACATGTTATTTAGTACAGAGAAAAATTCAACCCCATAAAAACCAACTGAAACATAGACTGTCTACTATTTTTCTTTTTGTTGATAGGAATTATAAAATATTAAGTATTTTAAGTGATAAAGTAAGATTGTTTTTGTTGTTAGGTGCTGTGGGTTGGGTTCAACTTATAGAGACCCTATGTACCACAGATGAGCTGGGATTTAGCTCAGTTGGTAGAGCGCTGTGCTGCAGTCTCTGAGGTCCCGAGTTCGATTCCCAGCACCACAAAAATGGGAGAAGGACCTGGCAATCCACTCCCAAGGCAATCCCGAAACAGTCTGCCATTGAAAACCCTATGAGGGTCGCTATGAGTCAGATACCGACTCGACAGCACCTAACAATGACAACAATGTACCACAGAACTAAACACTACTCAACACTGTGCCATGCATATAATCTTTTATGTTGAGCCCTTTTGTTGCAGACACTGTATTTCTTCTCATTTTGAGTCATGCCACATCAGCAAAAGGAGGTCCCAGGGGCTTCACTCCATTTCCATCATTACCGTTGACTCTACTTTGAGGAGGCAACTTTTTTCCAGTCATTTCTTGAATGACTTCTAGCCTGGGGAGCTCATTTTCTGGCACTGTATGTGACAGTGTTTCTGTGTTATTCATAGGGTTTTCAATGGCCAATTATTTCAGGAATGGGCTGCCAGGTCCTTCTGCCTAGTCTGTCTTAGTCTGGAAGCTTATCTGAAACCTGCCCACCATGGGTGGCCCTACTGGTATCTGAAATACTGGTGTCATCACAGTAACATGTGAGGCCTCACAGTACAACAAGACTAGAAATGACTAATTATAGCATTTCGTAGTATTATTTGGTATAATAAATCACAACTATTTTCTTGAATAAAATCATCTTTAAGAGAAACTTACATGAGTCAGATATGGTGGTGTATGGTGGTACATGCCTGAAAACCCAACATTTTAGGAGGCAGAGGCAGGTGTATCACAAATTTGAGGCCAGAGGCAGCCTGTGTAACTTAGTGAGATCCTTACTCGAGATAAAACATTAAAAACACTTTGTAAACACTTGCAAAATATGTGTGAGACCTTAGGTTCAACCCTCAAGTACTGCAAAACAATCAAACAAAAACCCAAAACAGAAACTACATGAATGGTTTATCAGTGAGTTTTATTCAAGCTATCTTAAGTTTTTTTTGTTTTCAATTAATAATGCATTTGATTTACACTGAAATTAACCAGTATTTCCCTCCCTCCCTCCCTCCCTCCCTCCCTCCCTTCCTTTCTCTCTTGTTTTTTATTTCTTTGTTTTTTGAGGTAGGGCCTTGCCATGCAGCCCAAGCTGGCCTCAAACTTACAACACTCCTTCACTAGCTGCCAGAGTGCTGGGGTTACAGGCATGCACCATGGCCCTCGACAAGACTCACTATTGCTGTGGTTTGGGTAAGTGTTCCCCAAGGGCTCATGTGTTGGGGTGTGGTCTCCAGCCCATGGCACTATTAGGAGGTGGTAGAAACTTTAGGAGATGGGTCTAGGGGGAGGAAGTTCAGTCATAGGGGGTGTGGCCTTGAAGGAGATGTTGGGATCAGGGGCCCTTTCTTTTCACTTCCTGGCTGCTATGTGGTGAACATATTCTCCCAACAGGATGCATTGTTTTCCTACAGGCCCAAAAGCAGTGCAGGCAACCAAGCATGGATTGAAACCTCCAAAACTGAGAGCAAAGAAAAGCCTATCCTCTTTTCTAGTTAATTATTTTAGATTTATTTTTTATAGTGGGCTGGGATTTGGCTCAGTGGGTAGAGCGCTGCGCTGCAGTCTCTGAGGACCCGAGTTCAATTCCCAGCGCCGCAAAAATGGGAGAAGGACCTGGCAATCCACTCCCAAGGCAATCCCGAAATAGTCAGCCATTGAAAACCCTATGAGGGTCGCTATGAGTAGGATACCGACTCGACAGCACCTAACAACAACAACAACAACACAAGGATCAATAATATATATTGCTTTAGCTCTTTGGAGGTGTTGTATTCTTCATGCTTAATGAGTATTAAGGATAGTTTAAAGTGATCAACGATCCACTCAAATATGTATGTGTGTGTTTCAATCCGATGCTCTCTGTTTTGCTTTCACATGAGTCTCACTTAATAAAAATACATTCTTTTTAAAATAATGGGAGACAAGGAAGGTAAGTTGTTAAACAAAAGTTGTTATTATTTACACCATAGCACTTTATCATATATTCCATTATGAAGCAATATCAAGGTAAAATGCATTAAAGATAAATAAAAAAGTTATGGAGTTATGGTAAGGTGATTATATATTAAATAAAATTTATTGGTTAGATAGCATAGAATATTTTATGTTTTGAAAAATGAGCCATGACAAGATTGGAAATAGCTGATATGTGTGAATGTGTGGGCGTGTATGTGTAAAGGAAGGAGAAAGAGAGAGAGAGAGAGAGAGAGAGAGAGAGAGAGAGAGAGAGAAACATGAAAAAAGGGAGCGAGAGAGGAGTCATGCAT